>JACEFZ010028384.1:67500-237712 GCA_014155875.1 Cepaea nemoralis | reverse complement strand
GAAGATCAAACACCAGGCTGCAAGCAACAAGACAAAAAAGAACCAGCTCTTTTTCCGGGCCGCCCCGTTACCTCTTTTTTTATCACGTGCTATCTGTAGTAGCCTTTTCATTCTTGTCAAATGGAGAACCATCCATCAGTGAGCATATATAAATAGGATCCACCATATTATTCACGTCAGGTGAGGGAAGACGGTGTTCGCAGATTTATGGCAGATTATTGCAAAGTATCGCAGATTTATCACAGATCTATTGCAGATCATTGCAGATCTAACGCAGATTACTTCAGATTACTGCAGGTTATAGCAGATTATTAAAGAACAAAGTTGATAAGATCATATTAGATGGATGGATAGATTGCTTGAGTAGGGAATGGACTCAACCAGAACCAATGACAATGATCATCTGGAGAACAAATTAGGAATTCTTGCACTGCGTCAAGTGGACAGTTACCCCGAATCTGTTATTGGAAAACAATTCATAGAGGAGCTGCCAACCTAATGTAGCCGAGGGAGAAAACAGGACACAAGAGTAAAAAAACTGATGTTTCCTTTGCTACGGTGCTAAGAGGTAGAGAGTAACTCTGACTTCGTTACGGCCAAAGAAGAGAAGTAGTAAAAGAGAGAGAACATCACACCGCCCTCAACTGACAAAAAAGATTTAGTAATTAGATAAGAAGGTACGAGATCTTGGACAGAGGCAAAAACTATTTTATAGGTGTGTGGGATGGTAAATATAAAAAGTAGAATAAGGACAAGTTCGCTAGGGGTTTCAGTATGAATGGGACCTTAATCCCATACCCGCCCTCTATAGGAAATAACTAACTGGCTCGTGAAACCCCCAAGCATTGAACAAGGCAGAAGAGGGTGCAAGTTCAACACTAACATAGAAGAAATGTTCCCATAGAAGGCTTGGAGATCGGGAAGTTCTACACCGACACCCGAGTATGTCTATGTGTAAGTGCCCGCCCCACATTTAATCTCCCATATATATATATATATATATATATATATATATATATATATATATATATAATATATATATAATATATATATATATATATATATAATATATATATATAATAAACAATGACAAGTATCCACAGTATTACATAGACAGATGGGGAACAATCACTGTTAGACAAAACCATCAACAGTAACCATAAATAGACGATAAACATCAATTTGGAACAACAGGTCAATGATAGTAACTCAAGCTTGTAACCCACGAACAAACAACTGTACTGCGAGACAACATGTGAGTCCTGGACAAAACCCGTGGCTGAATCATAGTGACATCATGAAAGCAATGATCATATTCAGGTAATGCACACAAATTATACAACTATAACAGAAGTCCCAAAAATCCCCCCAAAAAGGTTCACCATCAAATACATGTGTTATCACACAAAAACAAAGTAAATAATCCATACAAAAGACTATGATAAAAGGAAATCTATCTAATCTGTCTCTAGATCTATCCTATAGGTTGATGATGACTCCTTCTCCTTCATTATCCACTAGAAAAAAAAGTCTGGCCATAATCCCACCTTCTATATCCAGACAAAAAGTTGCTTATCACTATTCAGAAAATGGGGATTTCACCCACACACACGGAGCTTTCACCTCCGGATCATATATCCAAGGCTTAAACATGAAGGAGTAATCCATATGAATCCAGTGGGACGACTGTAATCTCCCAAGTCCACAGATGCTAAGTAACTAGGCTAGGAACATCGGAGTGTATACCCAGACAGGTATATGTCTGAAGTCGTTCTGAGCGTGGTTGTAACAAACAGGAGTCCATGTGAGATCTGATGCACACCTCTCAGGATACAGGCAACAAACACTTTCAGCTAGATATCTTTGAAGAGAGAGTGACATCACATTATCCATAGTATTCCTGACCGAGCTAACTTAGAATAGGCATAAATATCCAGCTTTAGCTCGGGTATAAAATGCTAGGTTATATCTTTCTAGTAGCTGAAAATACGACTGATTGACCGGATAATGTGGTACTAGTGCTAGAGAGCTGTCCATGTCTGGGATATGATGGACTGAGAGATTCAAAAGAAGCTGGGAGTCTCACAGAAGCAGTGGTACATCACTACTAGTTCAATGCTGAGTGAGCATCCAGGTACTATCCATGCGCTCTGGTATATGACAGTTGAACGTGGAATCAGACGGTGACTTTAGAAGAGGGTATACGCTGAAAAAGCCATCTAGGCCAGGCACATGCCTCATGTCTTTGCAGACATTGAAAAGATTAACACCGTCTGTAAGTTCCCAGAGGTAGGGAATCCAATTCAGCATATTGAAAATCCCTTACTTATCCAGGCATTGACATCAGGTTCAGGGTGTGTGGCAGTAACCAGCAATCTCTGTAGAATATTAGGGGTAGGCTGATAACCCAGTTTCCTGCTCTATAATCCAAATAAGTTGACTATAACTTCAGTTCCAATACTCCAGCCGCATCTCTAGCGCTGTATAAGTGAGAGAAAAAACAGGGCCGTATACATTAGTATTACAACCCAAACTTTGATAACAGTGTATCATAATAAAAATAAAGGAAACAAAAGAGAAGAAGAAAGATAGGTGTTTCTTAGTTACTAGCACTTGTCGCCTACTGTAGAGTTTTGACCACTCCAAAAGTGAGTAAGGTATCTATTCAATAGGTACATCTCTTCTGCAAATGATAATGTAGCTTCCTGAGGGGTTATTTCACCTCCTAATATCCAACCATTATTGATAGTATCCGCTGTCACATACATAGACAAAAGTCCCTGAGACTGGTCTCATGTAAACAATTCATAAATCTTCATTTCATAAGTTAAAAACAGCGTTATATAAGTACCCCTGACCAAATGGCAGAAGGCTAACTATCAGATTCAGTCATCTCCTCTTGCATCATCCGTATCATGTGTTTGTCCCCACTGGGGTGAAGTTATGTTTACTTCAGCAGTAACAAACAGGAACGTAAAAGGTAAAATACTCATAAAAGAGAAGCATGTGAATCTTTTCCCCTACACTTGAGATTATATATCTTCTTCTTCTTCTTCTTCTTCTTCTTCTTCTTCTTCTTCTTCTTCTTCTTCTTCTTCTTCTTCTTCTTCTTCTTCTCTTCTTCTTCTTCTTCTTCTTCTTCTTCTTCTTCTTCTTCTTCTTCTTCAGCGTTCCGAGCCTTGAGGTTCTTTGCTGCAGATACAATCCGTCTCCATTCGTCTCTCTGGTGGACCTTCTCTTGCCAGTCGTTGATTCCAAGTGCTTGTAGGTCTGTATATGTATTATCTCTCCACCGCCTTCTTGGTCTACCTCGCGGTCTACGGTCATTTATTTCCTGAGTTTAAGCGAGTTTTGTTTCCCTATTATCTTCCATTCTTTCTATATTCCCCAGCCATTGTAGTCTATTAGCCTTATATTATATTATATAATATTATATTATATATCATACAAAATGAAAATTCCAAAAAAGCATTTATTACAGCATTAAGCAGTAACAATCATGAGCATAAAAGGTAAACTACTCATAAAAGAGAAATCATATGAATCTTTTCCCATACAATGTAGGAATCACTTAGTGGGCAGTTACCCAACATCTCAAAGTAAAAACACAAGAGCATGGTGTCATTTCCCACTCACTTGAGATTATATATCATAAAAAAATGACAATCCCATAACATCATTTATGAAAAAGACTACAAGACAATCACACCTCTGTGTATTTACAACAATGTAAACAAAAGATTAACTCCTAAGTGCATGAAAAAGTCAAGCGAGAATCTCTCTCTCTCTCTCTCTCTCTCTCTCTCTCTCTCTCTCTCTCTCTCTCTCTCTCTCTCTCTCTCTCTCTCTCTCTAACAAACTACTAAAGTTGTACACAGAGTAATATTTCTCCATCGTAAGAGCAGACATACAAAATAAGCACTCAGAAAAAAACACTTTATAACACAAAGACAAGTTGTGAAAGTTTAGCATTTAGGAATAAAATAGGTTCACAAAAGCGTATCAGAAAGGTGACTCATAGCAAAATTCTATTGTAAGCCTTATGAAAGCTGACTGGACAACATGGCGATGTACAGACTGCCAACTCAAACCAACTTTTCCATGAAAAGTGATTCTCATATTTTTCACACACCAACTTCAATCATGATATTAGTTCTATCAAAGCATTCATCCTAATACATAACATGATATGTCTTAAAATGCTCACCCAAAAGCGCAGAGAATAAATGGGCTATTCATTAACCCATTAACAATGGGTCACTCGCTAACTTGAAGATAACATGGCGATTGACGAGACCGGCTTTGTCTACCAAGCCTTTGTCTCGCTTAAGTCTTTGTTTCAGGGGCTCGGCCAATCAATGGCCTTAATTCAAACCAAAGTTCGTTTCGTTAAGTATCCCGTCATAACCTTTAATAGCGCGCATACCAACGTCTGCTGGAAAGGACTGAGGGATGACACATACATGTCACAAGGTGTTCACACAGGAAACACCATGTTAGAGCCCAAGCAGTGGATTAAGGTGTTAGATTGTGGTAGGAATAGTGGTTGTAAAACTAAAAAGAGACTGAACAAACAAATCAAGAACAGTACAAAATTATCTCTTTATTTATCTCTTCTAACAGAACACGTTGGATAATATTGAATTTCACATCCAATAACATATGTTCAATAACAGATACAACACACAACTGCATATATCAAACATCAACCAAGGGTGGACCCTATTCAGCCACCAGAATTTAAGACAACAGGGTACACCAAGTACCACAACACAGATGCTCCAAACAGTAGCTGAGTAGAATGACACAATAAAGGACTTTGACACAGACAACAATAAGACACTACAAAAACAAGTTACGCAACATGAATCGTAAGACACGACATAAACAAAAGAGTTGTGACACAAATTACTGCACCACCATGAACCCAGGCCTGCTGACACTAACTAGTCAGCCGCTCCTGTAACAATGGAAAACACAATCTATGATTATCATTGTAAAGAAATCATATTAAACATATGAAGCAATGAGCACATACATATAGCATATGAATTAACCCATAGATCATAAATATCTCACATCTAATTATCCATTTTGCTATTCCCTCCAGTTGTACTACTGCTATTCTGAGGTAACCCTTGATGTCTGGCATGATCATTCTTTGCTAGCCTCATTCTTCTTCAAGGTGACTACATCTCTAATTGTTAAATACAACAATCAATGTTGCATCATCAGATCACCCACTTTATTGTCTTCTCCAGTTGTGACACTGCTGTCATGAGATTACACTTGATATTGCTAGGATGGAACACATAATGCAACAATCTCAATCTGCTCCACCTTCCCATACAGCCCAACATTCACTTACACCAGACATCACAAGCAAATGCAACATCTCAACACTGATTTGGCTAACAAACATCAAACATTGCAATCAAAAACAACATCTCAACACCAATTCTATTAACACACATCAGAATTACATCTTTGTGCTGACAAATTAGGTTACCTTCCCTACCTATCAAAATGACTACATTTACCAAGGAACCCATAATAAGTTCCATGTCTACACCTTACAGAATATTTTATGCATTAATTTGTACCAAGTCACTGGTAACTACAGGACAACACAGTATTCCCTATAGACCACATGTTCATAGAACATGTCAATGTTCAGTCCATGATATAGCCACAACCCAACACCACCTATTATATCTTCAGTCTAATGCTCTACAATTCTCTACCTACTGTTACGCACACCGGCAACTGTTTTTCTAACACACCGTACTCTTTTCCCTAATATAAAACATATATTGACAGGTTGTACTCCTGTGCTCCACATCTGATAGTACGCTTTACTCCTATACAACAATACACAACATTATGGACTCCGCCACCATCAGACATTCAGTTGCCTCAACACAGGGACTTCACTGGACAACTACCCCAACAATGTCCAAGTTTGCATGAAGAATACCAGCACTAATATGATATCATGCAAGTTACAGCATTTGATTAGCATTACAAACTAACAACCAACAAGCAAAACATGTCTAACTATGAAAAGCAACAGACACATATACAATGTGGAATCACCATATTTGTAGAATGTGACAATGTAACACTTGCACATAGAAGAATCACAACATTCACAGAAAGTTAAAGATAAACATGTATTACACAGGAACTCAATTGAGGAACTCTCTGATGCCACTAAGGCAGTTCATAAAATAAACACACAATAGTATCAAGTGAAAGTACACAAATAGTGGTAAGAGTGCATCATTCATATGAGACAGAATCAAAGCACAACAATGTTCATGGCAGGATACAGAACATTAGTACTAATATAATAAACAGTGTACTATATCTGATATCATTATTACACACTAATGTCAACCAGTGTTGTCTAATACCAACCACACCAGTGTACTATTATTTGTGAGTGGACAGCAAATGTACATTTATGCCCTCTATTCCCCACCATTCTTCCTATGACACACCGGTTATAAATTTCCCTCCCTTACGCTTCATGTCACATTGCAAGTGCATATATATCTTTGCGAAAGGGTGGTACGTAGCAATAAATCACATTCCTTCCCCTGGTAAAACAAGCACCATGTTTTACTACACATAAAACTCCCAGTTTGATACACTAGCACAAACACTTACTGCATTCTGGTAACAGATGTGACACCAGACTTCAATGCTAAATGAGAAACCCCTTTACCAATATCAGTTCCAGATACATCTGACTGTTCTCCCTCAGTAAAGCCACACTTCATCCGCAGTTATCATGATTACATTATGATTGCTGATACGCACTCCGCGTATTAAAGGTGCATTATTTCCTACGCCTAGTAGCTATCAATCTGCATGGCAGTCCCTACAATTCAATACATTATTTCCTTCACTTCTATTTATTACCTACATGTTCTAACTACATAGCTTAACCATTAACCCATCATTGCCACATATAACATGTAAGTACTCTTCTCTGCTTCACACATGTTATAAATATTACCCATGATCATGGTTATTTTCCCCTACTCATTGTTGCTTTGGAGTGTTCATACCCAACACTTGACCAAACATTCAATCTTATGCCCATCATTGTCACAGAATAATCCTGCAAACATATCTTGCTGCTGTATACACATACACATATGATTCTCACCACTCTCTGTTATTCAGTAGCCTTCATTTCTAGCAATCTCACAAGCATTCACTCCCTTGCCAACATGGCCAGCATGGCACCATGTGGCATTATTTCAGTCTTTACTTTAAACTATAATTTATGACCCCATACATTGTATACCCCACATTTTTGCTAGCTTGGGATATTTACAGAGGGACAGCACAAAATCAATCACTACCTATTTAGCCAGTAACACATTGTTGTCACAGGATAATCATGTAAAATACATTCTCAACAAAATAATCTTGTGCCATCATGGCTGGCATAACATGACTTCAATCCTTACCATATTTAATCACCACTAATGACCTATCTTCGTATCCCACATCACCATGCCTGATTAGCTTACATCTCTATATACTAAGCTGTTAATATCCTATTTTCATAAAGCTTTAGGGACTTTAACTTGAGCTGTAGAACAGCCCATTTCAATAGTATTCATTCATATTATCTATTTATTTTATACTTCTTTGTCCCTACCATCTCAACTAACAATTTTGTTCACCCATGTCTGTTTCATCATGCAGACACTTTCAAGTTGGTAACCTGGCGAAGCTGGTCTCTGTGGCTGAAGGGCTTGCGAACGCGGTTTGTGAGCCCGTATACCCGGGTTCAAAACACGGCGGTGCTGGTTTTTTCGAAAAAGGTATAGAGGCCGGTCGTTCAGAAAGCAATGGCAAACTACTGAACGTAACACTTGCCTAGTACATCAACAGCAGCTGAAAATGCTGGTGTTGACTGCAACGTCCCGTAAGGGATACGCAACACAATTTAACAAAAAAAACCTGGCGTGTGCTGCAATTTACTAAATCTTTATATTAAATTAATGGATGTGGGGGCGGTCACTGTGGCTCTCCGCTGGATGGAGAATACGACACACACACACACACACACACACACATCGTGATTGTAACTGACTCAGAAAGCATGCTGACGAAGGTGAGGACGAGCAGGCTTCGTGCGGAGTGGCTTGCTTCGCTTCGGAGGTCACGGGTTTCACCTGGAACTTTTCTCCGGGGCATGCCGGTGTGCTGGGAAATGAACAGGCGAACAGATTGGCTGACTCTGCAGAACTTGGTGGAGTATTGATACATGACAAGGCAGACGTGGTTGCGGCCTTGTGGGAGCACGTGCACACCTCGGAGGAGCAAATGGATACCATGGTCTGGCAAGAATGAGACAGCGAGCAGTGACGAGGGGATCTGGCCGACTCAACGCTCAGAGGAAAGGCGAGACGGACATATAATCAGATTGCTACTGGTACTGTTAGTGTTGGAACTCTTCGCTGGCTGCTGGGGATGGGGACGGAGCGCTTATGGGAATGCCCCGAATGCTGTGATGTAGATTCCTAAACCAATCAATCAATCAGCTGCAGTTAATAATTGTACACAAGTATTCATGTTACTAGGATGCATTTAGCTTTGTATATTGAGTTCGTGAAAGCTTCCGAATAGCTGTGCGTTAATGTGCGTATGGACCAGAAATGATACCGCAATTTATTAGTCATCATGTGTCCATTTTTAAGGATCTGTTCACCTGTCTGTGTAGTTTGTTGACACGTACACATGGGTGACAGACCCGCTCGCTTTGAGTCTTCGTGAAAGATTGTCTACTCTGCTGTTTACTGTTCAGAGACGGAACATGATTACCTGTTTTGCACTATGAAAATAGTTGTCAGTGTCTCTGTAGTGGGCTTTCTTCTTAACGACCAAGATGTTGGTCCTCTTTTCATTGTAGTTTATAGATTGATTCGTATACACGAGTGTTGTCCCCTAATTTGACAACGTGTTTGTTCTCACGTTTCTTGTTATGCCACAATATGTCAGTTTCCACCGCAATATTACTCTTCTGTTGGTATTCAATGTGCTTAGTGGTTTTTTTTTTTAAATACCACTTGTTTGTCACCGCTGAGGGCTTGCAGAATTGAAAATTCATCACTGTGGAATACAAACTGTTGCCATTGACATTGTGCTGATGGTGTAATCTTTAGGACCTTCAATTCGTCTGAATGGTTGGAGCAAAATATCCAAGTAAGCGTGCACGCGGATTAAGGTCTGCGATCTGCTCAGACATTAATCTGTGTCGGACGATTCCAGTAGGTTGATGACTGCTCTCGGTTGCATACAATTGAATCCATCCTTTCTCCAATAGTCCTCTTCCTCTTTCAACACATGGTCTTCACATTTCCCCAGTAACCTTTATCAATATTTAATAACGCGGACTGGATTAGTATCTTGACGTCAGACCATTTGAATATAGTATTGTCAGCTGCCACCTGTCCTTTAACTTTAGCCCACACAAGTTCTATAGGGTTAAAATGAGAGTGGTACGGCGGAAGTCTCAAGCAACCATGACGATGCTCTTCTATCACCTTGTCGATTTGATATTTTTTGCTTTTTTGGCGTCTGTTTTACAAGGGACAACAATTCTAGCTAGAAATACCTTTCTGGAAATGGTATGTTTTCCATTCGGAGCCATATCTTTATTGCTCCCTTTTTGCTCGATGCTGTAGGTATTTTGTCTTCTTGGGCAACAACATTGATATCATGCATTGTCCATAATTGGACACGACAGTCTATCTAGGGATGGAAGCACAGTATTCTCGAGCCAATCTCTAAATACATTACCTTTAATCTTATTATGATAATCCATATTGTCTTTATGCTTTGATACGAACACGAGCCCAGCATTCTGTTGTAAGCCATTATACGTATTACCAGCATGGGCCATGACCAAAAGCTGTCCTATACTACTGGGGACATATCGCTTTATCTGTCCATCCACTGATTACCATTCCTTATCACTTGTGTGGTGCGCATTGATCCACATTTCATCCAAATACACTATGCCATAATTTTCTTTGCGCATTTCCCTTATTTCACGTAGGTATATGCTTCTCATGGCTCCTAAATGCGGTTGCTCGCAAAGAATATTTCTACCTCCCTTGTACTTTCTAAAAGTGAAGATAATGTCCTTATAATTTTCCACAAAGTTGTTTTGGATAGCTCTATGTTATTGTTCTTTCTCAACCAAACCCTAAGTTTTCTTACAGTCACTATTTCTTTGGCATCCAGCATTTTTATAATGCTGGATAATCCTGGATATAAAATCCAATATTTTTATAATTTTAAGAGTCTCCTTGGCGAAGTGGTCAAGCCTTTTGACTCGGGCTCCAAAGGTTGTGAGTTCGATTCCGGGTCGCATCCTTCGGTTCACGAGTTAAATTTTTCGGAAACTTCTGTGGGTCGTCGCTAGAGCTGAGGAGTTCGTGCTTTGTGCGATGCTTACCGCTCTGCGGAAAGAGACCCAGCCATATGGGATATAACCATGTGAGATGAAGTCGACCCTGTCGACTTTTAAGCGACTTTTTAAAGCATTTTATAATAGCTCGCCTTATGACATCTTTGTCAAAGCTGTCCACAATAATCTTTCTACCTACCGTTTGGTTACTGCGTGGTGGTTTAATTCCAGATTCTTGCACCTATCAACGAAATGACCGTTTACTCAAGCCAAATGCAGGCACTGTTCTTTTTTCGGAATTTGTAATAGTATAAAACTGTTTCCTGCGATCAGCTTCTACACAAAAATATGTGTACAACTTCATAGCGATGCTTTGAAGTGTATACACAATTTCGCATTCAATCCCATTGGAAAAATATTCACACATTTCAATGCTAGCGATAAGTGGTAAGATTAATAATAATAATAATAATAATAATAATAATAATAATAATAATAATAATAATAATAACAATAATAATAATAATAATCAGGTTTCATGAAATAACCCACAGTTTGACGACACCCCTGAACTGTCCCAGGTTAAACTGCGCGGGGTTCTTGGCATAAGGCCAATCCCGTGAAACACGTAAAATATTCAACATTGAACGCTGATTGGCTTGCTACGCTGTATTACATTTAAAATTATGAACTTCATCTCGGACCGGTAAATTATATATCGTATATAAACTAACTTTGAAATCTGATGTAAAATATTTAGAACAAAAATTGTTTTGTTGAGTGGACGTAATAATACGGTTATATGCTAAATCTCATCATTTTCCTTCAGTTGGTTACTGAGATATGGAATTTTATATTGGGGCAGACAAAAATAAGCACACTATAGCTGGATTTCTGAAGGTTATAAACGACAGAATTATGCCTTTAACTTACCCCTGCTGAACGGAAGGAAGCATGCAACCATAGTGAGTGTCTACGCACCAGTCATGACCATTGAAGATGACTTTAAGAACAAGTTCTATGAGAACCTATACAATGTATTAAAATCTGTTCCCAAAGGTGACAAACTTATACTCCTTGCGGTCTTCAATGCCAGAGTAGGCACGAACATTGTCTCTTGGAGTGGCATCACTGGAAAGAACGGAGTCCGAAATTGTAACAGCAATGGACTCCTCCTCCTTCAGAATTGTGCCGATCAAGATCTCTTGATTACCAACACAATTGTCCCTCTTCCCTTGAGAAATAGGACGTCGTGGATGTGCCCTCGCTCGAAACACTGGCACCTCATTGACTATGTCAACGTCAGGAGGAGTGACAGAAAAGATGTGCCCCCCTCCCCCTCCCGCCCCGGAAGCATAAAGACTGGTTAGATGAAAATTCTGAAGACAGCAACCAATTGCTCCATGAGAAACACCTTCTCCATAAGGCATACTTGAACGACCCGAAGTCAACATAAAAAGGACGCCTTCAATTACATCCGGAAAGTAGTGCTGCAGAAACTTCGGCACATGCGGGACTCCTGGTTGAGCAAGAAAGCTGATGACATTCAAGGCTTTGCTGACAGACATGATGTGAGAAACTTCTACGAATCACTAAAGGCGGTCTATGTTCCCACATCACCAGGCATAGTCCCTCTCCTTAGTGCAAATGGGGGAACATTGGTCACCGATAAGAAAGGAATCCTTCAAGGCTGGGCAGAATATTTTTGCAACATCTTAAGTGCAATCTCCTCCATCGATGATGAAACCATCAACTGCCTTCCCCAAGTCCCCACTAATGATACTCTTGCTGACCTGCCAACCATAGTGGAAGTAAACAAAGCCACCCAGCAACATTTCAGCGGTAAGGCGCCTGGTCATAACTCGACCCGGCAGAGATATACAAGGCAGATGGACCTGTTCTATTAGAGTAGCTTCACCAAGTCTTTACAGACATATGAGTGAATGGGAACATGACACAAGATTTTAATGACGTGTCAACTGTCCACCTTTACAACCGTAAAGGAAACCGCCAATCCTGTGACAACCACCGAGGCATCCCCTTGCTCTCAATTGCAGGGAAGATACTCGCCAGAATTCTTCTCAATCGCCTCAGAGCCCATCTTGACAAAGGTCTTCTTTCTGGGAGTCAATGTGGCTTCAGAAAAGAACGAGGAACTGTTGACATGATTTTCCCTGCAAGGCAGCTGCAAGAGAAATGTCAGGAACAGAATTCCGAAATGTTCTCCACTTTCATTGATCTTATCAAGGCTTTTAATGCAGTCAGCGGGGAAGGAAGGTGGAAGATTATGGCGAAATATGGCTGTCCAAGAAAGTTTATCAATATAGTGCGGCTATTTCATGATCGTATGCAGGCAAGAGTACAGGAAAATGGAGAACTGGCTGAGCCCTTTCCTGTCACCAATGGAGTGAAGCAAGGCTGTGTCCTGGCACCAACACTGTTCCGCCTTATGTTTTTTTTTTCCAGTTATGCTGACGAATGCCTTTAAAAACAATTACATTGGAAAAGACATCAACTACCGCATGGATGAAATGTTGTTCAATCCCAGAAGGCTGAAAGCTAAAACCAAAACTATCAGCGACACCGTCAGAGAGCTCCTGTTTCCTAATGAATGCTCTCTATATGCCAACTCAAAGGCAGACATTCAATACAATGTTTCAGCTTTCTCATATGCCTGTGCCAACTTTAGGCTCAATATCAAATTAGACTCTAATTTAAATATTGAGCACAACCCACTACTGGCAACGCCGATCGCACTCCGGCACGAACCTAAGGCCTATCCACGTCATGGACGCACTATACTCGAGTTTCGCCCTCGTTTGAGCTCGTCAGTAGTGCATATCCCTGACCGGATCCGGAAACAAGCCCCGGATCACGCGTGTGAAGCGGGTGTGTAACCACGCAGCACACACTGGACACGCCAAATTATCACACCGGAATACCACAACGCTACCCATCGTAGGCTATGCTCAAGATTGCCCAATCGCCGCGACTGACGTCCGTCAATCGATGTGGACCCGAACGATCAGGACTTCTCACTGGCAAGGAACACCAGGCCTCCTAAATCCAGTGAGCAATGATAAAATTGATTATTTGGTTGTTTCGGGATTTGAAATTTAAATATTGAGCACAACCCACTACTGGCAACGCCGATCGCACTCCGGCACGAACCTAAGGCCTATCCACGTCATGGAAGCACTATACTCGAGTTTCGCCCTCGTTTGAGCTCGTCAGTAGTGCATATCCCTGACCGGATCCGGAAACAAGCCCCGGATCACGCGTGTGAAGCGGGTGTGTAACCACGCAGCACACGTAGCGTAGCGCACGTAGTGGGTAGCGTTGTGGTATTCCGGTGTGATAATTTGGCGTGTCCAGTGTGTGCTGCGTGGTTACACACCCGCTTCACACGCGTGATCCGGGGCTTGTTTCCGGATCCGGTCAGGGATATGCACTACTGACGAGCTCAAACGAGAGCGAAACTCGAGTATAGTGCTTCCATGACGTGGATAGGCCTTAGGTTCGTGCCGGAGTGCGATCGGCGTTGCCAGTAGTGGGTTGTGCTCAATATTTAAATTTCAAATCCCGAAACAACCAAATAATCAATTTTATCATTGCTCACTGGATTTAGGAGGCCTGGTGTTCCTTGCCAGTGAGAAGTCCTGATCGTTCGGGTCCACATCGATTGACGGACGTCAGTCGCGGCGATTGGGCAATCTTGAGCATAGCCTACGATGGGTAGCGTTGTGATATTCCGGTGTGATAATTTGGCGTGTCCAGTGTGTGCTGCGTGGTTACACACCCGCTTCACACGCGTGATCCGGGGCTTGTTTCCGGATCCGGTCAGGGATATGCACTACTGACGAGCTCAAACGAGGGCGAAACTCGAGTATAGTGCTTCCATGACGTGGATAGGCCTTAGGTTCGTGCCGGAGTGCGATCGGCGTTGCCAGTAGTGGGTTGTGCTCAATATTTAAATTTCAAATCCCGAAACAACCAAATAGACTCTAATTATCAATTCTTATGGCAGCTTGTTGTTTCAAATATATGTTCTTTGCAAATCTAAAGTCTTTCCTATAAATTTAAAGATATGTAAGCTTGTCTATCATGTTGACATGACTTACTCTATGGAAAGACTTTGGGTAATCAATAAAGCAATAAAGCGAAAATGTGTATCTGCATTTACTACTGTAGAACGTTCAATTACTGTTCTCAGCATCTACACAGCATTTACTGTACCCTTGCTTTCTACAAACCCACAAAGTTCTTCTCCTATTTCGGGTTGTATTTTCTTCCTAACTCTTTGCATGATAATTCTTAGCACAATCTTCGTCATGTGACCCATTATACTAATTGTTCTATGCAGATCACATTCCAGCGCTCCTGATTTCTTTAGAATTGCAATAAATACAGAATTACATAACTCATACGGTATATCTCCAGTATCATATATTGTGTTCAGTCATCTGGTGACTTGGTCTATTCCATATTCTTCTAAAGCAAAAATAAATTTTGTTTTCATGTTGTCTTAACCCGGGTTCTTGTCAGTTTTCATATGGTAAATTGCATTCTGAACGGCCATCTTAAAAATCGATAGTCTGTCGCGGAATTCTTGGAGTTGTCGATGAAAGACAGTCGCGCCATTCGTCTACAGGCAGCCGCCATTCTTTGATGTTGGGGACAGACTGTCCTAATGAGAGTCGGCAAGATCTTTTGTTGTGGGGAAAAGATTTCTCCAGATCACAAGCCGGCAAGACTTTTTGGAGTACCGGGAACAATTCCCCAGATCAAAGCGGGTTTACATCGAGTCGGATAAGGATGGAAAAGAAAATAGTTTCTCGACGCCTAGTGTCTAGTCAGATTTGTGACGTCATTCAGACACAGTTTTAAAACAGTCTGGACAAACACCTTTGGCGAGAGTCGACCACATGTCGTGAGGCAACAAGGACGTGTTTGATGTTCCTGTTCTGATTATAGAAATAGACCACGGTGTCTTATGTTGATTTACATCGGCGGACATTTGTGCATTGTGTGATTTAGTGGTCTCAATTTCAGACGGGAATAAATATATGGTATTTAATTAAATAGACCCAATTTAGATGATTCTTTGGGGTCGAGCGTGGTAATGTGGGAACTTATTGTGGGAGAGTCGACAGCAGTGGGTTATCGCTTTGCATGGACTAGCTAGTGTGAGATATCAGCTGGCTCAGTTAGTTGAGAACAGGGGGGGGGGGGGATAGGGGAAATGGTGGGATCTTCCAGTAGGGTATCTACTGGGTATCTGCGCTTTTCCTTGGGTCTTTCCTTGTCTTGCCATAACTCGGACCGATGTGATGAGCTCCTCTGCCTTATGACAGAGTTTGGTTCTCTGTTAAATGTCTGAGTGCGGCCGTCGGCCTACACTTACCTAATGAAGGTCAGAATCGGGTTGCTCTCACCGGGTGTTCTCTCTTCAACAAGTTCCACATTGTTTTCCAAAAAAGCTAGCAGACAAGTCATAGAAGAAGATTATGGCTCGATCATTGAAGGCAGTTTTTACTCAGCGGCCTTTGCACTGGGCCCATAACCCAGAGGGTCTGCAAGAACCTGTCCTCTGCTGAGCAGGAACCGACGATCATCTAAGAGTGATTCCTCCGTGGTAATTCTCATCATATTAGAGTGAAGATACTTACAATACCACCAGTAAACAGGGACAATAGTATTTATATACAGAAATTAACAATTAACATTGTGTTTTCCAAATGATGAATTCCTGTGAGAAATTAACAATTAACATTTTGCTTCAAAGTGACAGTAAACATTTATTTTACTGTACAAGGGTTATCAGATCACAGAACTTTTAGTGACATATTAGTTACACTGTGTGTGTCGGATTCATGATCAGTATTGGACTACATCCACCATTGGTGACCAGGCATCCGGACTATCCAAGAGCCACTGGAGGAAGTCTACACCTGGCTGGAGAGGCACATCATTTGGTGAGGTTCTTCTGTACTTGATCTATGGTGCTGTTGTGTTGCCGGTACTGTGATGAAAGCAGTCTTTGATCCTGAGCTGTTCCGTCTAATTCTGCATACACCCAAGATTATACGAAAGACATTCTACACACACACTTTGCACATACCTGACACTGTTCTTTAATAAATTAATTTGTCATTTCGTTAGTAGCTAGAGTTGTGTAGTATGTTTTGGAAAAGAATGAGAGGGGGCATGGTCCAGTGGTAAGAAGAAGAAGAAGAGAGAGAGAGACGGAGAGAGAGAGAGAGAGAGAGAGAGAGAGAGAGAGAGAGAGAGAGAGAGAGAGAGAGAGAGAGAGAGAGAGAGAGAGAGAGAGAGAGAGAGAGAGAGAGAGAGAGAGAGAGAGAGAGAGAGAGAGAGAGAGAGAGAGAGATCCAAAGACTGATGGGGTTTTGTGGACAAAGATCCAGGAGATCCTCAAGATAATGATATTGAGGTAAAAGAATGTGGGTATTGATTCCCCTCACCATAGGGACGACACTTATTACGACATTACTGGGGGCTTGACACGAGATGGTGTTATCATATTAATGAGGATCCAGCTAGGGTGAATGTGGATAGGAGTTAAGAGACATATCATACCTGTTCACACTTTACAAGTCTACATAGGTCTTTGGTCCTAATTCTACTCTTGTCATTGAGAGATTGTTTTGTGTTGTCCTGTGTGGTGTTAAATATATAGATAAATTTTAAATAGTGAATATCTACATATTGTTTGGAGAAATTTACACTCAACCTGCTGACTCACCTCTCTGAAATATGGGTCCTCCCAAACTAGATATGGCAGAACTAAGGGCAAGGGGTGAAGGAATTTGCTTGTCGGGTTCTGCACTTTCAGAGTACATTCAGCAGGTGGAGAGAGATTTTCGTCAAGCAGAAAGAGAAGATCGGAAGGCCGAGAAGGAATTAAGAAAGATGGAGTTAGAGACTAAAAGAATAGAAGCTGAGAAAGTCACTAAAAGTATAGAACTTGAAGCTGAGCAAGCTGCTAGGAAACTTGAAGATGAGCAAGCTGCTAAAAATCTTGAAGCGGAGCAAGCTGCTAAGAGATTGGAAGCCGAACAAGAAGCTCAGAAAAGGGAGCATGAGTACCGAATGAACTTGAGCTTGAGAGGCAATCTAGTGGGGAAATTGAGGGAGCAGTGGGAGGTTCCTCTCTCCCTGGCTCAACCCCAGTGGGTGGACATAGTTACCATGCTATGAAGTTTCCTTTGGCTGTCTATGAAGAAGACAAAGAGAAATCCGACCAGTACTTACGACGCTTCGAGGCAATGTCTGTTGTTATGGGTCTGGATCGTGACAAATTGTGTCTTAAGATGTCCCAGGGATTACGCGGGACAGGTTACGAGGTTTAATCCGGCCTGCCGCCAGGACACGAGAACAATTACGACGAATTGAAAACGGCTCTGCTGAAACGTTTCGAGGTTACGTCACATATCTACCGGAAAAATTTCGAGTAGCGAAACGAGAACCAGGAGAGTTGTTTGCCGCCTACAGACTGCGTCTGAAATCCTATCTCCATAAGTGGATGGATTTGGCTGGGGTCGCGCATGACTATGAGAGTCTGGAAGAGCTCATGATAGTCGACCAGATGCGAAAGCAAATGTCGAAACCTCTCAGGAAATTCTTGGGAGAACAAGGGGCGGAACGTATCGACATCGTGACGAAATTGGCAGAACGGTTCGTCGAGGTACATGGGAAGGCTGGAGATAACCATTCCACAAACACCAAAGGAAATGATAAACATGACCGGAAGAAATCAAAAAGCACGGAAACTTAGAAAGTGGAACCTTAAGTTAAAACTTCAGCGGAGAGTTTGGAGAAGACGAAGGAGGGAAGCAAGAGCACCTCGAACACTTCACCAAAACGACAGTGGACGGAGAAGTGGTGTTCGATTTCTAAGTCGCCCTCTCACAATATGAGAGACTGCAAATCGAAGGCTAAGAGCCCTAACTTCGCGGCGTGTCACGTGGCTCCAAAGGAGGTTGCCACCGAAAAGCTGAGGTCGACAAAGAAGCTCTCAACCAGGAGAGCTCACCGACGTCCGGCACGAACAAATCTAGGACAGGGAAATGGTGCAAACACTGCTGGTCGAACACGCATAATGCTAAAGACTGCAGTGTTAAGTCAGGAGACTCACATTTCGTCGTGTGCCCAGTGAAACCCAAGGTGGAGTCCACCGAACAGGTCGAGGCCAAGGAAGAGACTCCAGACCTGGATAAGCCACCTGTATTGGAATTGATAGAGGTTAACGGCCGACAAGTTGAGTGTATATATGACACTGGCTTGGACTGGGAGGCCGTGATTTCTGCTGATCTGGTACACCCAGAACAATTCCCAGGTGAGACCATGGAGATACAACCTACACAGAAGAGTGCTGTGGCCATGAAGTTGCCAATCGACAAAGTGGAGATTCGGTCAAGATATGTCACCGGCACAATCAAGGCCGTTGTATTGACCGATCCCATTTTTTTGCGTCATTTTCGGTTGCCGGTATGTCTTTCTGGGAATGCCCAGGCAGCCAGACCATATAGGAGCAATTCAGACTCGCTCTTAGACGAGAACTGAACAGGCAGAAGCAATTGTCACTAACCCAATGCCGGGAGAGTTGCGAACTGCCCAGAGTGAGGATGCAACCTTACGTCCTTGCTACAAGAAGCTGCAGAGAAGAGCTGATCCACCAAAACGGGGGCAGTACTACATGAAGAATAGGATACTCTACAGAATAGTCGGAAGAGGAGACAACTTACACAGTCAGTTTTTAGTTCCGAAGGCCTACCGTTCCCAAATTCTTCATATGGGGCATCCATCTCATTTAGTTGGCACATGGGTATTGCCGCCACAATGCAGAGAATTTCCTGCCATTACTATTGGCCGGGAATGACCGGTGATGTGTGTCGGTATGTGAAGTCATGCCCTGAGTGCCAGAGGGTGGCACCAAAACACTGGGCAGCGCCGGTGGTTTTGGGGGAAATGCTCATCATGAACTCTCCTTTCGAGAGGGTAGACATCGACATCGTGGGTCCACTTCCTAGGACTAGGAAGAGGAACATGTACATACTCACAATGGTGGATTGCTGTACAATGTGTGGTGAAGCCATACCATTGACCACAATTGACTCGAAACGAGTGGCTGACGCACTGATGGAGGCCTTTACCAGATTAGGCTTCCCTAATCAGATTATGACCGACAATGGGTCCCAGTTTTGTGGGAAACTCATGGAGGAGGTATTTAGGGTGTTCGACTCTAACCATAGTCACACCAGCGCTTACCACCCTCAAGCCAATGGACAAGTCGAGCGTTTCAACGGCACGTTGTTGACAATTCTCCGGAAACTGGCACAGGAAGAACCTGATAGATGGGATGAATATATCCCAGTAGCACTTTTCGCCTATCGGAAAGTGCCTCATGGCTCAATAGGACTACCACCCGCTACTTTGCTGTTTGGTCGTCCAATAAAAGGACCATTGGAAGCCATGTTGAGGAGTTGGACTGAGGTGGGGACGTCAGAATAAGTGATCTCCTCTTATAAATACGTGGAGGAACTGAATGAAAATCTTCACACCGGCTGGTCTCTGGCAACTGAGAACTTGCGAAAGGCCAGAAAAAGACACGCGGCTTACTACAACCGTAGGTCTAAAGACAGATCTCTAGGGGTGGGAGACAAAGTTTTGTTGCTTCTCCCAACGGGAACCAACAAACTGGAGATAGGTTTTCAAGGACCATTTCCCGTGGAAAGGGTGGTATCCAGAACCAACTATCAGATCCGGATCCGGGGAAAGTCGAAGATTTTCCATATCAATCTCTTGCGGAAGGACGAGGAGAAACCCGGAGACAAAGCAGCTCACCTCATGGCAATGGCAGTTGCAGTGGAAACTGAAATGGGAACCAACGAGGGCAGGGAATATCCACTGGTACACCAGGAAACTTATAGGGATGTGCAGGTGAACCCTGATCTGACTTCCCAGGAGAGGGAAAAGATTACCCAGGTTCTCGAGTCTCATAAGCCGATACTGACTGATAAACCTGGACGAACGAGATTGGTTGAGTTCGAGATGACCTTGACCACACAAGAGCCTGTTCGCCAAACGGTTTACCCAGTGCCATTCTCTAAGGAAAAGGCCCTGGAGGAGGAAATACAGAAACTGCTGAAGGATGACATGATTGCGCCATCCACATCCCCATACAATGCGAGGGTGGTTTTGTTACGCAAACCAAGTGGAGAACACCGGTTGTGTATAGACTATCGACTCTTGAACAGTCACACTCAGTTTCAGGTGGAACCTTTGCCGAATCCAACTCAGTTATTCGCTAGGCTCCATAAGGCTAGGTACTTCTCAAAAGCGGACCTGAGTCGGGGGTATTATCAGATCCCGGTCAAACCAGAGGTCCTATCCCTGCTGGCTTTCAGTACCCCAGTGGACACTACGAATTCAAAGTCATACCCTTTGGACTCAGCAATGCACCAAGTGTGTTTACTCGCATGATGAGGACTTTGCTAGATCCCTTACAGGATCCGTCCATTATCTCGTTCATGGATGATATACTGATTGCTAGTGACAGCTTGGATGACCATTTGCAATATTTGGAGTTTTTACTAGGCTCAAGGAAGCAGGGCTTACCGCTCGCCCAACCAAGTGCATGATTGGTTACCAGACTCTGGAATTTCTGGGTCACACCATCACTCCAGGACAAATTATCCCGGAGGAAAAGAACCTAGAAAAGATCATACGTGCTCCAAGGCCAAAAACGAAGAAGGATGTGCGATCTTGTCTCTCGTTGTGTGGGTTTTACCAAGAATTCATCCCGCATTTCACTGAACTGGGAGCTCCATTAAGTGTAACCTTGAAAAAGGGATCCCCGGATCATATCGTATGGACACGCGAGTGCGAGAGTGCATACAGTCAGTTGAAGGAGGCCTTGGTCAGCAAACCTGTTTTACAGCGTCCTGACCTTTCCAAGCCATTTGTGTTTAGAACGAATGCGAGTGGGATTGGAATTGGGGCAGCCTTGTTACAGGAAGGGAAAGACGATGCTTCGGTTTTGAAACCAGTGGCATACGCAAGCAAGAAACTTATCCTGGCTGAAAGGAATTATTTGACGGTCGAGAGGGAGTGTGTGTCTCTCGTATGAGCCGTGCAAAAATTCCAGCCCTATTTGTATGGAGTTCAGTTTCGGGTCCAGTCGGATCATCAACCACTGATGGTCCTGGCCACTTCTCAGAAGCTCAACGCCCGTTTGATGCGGTGGTCGTTTGTCAGCAACCTAGTTATGACAGGCACACATGGATTCTTCTTTTGTACCACACGAATGATAACTCGTACGTCGCACAAAAGCATATAGATTTATTGTGGGCTGATTATACACAATTTCCGAGAGCTGACAATCACATGAGATACATACATGATGACATTACTATGTTATGACATGGTCTAATGGTATTATCACTGAATTATTCTAAGTCTAAGTCTATCTCTACTGTCCTGTAAACGACACAGTATTCAGAGCAAGTACACCGATCCGTCCAGTACGCTGTCAAGTCTCAGTCTCGTTGACTTTCGTGGCGTGTTCCGCCACGAGCTGCTGACCCTTCGTGCGTCACGCGTTATGGTGACTTGTCACTCGGTTACTCTTCTAAAGTATCCACTGTTTATGGATACTTCTCGTGATACTGGTTTCCCCACTCTATCTTGGGTAACTCTTGATCATGTATTAGCGTGTTCCCTTTTTAGGACAAGCGTGTGTTCAGTCGGAGAACTGTTTACGGTTCTCCCTCTTGCGTTCTGTCCCTTCTCTCCCCTATTTCTTAGATAGGGATGTTATCTCTATCCGTTCTTGATCTTCTTCCTTAATTCTCTCCTTACTTCTCTATTTGCCTGCATGCGGCTCTTTGACAGACTCTCCTCCCGTCTGTGTTGTGTTACAAGCTTTTAACTTATGGGTGTAACACAAATAGTTATCTAAAAAAATTAGGTGTGTCTAATTTTGTCAAAGGCTGCATGAGCTTGCTAACTCTGTTCTGGGTGAAGAACAAGACCTCTACTTTCCCTTGTGACACTGTTGTATCACTTCACTTGGCTATTGATTACCACACCACACTAGTACAGTTGGCTAGAGCATTTGCTCTTTCTGACATTATACTTCTCGGGAGTTGTGTGAACCAGAGCCATTGACTTAATAGTCCTACTCCTCAAATTGTTAATTAACTAACAACCCAAACAAATTGTCCCTATTAAGGGTACAATACATGAATAATATTCATGCTCCCATATAATATACACTCCAACTCGTATACATGCTATGTGTGTTAATGTTCACCTATCTAGCTTCCGCTTGTGAAGAAATATTTCAGTGTTAAACTTGGGTTTCAAAATTTTGTAGTGTCCTTTGATGGAAAGTTATTATGCCCCTTTGCATGTAATGATGTATGCATCTTTATTTGTTAGTTTTCCTGTTTGGTTGCGTGTTTTTGTTTAACTAATGTGTATTTAAATTACCAACATGTGTGTATGTCTATAATTTATGTGTATGTTATCTTTCAAGCGCCATAAAACGGTTTATTGTAGTCACCAACGAGTGTGTAAGGCTGATTTATGACTACTCGCCGGTTTTAGGAAGCTTAAAATATGTTTCCTATCAGTCTATTGAAAGTATGGCAACTACACAGATAAAAACGAACGACACATTGTGTTACATAAATTGACACGGACGAACTACAAAAACTTATGTCGTGCGGCTAATACCCGCAAAATGCCTCTCTCCTCTCTCTTTATTATCTCATTCACTCATTCTCTTTCACACATCTTTTATCCACACTATTACTCCCTTTCACACTTCTTTTACCTACACTTTCACTACACACTGGTTTAAAAAGGCGTTATATCATTAAAATATTGTTATAGAAAAGAAAAGAAATGAAAAATTATATGTACAATAAATGATTGGCTTGGTTTACAAAACTTTTAAGCCAAATGACTCTGCCGTCTTTCTGCACAGGTCATTTCTGTACACAATTTACAAGGTTGTAAGGATCGTTTCCTACCGATCCTGAGGTTAATGAATACTATAATTAATCTAATCTACGTTAGTGTGCTGAGCTGTGCTATCTAAGGGAAATAATCTAACTAAATGAATAAATTGGGGTAAAGTGTGTTATTTACCTTAATGTGTGTTTCTAACTAAGATGTTATAAGTTCTAAATGAAGGTATAAATTTTAAGTAATGTTTCATTTAACTAAACTATATGAAAAATATGTTAAATGATGATGGATCTAAAGTTATGTTTACTAATTTAAAGAATACGTTCTAATGATGTTAACTATATGAATTTCTGACTTAATGTAGATGAAGTTTAATTGCTAAATGTTACTAGTTTCCTAACAAACAATTTATGGGGATGGTTTTATAAGTTCTATCGCAACTAAGAAAGTTATGATATTACAAGCAACTGTTATAAAAACATGTTATGATACATATCACATACATTTCTAACTATAAATTAATTACATTAATTACTTCCAGGTGTGTAGTCGAAGTAGCGTTCTCTGTTGAAACTCGTTGACATAAAGTTAATTAAACAACGTCTGATATACGCTCTCGTCCTGGGTATAGTTAGACTACAGTCTTACTCACTGGTAACATATAATATAAGGATGATGGCGTAGACATCTACTCATGTGTCTGTCCTTTCTTACTCATACTGACACAGTTTATAATAGCTCACTTAAGGCGATTCACAATTGTAAGAGCACCACAATGTCTATAAATACACATTCTGGACACAAATTATTTACAGTGTCGATGCATGGTGTGATGTAGAATCGCTCCGCTCAGGTACATCAGGTATCTCTATCTGAGACGGTCTGCTAAGTGTGTCCGCCAGCAAGTTCATCTTTCCCTTTATATGTTGAATAGTGAAAGAGTAATTTTGCAGGATCAAGGACCACCTGTAGATCCTGTTGTTCCTGTGGACTCCAGACTGCATCACTCTAAGAGGTGAATTGTCAGTTTAAATGACAAAATGGGTGCCCGCTAAGAAACGATGGAGTTTACGCACACAATATATCAGGCTTAAAGCTTCTAATTCAGAGACTCCATACCTCGACTCAGCAGGTGTGATTTTCCGGCTTACATAGATTATTGGGTGAAAGATTCCCTCATAGAACTGGCCTAGGACGCCAGCGATGGATATAGCACTTGCGTCTGTACGAAGAAAATACGTAAGGCTTGGATTAGGTAAGCGTAAGATTGGTACAACGCTAAACATTCGTTTCAATTTTGATAATGCATCAATTAAGTCTGCATCTTTTACATTCAATTTTACAGATGATTTCAAAACATTCGAAAATACGCTGGTAATCTCAGCTAAATTCGGTATAAATTTGTTGTAGTAATTTACCAGACCAAGTAAGCTTCGAACTTGCTTCTTGGTCGTCGGCATTGTTAAATTTAAAATTTTGGTTACGATCTTGTCATCTGTTTTAAGTTGGCCTCTAGTAATGGTATGGCCAAGGAAATCGATTTCTTCCAGACCCAACTCAACTTTTGTTGGTTTCACAGTAAGACCGAAAAGTCTCAATCTATCGAAGACGTGTCGCAGTTTCTGTAGATGTGTTGTCCAGTCTGCCGTATGGATACATATATCGTCAATATACGTTGCAGTATTCGTCACTCCATGAAGAAGGTCCCTAGTGAGTCGAACAAAAGTGGCTGGAGCATTACGAAGGCCAAAAGGAAGGAATCGCCACTCATAAAGACCTAAGGGTGTTGAGAATGCAGTAAGATGTATAGACAGTTTGGGACTTGCCAATATCCCTTCGTTAGGTCGAGTTTGGAAAAGATTATAGAAGTTGACATATTGAGAATCTTCGCAAGATGGGATTGGCTCTGCATCAACTTTGGTCACATTATTTAATTTCCTATAATCGACACAGAGGCGAATTGTCGAGTCCTTTTTGATGACCAGGACAATAGGGAAAGAATATTCTGACTGTGACTTTTGGATTATTCCACTCGACTCAAGGCTAAGGAGTTCCTTGTCGAGTTTTTCCCTGTAACTTAAAGGGATGGAATAAGGTCGGCATTTGATAGGGGTGTCATCAGACAGAATAATGGAGTGCTCGATCCTGTCAGTCCTACCTGGAATGTCGGAAAAAATGTCTCTGTATTCTGTCACTAAAGCTATTATTTGTCGTCTTTGCTCGTCTGTGAGTTTTGGTTCTATCCGTATGCTATCAATTGTCGTCGTCCTGTCTACTGTCGGAACTGGTAGTTCCATGTCGTCGTCCTCTGTCTGATTCAGTACTGTGGTGGTACTAAGTGCGTTTTCTGTTTGCTGACTACATGTATCTGCATTGTCGTCGTCTTCTGTCACACTAACTAGTGTAGTTGCGTTATGTACGTCTGTCGTCTGGTTGCTTGGTGTAGATGCATTCTGTTCGTCTGTCATCTGTTCTTGTCGTGAAAAGTATGGCTTCAGCATGTTGATATGAAATATCTTTAATTTTTGGTTTATCGATATTTCATAATCGACATCTGATATCTTTCGTACCACTTTGAATGGCCCTTGCCATGAAGTTAATAATAGGTTACGTTTATCTGGCAATAGAAGTAGCACCTCCTGTTCTGGTTCGAGGTGTATCTGTCTCTCTGGCTTGGTTACTGCCTTAGGCATGTTAATTTTCTTCCAGGCTGATATTTCACCAGCAGTGCAGTGTTTTAAGCCTGGTAGGCAGCCAAAAATTAGGTCAGTAGCCGGGTCGTGTAAAATCGCGCACATAAATGTGCCGGAAAGGAACGGGGTGTTTATGCGGGCTTTTGCCAATGGGTACTTTTCAATATTACCTGAAAAGTTACGGCATTTCACAAATTCGCCCGTATAATCCTCTGGATTAACTAGTTCTTTCCTTAACCCGATTATACTACTTCCACTATCAAGCAAACATTGGCATGGAAGCTCATTGACCAGTGCATCGTGGAACGTTAGATTGCCTCTGGAGGCTATAGCTGCGTTCGCATTTTCAGTCGAAACTGGGACAATGTGCCCACATTTGAGTTTACCATCTGAATGGAATAGGTGACAAGTTTCACATTGGTCAAAATTTAAAATATCTGTCACATATGCTACATTTTCACAATCATTGAAAGGTAATACATTCTCAACTTCGCACTCAGTCTCACTGCCACTATCGGACGATGTGTCAATCAGTACAGCATTGTTGGCTTTCATTCTTTGACGCCCCAAACATCTTACTACTGTAATGTCCATAAGAGGAACAAAAATAACATTTAACTGCCCGTTTGTATGCACTCCTTTTACTTTCCTGCTTTTTGATCATCATTTCAAGATGTGCAGGGTATGACGGGTTCTTGTCACACATAGAATATTGTTGGTGGTTTAAATGACAGTACATACATAAAGGTGGCTTTTGGTCTTGCCTATCTTTCCTTTGATAAGGTTTTTGATTGAAAGATCTTTTTGGCTTGTTGTCGGCAAAAGCCGCAATTTCAGATTCATTTATGGATGTTTTAAAAATATCTCTGTTTGAAGAGAAATAAGCGGACCCGCGTTTTTCCAACTGTTCGAGTGACTCAATGTCTGCTTGTTGAAGGAACTTAGCGAAGGGAGTTGGAACCGTGGATATCACCTTATCCATGATCATTAAGTCTTGTAACTTATCGTAACTCTTCCCTATTTTAGCTGCCTTAAGCCATTTACTGAAGACACTTTGCACGTTGGATACGTAGTCGATAAACGTTTCGTTTGGTTTTGGTTTGATTTGAGAATACTGGATCTGATATCCAGGAGCATCGAGTAGAAAATGCTGCATAATTCTATCATGTATATATTGGTAGTTATTCCTTAACTCTGATGGAATGGACTCAATAACATTTAAGGGCTCACCCGAGAGATTCTTCATGTAGATCATCGCCCAATCCTGTAACGGAACATTTAGAAATTTAATCTGAAACTCTATATTTTCTGTTCATGCGGAGATGGAATCGCCTTGGCTGAAGGGCTTGATGATCCCTTTATACTTACTATATTTGTTCTGTTCTTCCTGACTCCTTTCCTTAGTGGTAGTTATCTGAACATGTGAGTCGATCTCCATTTCTTTCAATTTTAATTGTGTCTGTGAGTCTACTTCAATTTGCTTTCCCTTTAATTCTAATTCTTGCTGTTTAGTGGCTTGCTCTAACTCTATGTGTTTCTGTTTAGTGGCTTGCTCTAATTCTATCTGTTTTTGTTGGTGGCGTGTTCTAATTCTAACATTTCTTTTTGGTGTTGTCTCTCACGTGCTCGTTCATCTCTTTCTGCTGTAGCTTTTCTTTCTGTTTCTTCTCTATCAATTAAAGTTTTCCTATCTATGTATTCTTTGTATTTCTGTTCTGCCCATTTTTCTAATTTATCCCCAGTGTAATTTAGATCTTTCCCTGCCTGAATAAATTCCCCTAGTGTTGACATTGTATCACTTTAAGATTACACAACAAAGGTATTATACACAACTTTCTATCACCAAATATGACAAAATATCACACAATTGGTATGACTTCGCAATCAATAAATTTAACAATTTATAATAATACAATGGAAAAACAAGATGCTTTCCTTAATTGAGATTATCAAAATATGCAAAGATACTCATCTTATTTCCTGAAAAATTGGTCACTTCGGATGTCACCCTTCTTTCTCGCACACACGGTGAATAGGCTTGGTAATACGAACGAGGTTTGCTCACACACCAGATGGATCTGCTCGCTACTACGATCGATGTTTCTGTTTCGTAGAGCAGCAACAATTAATACATTGCATGTGTTACAAAATACAGCAACGCAAGTAATTTTAGTATCCTATTCATGCAGATATGACAAACAACAAATGTGGTATGGATGATATGATATGATATGATTGTATGAATGAATCGTCAAATGAATCGTCAATTGTCGTCTTGTCTTCGCTTTCTGATGTCTGAGTGAACTATACTTTCTGCTCGTAACCTGGACACTAATCTATTCTTGCCTGTACTGACTGTACTTTTGCCATGGTAATCTTTCGTGGGTAAGTTCGTTAAATAAATGACACAAAAATATATGATCTTCCAAAATCCATAACAAAATAATGAAAATAATTACAATAAACAAAATAATCCCACCATCTTTCCTGTGGGTACTCTTCTCATGTTACTTATAAATAATGAAACAAAAATATACACAACAATGATCGCCCTGCTCTTTAACGCTGTTCTAAACACACTTCACGGCGAGCGCGGTGCGTCATTCTAAATTTAGGTCAGTTTCATGGCCTCAAAAAATCAATAATGGTACGATCGTAATTTGCGTGAATCAGCATGTTTCAAGTTCACATCAAATAAAGTATTGATATCATTCTAATACACAATTTTGATCAAATATAATTTACTTTATGTGGGTTAATAGTTGTAATAAATTGCTTGAACGTGGTTTCAAGCCCCACTTCTTGACACCAAATATACCCTGATATTTGTGTGGGATTCAAATCTAACACTTCTGACACCAAATATAATCCTGCCTGTCAGCAACCTAGTTATGACAGGCACACATGGATTCTTCTTTTGTACCACACGAATGATAATCTCGTACGTCGCACAAAAGGATATAGATTTATTGTGGGCTGATTATACACACGCTCTGAGAGCTGATAATCACATGAGATACATACATGATGACATTACTATGTTATGACATGGTCTAATGGTATTATCACTGAATTATTCTAAGTCTATCTCTACTGTCCTGTAAACGACACAGTATTCAGAGCAAGTACACCGATCCGTCCTGTACGCTGTCAAGTCTCAGTCTCGTTGACTTTCGTGGCGTGTTCCGCCACGAGCTGCTGACCCTTCGTGCGTCACGCGTTTTGGTGACTTGTCACTCGGTTACTCTTCTAAAGTATCCACTGTTTATGGATACTTCTCGTGATACTGGTTTTCCCACTCTATCTTGGGTAACTCTTGATCATGTATTAGCGTGTTCCCTTTTTAGGACGCGCGTGTGTTCAGTCAGAGAACTGTTTACGGTTCTCCCTCTTGCGTTCTGTCCCTTCTCTCCCCTATTTCTTAGATAGGGATGTTATCTCTATCCGTTCTTAATCTTCTTCCTTAATTCTCTCCTTACTTCTCTATTTGCCTGCATGCGGCTCTTTGACAGCCTTACCACTTTACGGTGGAGTATATACCGGGTAAGGAAAATGTGGGAGCTGATTTCCTGTCTAGACACCCAGCTCCTGAAAAAGAGGAATATATCATCAGTATCGAAACTCCAATAAGCAAGAGTTGATGCGGACTACTCTCTTAAGAGGGGGCCTATGTCGCGGAATTCTCGGAGCTGTCGATCGATGAAAGACTGTCGCGCCATTCGTCTACAGGCAGCTGCCATTCGTTGATGTTGGGGACAGACTGTCCTGTTGAGAGTCGGCAAGATCTTTTGTTGTGGGGAAAAGATTTCTCTAGATCATAAGCCGGCAAGACATTTTGG
The DNA here is from genome assembly GCA_014155875.1 of Cepaea nemoralis. NCBI lineage: Eukaryota > Metazoa > Mollusca > Gastropoda > Stylommatophora > Helicidae > Cepaea > Cepaea nemoralis. The sequence continues at coordinate 207,746 of JACEFZ010028384.1, read as the reverse complement.
AGTACCGGGAACAATTTCCCCAACCAAAGCTGGACAGCCGGCCGGTTGTTTACATCGAGTCGGACAAGGAGAGAGAAAAATTAGTTTCTCGACGCCTATTGTCTAGTCAGATTTGTGACGTCATTCAGACACAGTTTTAAAACAGTCTGGACAAACACCTTTGGCGGGAGTCGACCAAATGTTGAGAGGCAACAAGGACGTAATTGATGTTCCTGTTCTGATTATGGAAAGAGACCACGGTGTCTTATGTTGATTTACATTGGCGGCATTTGTCCATTGTGCGATTTAGTGGTCTCGATTTCAGACGGGAATAAATATATGGCATTTAATTAAATAGACCCAAATTCGATTATTCTTGGGGGTCGAGCGTGGTAATGTGCGTTGTGGGAACTTATTGTGGGAGCGTCGACAGCAGTGGCCTATCGCTTTGCTTGGCTCAGTGAATTGAGAACGGGGGGGGGGGGGAAATAGGGGACATTTCATATGGTTGGATCTTCCAATGAGGTATCTACTGGGCATCTGCACTTTTCCTTTGGTCTTTCCTTGTCTTACTATGACTCGGACCAATGTGATGAGCTCCTCTGCCTTATGACAGAGTTTGGTTCTCTTTTAAATGTCTGAGTGCGGCCGTCGGCCTACACACACCTAATGAAGGTCGGAATCGGGTTGCTCTTACCGGGTGTTCTCTCTTCAACAGGTTCCACTATGTTTTCCAAAAAAGCTAGCAGACAAGTCATAGAAGAAGATTATGGCTCGATCATTGAAGGCAGTTTTTACTCAGCGGCCTTTGCACTGGGCCCATAACCCAGAGGGTCTGCAAGAACCTAGCCTCTGCTGTGGTAGTTCGCATCATATTAGAGTGAAGATACTTACAATACCACCAGTTACAGGGACAATAGTATTTATATAGAAAAATTAACAATTAACATTGCGTTTTCCAAATGGTGAATTCCTGTGAGAAATTAACAATTAACATTGTGTTTTCCAAATGGTGAGTTCCTGTGAGAAATTAACAATTAACATTTTGCTTCAAAGTGACAGTAAACATTTATTTTACTGTACAGCTTTACATAACAGAGTTACGACACATACAGAACGTTGCGGCGGTTAGCCTTCATCAGCAAACAAACACATTCACAAACACAACATACAGTCAAGGAGAACTCCTGTGACTACATTAGAAGGTGATGACAGGACGAGAGGTACAAATGCATGGAAAAATGGAAGCAATGAAGAGAAATGAGAATTGACAAAATGTTAATTGAAAAGAATGTTAGTCGAAGAAAATGTTTAATAGAACAACTGTTTATAGAGAAAACAACTGTATACTCACGTCACGTACGGACCTGTGAATGTCTGCGGAAATCTCGGGTGTATTTGTATAATGGTGCTGGATGTTACTGTACAGTGAGCACATAGAAAGAAGGGGGCGGGGTAGGAGGCGTGTAAAATTGACCACGACCCCATTGTGTTGTTGGTCTGGGTGGACTGGTGTGCAGGAACACGCGTACTTACATAGACACACTTCAACAGACAAAATGCTGGTGTATGTGGACATGCAAGAAGAGAGAGAGGGAGAGAGAGAGAGAGAGAGAGAGAGAGAGAGAGGAGAGCGAGAGAGAGACAGACAGAGAGAGACAGAGAGAGACAGAGAGAGGAAAAGTGCCTGCGACCTACTACATGGGGTATATTGTAACCTACGAAATAGTAAGTATGGTTGCTTGTGTAACAGAAGTAGAGTAGGAGCTGGGAAAAGGCTACAGCACGATTGAGCATCGGGGGAGAATGGGAAGAGAGATGCTCAAGTCGTGACGTAGTTGGTTGTCAGGGGGCAGTCAAGATCAGGGCCTGGAACTGGAAGGACGCCATGTTGATAGAACTTGTCATCAAAGTAAAATAAACCTTATTTATATGAAACCAACAGTCTTTCTTAGTCCTTCACACTGTTATACTACGAATTTTGGAGCCCACGACACAGGATTCGAGCCTGGTACAACGCGAAGTCTCAAAATGCTGTCCACTGAGTAACAACGCGAAGTCTCAAAATGCTGTCTACTAAGTAAGGTCGCGGAGTCTCAAAATGCTGTCTACTAAGTAAGATCGCGGAGTCTAAAAACGATGTCTACTATATAATACATCGAAGTAGCTCAAGATCCTTGGTCCGTTTGTGTCGATCGCCAGAAACAGAATTTCGGCACGGTTCTAAACAAGTATTGAACATAACAAAGCGCAGTTGGAAAAATGGCAAATAAGTTATCTGTGAAAAGTACAGCAACCAAAAGCCCGGCCAGGGGTGGTTGTCTGTAAGTCTTTTTCAAGACTTGATATTAAAATTTAATTGGCGTCAAGAAAAGGTTGAAGACCAACTTGCCATAACAGGTTGCAGCGCCTGCGATTGTCATCAAACCGGCGAGCATCAACTGTAAACACCATCCTAACGACTCCTCTTGTCCATTACTCTGGCGAACGTGTCAGGAGTGTGCTGAACCTCAAGTCAGTAAATCGATATCTCGAGCGAGCAGGAGTGTGCTGAAAGTCGGCCCAGTTTGATCGTGTCTTGAGCGAGCAAGAGTTTGGCTAAAGGGCAATCCAGTCTGATCGTTGTTTCAGGTGAGCAAGAACTTTTCAATAAGACAATCAAGTTCAGCCTCAATGTTAATAGGTTTTGTTCTGAGCGCTAACAACTGGGAAAAAAGAACGTTGGTAAAAGACAATCGAGACAGCAAATAAATACCTCATTACTTCATGGATTGCCCAATGTTTTGTTGACGTGTCAGACTATCTCAGGGCTCTACTACAAATGAGAGCCGCTCGCTAATACTTTTGGGCTCTGTTACGTATGAGTCGTTCTCAAGACGTCGATTTGATGTACTCCATCTCAGAAGGGACCCAACCAAGGGTTGAAGTACTGTACTGAGGCATCCCAAGAAGAGAACCTACCTTAGAAGAAGGAACGAACTACCTGAAGTGCGCGATTGGTTTCAACTAATACAGCGTTGAATTTAACCTGACGGCGAACCTAGGAGAATACAGTCTTGCGTGGATCGAGAAACAAGAGTAGGGTAATTTGTACACCTATTAACTGATTGAACTGTTCTTACGGTATAAGTGATTTGTATTTCTTAAATTAGTAAATTACAAATGTGAAGTTGTTTGCTTGATCTGTATAATAATATTTCAGCATGGCGGAACAAGACACCTTAGCACAAGTTTTGACGGGGGTAGGAACAGCAGTAGGTAGACTTAATACGGTTATTAAACAACAGGGAATGGCAACTGAAATTGTTAAGTTTAGTGGACAGGCCAGAGAGTTTAAGAAGTGGATTACTTCCATAGAAAAATATGCGTATTTGGTCTCGGCAACGGAGGAAGAAAAAATGAGACTGGCTTATCAGGCGGCAACAGAACCGGTTTCGGATCATATAAGAAGAAAGTTAGAGGCTAGAGTAGATGAGACATGGGAACAAATTAAAGAGGACCTAGCACGAAAGTACGCGGAAATAACGGATCCACAACATGCCTTTTCGGTGTTGAGACAGGCTAAACAAAACAACGGAGAGACGGTACAATTGTTCAGCGATAGGTTGATTAACCTGGCTGAAGAGGCATTCTTAGGACAGAATGTACGAGGAGAGGAGGTGGAGAGGATGTTAGTAGGGATTTTTGTAGATGGCATAAAATCCGATGGTTTGAAATTTAAGCTGATGAGGGAAAACCCTGAGAGGTTATCACAAGCGGTAGATATCGCGGTACAAGAAGAAAATTTGAGACGTAGATTTAGATTGAGAACAGGACGAGAAATAGGAACAAGTCGAGAAGACAGAGTTGAGGAGCCTATGGAAATAGGACAAACAAGGTTCGGATGGAATAGGAGAGGAGGTATACAGACGTTACAAGGTAGAAATAGAAGTGATTATGATGAAAGAAGAAATATGAGATACCCTACAAGTGAGACAGTAGGCAACACAAATAACACAAATATTGTCTGTTGGGTTTGTGGTCAACGCGGACATGTTTCTCGTTTTTGTAATAACAGGCGTGTCCAGTCGAATACACAGGGTAGACATGACAATAACAGGTTGAGTAGGAATGTTGAAGGTAGACACAGGAATTTTACAGGTACAAGAACGCAGGAAAACCGGCGCCCTACCTATTAGAAAGGACCTATGATAGGAGGGAAAATAATAAGGTCCCAAGGTTTAAAGGGTATGTTAATAATAGACATAGGGGGACGAATAGAGAATGCTCACAAGTAGATGAAGTCAAACAGTTTACAGTGAAGACAACAGATAATAGTTCGTGCATAATAGAAATAGGAAAATATAGAGTTCGTACATTAATTGATTCAGGAGCTCAGGTTAGTGTAATTAAAGAAAGTTTTTTATATAAAATAATGAGAAATTGTAGAATATTTAAGAGTCATAATAATCTTCACTCTGTTACAGGACAGAATTTACAATTAATTGGACAAACAATGATCAATTTTAAATTAGGAGGGATAAACGTAAGACATCTTTTTCATGTAGTAAAAGATTTAAATAGAAACATGCTGATAGGAAGAGATTTTTTAATAAAAAATGGAGTAAGACTTTTCTTTGATTTACATAAATTAAAATTCAGAGACGTCTATGTAGATATGGAAGAAGACATACATATATCAGCACTAGTTAGAGTTAAAATGTCCACGACGTTAAAACCACAGTCGGTTAATTTGATACAAGCAAAGCTGAAGAGAAACCCATATTATGTGGAAGGAGACACAGTCAGAATCACTGAGTTGCAAGAGGAAGTGATTGATGAGCCTGGTTTGGAAGTTCCGGATGGAATAATAGCGTTGGATAAACACTTAACCTTTCCAGTGATGATTATCAACAACACAGGTAGAGAAATCAAATTATACAGAGGATGTGTGATAGCCAAACTAGATCATAACATTAGTGACATATTGGCAACGGATAGAGTAGAAAGGTCGGGAACAAGTTATTCAGAAACTTCTAGTGAAAGAGTTAATAACAGACGCGGACGCGGAAGAAGAGGGAACGTACAAATGGATGAATTGATCTATCCATCCAGAAGAAATACAGCCCAAATACATTCACTAGACAAAATGACAAGGGAACAAGAATTGTTGGCACAGTTAAAAGCTCCGCCAGAAAATAAGGAAGTATTAGAACAACTTATAAGGCAAAATCAAGATGTATTTGCAATTAATGATTTGGAATTGGGAAAGACACAAACAGTTACAATGGAAATAGATACGGGAGACCATCCACCAATTAGTTTAAAACCATATAGAACTCCATTGAGAAATAGAGAAATTGTAGAAAAGGCAATAGAAGATATGTTGAAAGCAGGAATAATAACAAGATCGAAGTCAGAATGGTCATCTCCGGTCGTCATCGTAGCCAAACCTGATGGTTCGAGTCGCTTCTGCTGCGACTACAGGGCGTTGAACAAAATCACTAAGAATGTAGCGTACCCACTACCAGTAATTGATGATATTTTGGGGTTGCTTAATGGTTCTACATTCTTCACGACGTTAGACGCAAGATCAGGATTCTGGTGTATACCTATGTCGAGGGATGCTCAAAAGAAGAGTGCTTTCTGTACCCATATGGGCTCTTACGAATTCTTACGAATGCCTTTTGGGGTCAAAACTGCGCCGTCTCACTACATGCTCTTAATAAATGAAGTATTAGAAGGTATGCAAAGGTTTGCATTAGCCTATATAGACGATATTCTGATTTTTACGAAAGGAGATGTGAATGATCATTTAAAACATATTAGATTAGTATTCGATAGATTAAGAGTACATGACGTTAAATTGAAGCTTAGTAAGTGCCAGTTTTTAAAGACAGAAACAAAATATTTGGGTTATATTATAAATAGAGACGGAATTAAACCAGACCAGGAAAAGATAAAGGTTATTAAAGAATTACCTCCTCCAACTAACGTAAGGGAAGTGCGTGCGTTTATAGGAACTTGTGCGTATTATAGGCGGTTTGTCCCAGCGTTTTCAAAGATAGCAGAACCTATTACAAATTTAACAGGCAAATACGCTAGATTTAAGTGGGATGATGAGTGTCAAAAAGCGTTCGAGTATTTAAAAAACAGCTTAACACTGGTACCACTATTGACGCATCCAGACTTGAATAAACAGTTAATACTGTACACAGATGCTTCGGACAATGCAATAGGAGCATGTTTGGTTCAACCATATGAAGGAAAAGAGTCTGGAATACCAGGGGTTAAAAATGAAAGGCCAATTTACTTCTTGTCTCACAAACTTAGCAAGTCGCAACGAAAATGGACGACTATTGAAAAAGAAGCATATGCTATTCATTATGCTCTTCAGAAACTAAATTACTACTTACATAACGCAAATTTTGTTATTAGAACTGACCATATGCCTTTAAAGTCTTTTTTAGAAGCTCCAGTGCAGAACAGGAAAATACAGACCTGGGCATTGAATCTACAGGGGTACAACACGAAAATTGAATACATTCCAGGTAGGATTAACACATGCGCTGATTTATTGTCTAGGATCCCGTACCCACAGTCATCAGGAGACACAGAAGATGAAGCTGAACCAGAGATAGACGACCGAAACTGGCAAGTAAATATTTTAGATTCTGCCATAATAAATAGAGAAGAATTTGAGAGTTTACCATCGGATCAAGAGTCTGAACATAGACCAGAAGACCCACATTTAGCACAATTTAATATGAAAGAAGAACAAGAATTGGATCCAAAAGTCTTACAAATAAAACAAAAATTAAGAGAAACGGAGGATAACAAATATAAGAAGAATTATTTGGTTTTACAAGAGGATGGACAGTTATACTATATGTGTGAAAGGAACGAACAGCTAAGGAAATATATTCCAAAACATTTGGAAAACGAACTTTTAAAAGCATATCACAATGAGAATGGACATCTTGGTCGTGATAAATTGGTGAAAGCACTTACGAGCAAATATTATTGGCCAAACTTGTTTAAGTCTGCTTGCAAATATGTAGATACGTGTGAAAAATGCAGGTTAAGGAATATGAAAACAATTAAGTGTCCCTTACAAGATACAGATATTCCTCAGTTCCCAATGCAAAAGATTAGTTTAGATATATCGGGTCCTCACCCTAGAACATTGTCAGGAAACGTGTATTTAATTCATATAGTAGATGTCTACAGTCTTTGGCCAGAAGTTTATGCAATCCCAGATAAGAGTGCAGATACTGTCATTAATATTTTTTTACAAGAGTTCGTACCAAGATTTAGTTGCCCACAAACTATACTTACGGATAATGGTAGAGAGTTTGTAAATAAAAAATTCGAAAAGTTATTAAAAGATTTGAATATAAAACATATAAAGACCTCATACTATAGACCTTCTTCAAATGCTAGGAACGAACGTCAACATAGGACATTGTATGATATCATAGCAAAGATCGTCGATGAACATGAAAAAGATTGGGATCTATTCTTAGGACCTGCCCTTAGCGCTATTCGCACAAATCAAAATGAGAGCACGGGGTTTTCACCATTCTATTTAATACACGGGAGAGAACCAATACTACCTATAGATAATCTATTAAAACCAAGACGGAAATATATGGGGGAAGACTTTCAAGAGACAATAATACAAGAAATGCATAAAGCACACGTAAGATTAAAGAATAATATAATTAAAGCTAGGGAAAGACAGAAAAAGTACAAAAATGTAAATACAAAATTACAAGAGTTTAAAGTAGGTGATAGAGTTTATTACAAGAAGCATAGAAGAAACTCTAAGTTTGATGCTCGTTGGATCCCAGGTTATTACGTTTTGGAAAAACTAGGTAATGTATCGTATAGTATCAAGAACCAAGTCACAGGACATGTGGCAAGGGCACACGTTGAACACTTAAGAAGAGATGAGGATGAGATGGAAAATAATAATTATAATAATAATTATTATTCAGACACTAGATATTTAGATGAACAAGTCGTCAGAGGAGCTACAGTAACCCCAAGCTTTAGAAAAGATCAAGCACAAAATCAGTTACTAGCAACTCCAGCTTACGAAGATACTCAAGAACAGACGATACCGAAAACGATAGAAGAAGAAAATGTGAATGAAACTCATTATGATAGTATGGAAGAGGAAATAGGTGCTCCATTTAAGAATACTAGACAAGCAACGAAAAGAAGAATGGATAAACAAAGAGATAGAGAAGTGAAAAGACAGAGGAGGATTAGAGATTATTCAACAAGCGGGGAAGATATGCCTCTACTAGAAAGGTCCTTAAGAAATAATGATAGACAAATTAGATGGGATATTGAACAGAAGAGATTAGCGGCTGCTAACGAGAGACATACAGACGAAGAAGAAGAAATGGATGAAAAGTCAGAATCAATGAGTAGTATGGAAGAAACTAATAAGTTGTACGAGGAAGAGGATATTGATGTAGAGTTAGCACTTATTCAAAGAAACTTGGAGTTATTGAAGAAGTGGAAACGTAGGAGATAGATAGATAGAGAATACTGCAGATGGCAAGTTATAAGTTTCAGGATTTAGAAGTGAAAGTGATGCTTGAAGAAGTATACGAAACGGTGGAAATGGAAAAGGATTCTATGGATATTTTTTAAAAGTGGTCTTGAGGAGTAGTTAAGCAGGGAGATAACTAATATAGAGGTAGGTTTGAGAGAGGCATGTATATATATATTTTTTTCTCTCTGTGGTGGAATTGCTGGTTGATTTTAGGTTTCAACTTCGTGAGTTTTCGTAGATGGATAGTACAGAAAGTGGATATACTCTATAGTAAATAGACAAGTTTTTATTGGTGCTAGAAATGCCGTGTTTAACGGTAATAATTAGGAAGTTATAGTGATGTTTGGTCCAAGGGAAATAATTGGCAGGCCGAGCCATAAGTTAATTGATAAGTAGATGATGGTTGCTACATTGAGTTGACATTGGAATAGTCGCCACATTACGAATAGATAAAAGGAGTCAACCTGTAGTTTACAGTGCTTACTTAAGATGATATTCCGGATGTTATGATGTGTTAGGAGTTAAGATAGAAAAAGATAGAAAGTTATGAGGGGAGAGAATAAATAGTACGGTCAGTGTTGATTATTGATTTTTTGTGTGTAGAGAGAACAGATATTGTTCTAAGTTAAGAAATTAGTCTGTAGTTAACAGATATACATACGTGACAGTGAAGTGTTTTGTTTTCTCGGTCATAGAAATACTGGAATGACTTGTATAAATAGATATGTTCGTATGAGAGGCCAATGTTGGTGGGCCACTGTACGTAGTAATTTTAAGAGAGTTTTTTTGAAAATCCTGTTTTATTCACTCTGAGTTTTATGAGTCATGAGTCATATATAATATGTTTTTTTTGCTTGAGTTGGTACTGTAAAATGATGGTTATTATTTGATTGTTTTATTGAGTCCTGAGTTGAAATGCCTCATATATAATAAGTTTTTTTTTCTTGATTTGGTCTTGTAAAATGTTATTTGATTAATTGATTTAGAATAGGATTATTGTGTTCCAAATAGTTTGAGTACAAACTATTGGTCCGTAAAAGAGACCAATAGTGATAGGTAGAAATAGAATGTTTTATTCTGATTTGATAAAATGCATGTTATGTCATTTTAAAATGTGTTTTCTTTGGATAATTTGGGGGAATGACGTCTTGTTTTGGTTTTATTTCGTTTAAATGAGTGGTTTTGTATATTAAGTTACATTGTTAATGAATAGGTTATAAATTTAGTTAAGTAAGTTTAATTTTCAAATACATGGGGCTTTGTTTAAGGCCTTTCGTTCAGAAAAGAGTTAATAAAACTACTGGGGGATAATATAGAGAAATATTCTCTTTGTGAATATTAAGTTGCTTGAAGAGGTTCTTATAGATATGAACTGTTAGTAAAATAGGAGTAGCGTTATATGAAGATATAAGGTTGGGGGAAGACTGTGAATGGCAGCATATAAGCGGAGGTATATATAAAACGGGACAAAGAAGCAGGTCATGGGATGTATGGGGGCAAGATATAGGTGCTGTGAAAAACCAGCGTGAATTATATTAAAAAAAGTGTTCATGGAATATGAACATTGGCAATGGGCTCGTGAGATATCGGAAAAATAGACAAGATTGTGGATAGCAATATAAGTGTTGTGAAAACTTATGTCAAATTTATTTATAGAGAACAAAGATCTATTTCGTAAGATGTATTTTAAAAAAATTGTTTTACAAAAATTTTTTTTATTGGCAAGGGAGGTAAATGTGAGTGTGTTAACTATTCATTACTGTGTGTAAATGTGGTCATTTTGACTATTCATTCTTTATACTTCTCACTCGGTGCGCACCGTTTCTTTACTTTTTCTAACTACATTGTTTCTGTCCATCCTGTGTTGTGGAAGAGTGAGGAATTTATAAGGTCAAAGGTATGATAACGATTTTACGAGCTGTTCTTATAATATGTATATTTTCTACAGGAACAATAAGGAGCCAAGAACGAGCCAGAAATATATGACTATATAGTGGTTAACTATATAGCACGGGAAAGAGTTAAAGAATAGAATATTTACTTAAGTTGGAGTTGGTTTGGGGGAAGATTAGAGGAACTGTGAGGGGTAAAGAAAAAGAGAGAATAGAGTGGGGGGATTAGGAGTAAAGATTTTTTCCTTTACAAGAAAAATTCTTTAATTAACATGGGGAGGTGTAACAGAAGTAGAGTAGGAGCTGGGAAAAGGCTACAGCACGATTGAGCATCGGGGGAGAATGGGAAGAGAGATGCTCAAGTCGTGACGTAGTTGGTTGTCAGGGGGCAGTCAAGATCAGGGCCTGGAACTGGAAGGACGCCATGTTGATAGAACTTGTCATCAAAGTAAAACAAACCTTATTTATATGAAACCAACAGTCTTTCTTAGTCCTTCACACTGTTATACTAGTCATACAACGCGCTTCAGGAGCCCCTCGCCCAGTCCTAGAGTTGTTGGGGTTGTGTAAGATCCAACCACTGGCAATGCACGTGAAGAAGGTATGCACAGAGAAGCCAGATGTGAGAGGAGAGAGAGAGGGAGAGAGAGAGTGAGAGAGAGCGCGAAAGGGGGGAGAGAGGGGGAGAGAGAGGGAGAAGAGAGAGGGGGAGAGAGAGGGAGAGAGAGAGGGAGAGAGAGAGAGAGGGAGAGAGATAGAGAGAAAGGGAGAGAGAGGGGGAGATGAAGAGAGAGGGAGAGAGAGGGAGAGAGAGAGGGAGGGAGAGAGGGGGAGAGAGAGGGAGAGAGAGAGGGAGAGAGAGAGTGAGGGAGGGTGAGAGCGAGAGAGGGGAGGGCAAGAGAGAGATCAAGGGAGGGAGAGAGAGCGCGAGAGGGAGGGAGTGAGAGAGGAGGAGAGAGAGCGAGAGAGGGGAGAGCGAGAGAGAGAGGGAGAGAGCGAGAGGGTAAAAGAGAGAGAGGGGGAGAGAGAGAAAGAGAGAGAGAGAGAGAGAGAGAGAGAGAGAGAGAGAGGAAAAGTGCCTGTGATATACCACATGAGGCGTGTGGGGCGCGTCGGTCTACGTGTACGACGTTTCCCTCGTACTGAACCCTATGAAATAGTCAGTATGGTTGATTATTGCACAGTACACTTCAGGAGCCTCTCGCCCAGTGTTTGAGTTGTTAGGGCTGTGTGAGATATAACCACTGGTAATACAAGTGAAGTGGGTGGGCACAGAGAAGCAAGATGTAAGAAGAGAGAGAGAGAGAGAGAGAGAGAGAGAGAGAGAAAGAGAGAGAGAGAGAGAGAGAGAGAGAGAGAGAGGAGAAGTGCCTGTACAACACAATGGGGTCGTGGTCAATTTTACACGCCTCCTACCCCGCCCCCTTCTTTCTATGTGCTCACTGTACCGTAACATCCAGCACCATTATACAAATACAGCCGAGATTTCCGCAGACATTCACAGGTCCGTACGTGAGGTGAGTATACAGTTTTTTTTCTCTATAAACAGTTGTTCTATTAAACATTTTCTTCGACTAACATTCTTTTCAATTAACATTTTGTCAATTCTCATTTTATCTTCATTGCTTCCATTTTTCCATGCATTTGTTCCTCTCGTCCTGTCATCACCTTCTAATGTAGTCACAGGAGTTCTCCTTGACTGTATGTTGTGTTTGTGAATGTGTTTGTTTGCTGATGAAGGCTAACCGCCGCAACGTTCTGTATGTGTCGTAACTCTGTTATGTAAAGCTGCACTACTTTGTGTCATTATATATTGTTTAAACTTTCACAGCTTTACCGCAGTTCCACCAAATTTTATGCATATTTTACTGTACAAGGGTTATCAGATCACAGAACTTTTAGTGACATATTAGTTACACTGTGTGTGTCGGATTTATGATCAGTATTGGACTACATCCACCATTGGTGACCAGGCATCCGGACTATCCAAGAGCCACTGGAGGAAGACGACACCTGGCCGGAGAGGCGCATCATTTGGTGAGGTCCTTCTGTGCTTGATCTATGGTGCTGTTGTGTGGCCGGTACTGTGATGAAAGCAGTCTTTGATCCTGAGCTGTTCGGTCTGATTCTGCATACACCCTAGATTATACGACAGACATTCTACACACACACTTTGCACATACCTGACACTGTTCTTTAATAAATTAATTTGTCATTTTGTTAGTAGCTAGAGTTGTGTAGTATGTTTTGGAAAAGAATGAGAGGGGGCATGGTCCAGTGGTAAGAAGAAGAAGAAGCAGAAGAAGAAGAAGAAGAAGAAGAAGAAGAGAGAGAGAGAGAGAGAGAGAGAGAGAGAGAGAGAGAGAGAGAGAGAGAGAGAGAGAGAGATCCAAAGGCTGATGGGGTTTTGTGGACAGAGATCCAGGAGATCCTCAAGATAATGATATGGAGTTAAAAGAATGTGGGTGTTTATTCCCCTCACCCCAGGGACGACACTTATTACGACATAGTCCTACATTATTTTTTCGAATATCTTACTGTTCTTCTCTGTTATCATCATAAAGAGTTTTCACATAATCTGACCATACATGTAAAATCTTAACTTTTCTATTATGATTTTTCCATCTTCGGTTTCTAGACAGCCAGCTAATGCACGCATTCTTTTATTAGCAAGCTCTTGCATTCTTTTGTGCATTAAGATGATATTTTTACTGTGTAATTGCTTTAAATTTATATGCAAATTTTCTCAAGGCATGCTCTTTTTATTGCCTCCTTACATATTGTTCTGACTTTACTGTGGATTTTTTGTTTTTCATATTTGGCAGGATTATTTTTGTTGTGTCTTCTTGTTTCTTCAGTCATCCATTTCTTATGACCTACTTTCTTCAATTTTGGAATAACTTGTTCTACTGCCAAACTGAATGAATTCTTCAACATTTCCCTTTGATCGTCCACATCTTGAAATATGATCTCCAAATCTGACTGAATATCAAACCTGTTCTTCACTTCTAAAAATGTGTTTGTATTACCTTGTCATTTTTTCAATCTACACATATTACATTTAGTGTTTCCTGGTGAATACTTGACTTTCTTTAAATTTGCCCTCAATGTTCCTGTAATCAATCTGTGATCACTGTAACATAATCATAATTTGGAACTGTTTTTGCGATTTCTAAACCTTCTGCTAACCAGGATGTAATGAATCATGTTTATATTTCAGCTATCAGGACTCCTCCATGTCCATAATCTTCTATACTATCTTCACTTAATTCTCCTGTTGGAGCATATATTCGAATGGCCTTTACGTTAAAAGGTCTGCCAATTAATTTTACCAATAGAACCCTGTCTGACCCAGCACAATATACTTGAACAGATTTTGATATTTCCTGATCCAAGATAATTGATACATCTCTTTGCCGTTCTTCTCCCCTCAGAATAAACATTCTTACAATCTTCCCCTGTCATAATTCCTGCCCCTTTCCATCCCTCTCCTCTTTCCATTTGTGTTTAATGTTATATAACTTCCCGTCGTCACTCAACGTTCGAACATTCCATGTTGCTAATCTCAGTGTTCTTTTCCTCTGATGATATGTAATTAGACAAAACATAATAAACTGGGCAACTTTAAAGAAGGTAGTTTGCCGTTGCTTTTCTTCTTGACAGTGGCAATACTGGCCGCGTGACCGTAGTCATTGTCTCGTCAAAGAGATCGTCTGCCTAACTTTGCGACATCTTTAGCAAGATGAAAAACATACTTACCAATAAAAAGATATCAATTGGAACAAGAAAAAGAGTGTTGAAGTGCTACATAGAACCGTTAATTTTGTATAGATGTGAAGCGTGGACAATGAGCAGTCAAGCTGAAAAACATCTGATGTCTGTGGAAACGTGGTTTCTGAGAAAATGCAAAGAATACTATGGATAGACAGAAAAAAACAACCAATGAACAATTCCTTCAAGAAACAAATGAAGATCGTAAACTGATTAGAGACATTAGACGTAGACAGTCAAAATTGTTTGGGCATGTTATGAGAAGAATTGACTTGGAGAACTTGGTGACAACTGGCAAGATCGAAGGGAAGAGACCAAGGGGAAGACAAAGAAGTAAATACCTGGATGGTTTGGCCACGTGGCATGGTCGAGACAGGAACACTGAGCTGATCCACGACTCTGGTGAACGAGTGAGATGGCAGAACATGACCGCCCACACTTATCGGCATGGCACATGATTGATGGATATATGCTTATATAAGGTTCAATTTGAAGTAGCCTGTCCAGGACTGTGTACTTGTGCATTGTAGCTACTTGTCATAATCACCGCTGGTGCATGTGGTAATAAGAAAGCTTCAGTAGTGTACGCGGTTAAGGAAACACGTATGTATAAGGATTAAGCATACGATGAGGCGTTCAATATGCAGAGTGAAGGAACTTAAAATGCAACATTGATGTAATGATTCGTGTAGATTATTTGTCAAGTTAACTGTTTTTGAATTCAATAAGTCTGTGAAAAGGATAGCAAGCATCGACCCATAGTTTTACAGCCGATAAGAAAAACTGTGGCTGCAGCATGGTGAATATACACGGTTGGGTGTTCTGTGCAGGACGTTGCATTCACACCCAAGACCTATTGGTTATTTGTGATTTACTCAGAAACCTTACGTTCAGTAGTTTGCCATTGATTTCTTAAGGCGATGTCAACAGTGACATTCAAATGACCGATGTGTGGAAAGAATCCGCTAGACTGCCGTCGGAACGGAAAGTGTAAGCCGTTAAACCTCTCAGCCGCTCCGATCTCTGGATTTAGTTGAGTTGACAATATAACATGGAACGGTAAGGTATGTGTGGCACTTACGAAGAGAGAGAGAGAGAGAGAGAGAGAGAGAGAGAGAGAGAGAGAGAGAGAGAGAGAGAGAGAGAGAGAGAGAGAGAGAGAGAGAGAGATTTAACTTGAACAGTTAAATGGCAAACACCATGTGTACGGGTAACGATAATATTAACTGGCAAACACCTTGTGTACGGGTGACGATAATATTAACTGGCAAACACCTTGTGTACCGGTAACGATAATATTAACTCTATGACAACATCTTACTTGTACAGGACGACCTCCACAAGCACGCAGACACAAGAAAGATCAGAGCACATCTTGTTGTTTCCATTTTGAAAAATGACCACCCAATGTTCGCTATCGAAACTGTAAGCTTCACTGGCGGTCTAGTTCAAGGTATCATTGTTGTGAGCTCGGCACTAAATATCCATCCATCCATCATGTGCCATGCCGGTAAGCACTAAATATAGACAAGGTATTTCTCAGTATGATACTTCTTCCGGGATTATTCCAACTGCGAATCACTGCACGCAATAAATTTCAAACCGTTTTCTTTTATTTTCGATATGAACTCAAGCTTAGCCCTTAGACGTACTGCCAGTTCCAGTGCACCGGATTGATTTTTGTGTGTGGATCAGCTTTTCCTAATACCAGTGTCCCTCGCCGTGAGGGGAACCCGCCCCGACTTCATACGTACTTCTAATTTACGCCCCCAAGTCAATGACGAGAAGTGAACATTTTAGTCCAACTGACCCGTGTAGGGGTTGAACCGGTTACCTCGGCATCAGCAAACCGGATGTTTAAGACAGCACTTTTATCCATTCGGTCATGTCGACATCCAAACCGGTTGTGAACACATATAAGCAGGATGCATTACATGGTCAAGTTATGTTGTGAACACATACAGGCAGAAGACATTACTTGGTCAAGTCATGTTGTGAACACATACAGGCAGAAGACATTACTTGGTCAAGTCATGTTGTGAACACATACAGCCAGAAGACATTACTTGGTCATGTCATGTTGTGACCACATACAGGCAGAAGACATTACTTGTTCATTTCACGGTTTGCAAGAAATATTGTTACTTATCAACAAATAAATGAGAACAATGGCAACCAAGAGTATCTGTAAAATACAGGAATGTGTAAATAATGTCAATTGTCTCAACACACACACACATACACACACACAAACACACACACACATGATCACACATACAAACAAGCAGACGTATACACACAGAGTGATACAAGCAGAGAGGCAGATGCAGACTGTCATTTATACAGACAGGTAAATACAGACACGCATATATACACACAGGCATGACATGTATAAAGAGATGGGCATATACATGTATACTGACACATATACAAACATACAGACATATACAATCTTAAAGACACATACAAATAGACATATGTTTGTTAGATTTATACTCACTCCATATACGCTACAGTTGTCACACAGCTTGTTTCTATCTATTCTATCAAATAACTGTTCTTGGTGGACACAGGATAAGTAGAGTGTTTCATTAGTATGACTGGTGTAGACCGGGAACCCATGAACGCGGAAATCTGGATCGCCAGAGTGGTAAGCGTTACTCATAGTCAATGTTTCTGTCCTAAACCTGCGACTGGGACTTTTCCTACTGATCGATGAAGCAAAATGAAGCATAATGGGATTCATTCATTCATTCATTCATTCAATAGCATGTCCTTTGCAGAACCTAGCTCCCATAACAACCTTCCTGAAAACCTCTCGATCATAAGCAAGATGTCCCGCGTCCGATACACCCATCTGGAGATCATCCGCCACATCCTGCACCCATCTTCTCTTTGGCCTTCCTCTCCCTCTCTTCCCAGACATATACCCTCCATTATGGTTCTTTCCAAACTTTCATGACGTTTCAAGTGACAAAAATATTTCAATTTTCTTTGTTTTATCTTTTTTAATAGCCAACCTTCTTCAATAGTCAGCTCTTGAAGTATTTATGCATTTGTTCTTTTCTTTACCCAAGATATTCTTGGAACTCGTCTATAACATTTATATTCAAAGGCATTTATGCGCTGCTCAGCTTGTTTAGTAAGTGTCCAGGTCTCACAGGCGTATGTTGCAATGGGAAAGATGCATGCTCTTAAAATCTAATTTTTGTAGTTCTGTCTGTCCCATTCCTATAATTTATTCAGTTGTTTTAGTCTTTGAAGAGCAATTGATAGTCGTCGTTTAATTTCTTTCATTGTGTCACCGTTGTTGGTAATCAATGACCCAAGATATTCAAAATTTTCCACCACCTCCAATTTTTCCTCATTAACATATATTTCTTTCTCCATAGTGGTTTTATCTGTATGCATTATCTTTGTTTTTGCAATGTTAAGATACAAGTTGTGATTTTCACTATTCAATTGGGTTGAGGTTATTAGGTTTTCTATACCAGTCTGTGTTGTGGATAGCAATACTGTATCATCATATTTTCAGCGTACAGGTTAAACAAATAGGGGGACAGCACACATCCTTGACGAACCCCTTGCTTGACGTCAAACCAATCTGATGTCTCGCCATCTATTCTAACCGCTGCTTGTTGGTCTAGATAGAGCATTCTTATGAGTTGTATTACATGTTGTGGAAAGCCCATATTCTTCATGATTTCCGAAAGTTTCTGATGTTGTACACAGTCAAATGCCTTTGAATAATCCACAAAACATGAGAATAGGTTAACATTAAATTCTCTGCACTTCTCTATTATTAAACGCATACTGAATATGTGATCTCTTGTTCCTCTTTCTTGTCTAAATCCAGCTTGAACCACGTTGATTTCATCTTCCATTTTCTTACAAAGTCTTCCCATTATGATTTTTAGTAGAATTTTACTTGCATGACTGATCAGGGCAACAGTTCTATAGTTGGTGCATAATTTCAGGTTACCCTTTTTTGGTCATAATGGGATTGAAGAAGTTAAATGGTCATAACTGTGACATATATGTCATCATCCCTCAGTCTTTTCCAGCAGACGTTGCTAAGACGCGCTACCTGAAGAGTAGAGGTTATTAAAAAGCCCGACGGGAGAATTAACGAAACGAAATTTCGTTTGAATTAAGGCAGTTGATTGGCCGCGCCCCGGAAACACAGGCTTAATCGAGACAAAGGCTTGGTAGACAAAGCGGTCTGGTCAATCGCCATGTTTTCTTCAACGTTAGCGGTGACCCATTGTTAATGGGTTAATTAATAGCCACTTATTCTCTGCGTCTTAGGTGAGCATTATATTATATAAAACCTATCATGTTATGTATTAGGATAAATGCTTTGATGCAACTAATATCATGATTGAAGTTGTGTGTGTGAAAATTATGAGAATCGCTTTCATTGAAAAGTTGGTTTGCTTCACGCAGCCAGGACATCGCCATTTTGTCCAGTCAGCCTTCATAAAGCTTACAATATAATCTTGCTATGAGTCATTCTTCTGAGATGATTTTGTGAACTTACTTTATTCCTAAATGCTTATTTTTCACAACTGGTCTCTGTGTTATAAAGTGGTTTTTTTCTGAGTGCTTATTTTGTATTTCTGCTCCTATGATGGAGAAATATTACTATCTCACATTTGTGTACAACTTTAATAGGTTGTTAGATAGAGAGAGATATATATTCTCGCTTGACTTTTTCATGCACTTAGGAGTTAATCTTTTGTTTACATGGTTGTAAATACACAGAGGTTTGATTGTCTTGTAGTCTCCTTTTCATAAATGATGTTATGGGATTTTCATGTGGTATGATATACATAATCTCAAGTGTATGGGAAAAGATTCCCATGATTTCTCTTTTATGAGTATTTTACCTTTTTATGCTCATGATTGTTACTGCTTAAAGCTGTAATAAATGCTGGTATAAGATTGTCATTTGGTATGATATATCTATATATAATCTCAAGGGAGTGGGAAATGACACCATGCTCTTGTGTTTTTACTTTGAGATGTTGGGTAATACCCACTAGAGAGTTCATACCATGTTTAGTAAAAGACCAACAAGTTTTTCTGTTATTCATCATATGTATGTAGATTCTATTCATGATGTTACTGCTGGAGATCTTTTAACTTCACCCCAGTGGGGACAAACACATGATGATGATGATGAGGATGATGATGATGATGGTAATGGTGAGGATGATGCAAGAGGAGATGACTGATCTGGTAGCTAGCCTTTTTGCCATTTGTCAGGGGTAGTCACATAATGCTGTTTGTAACTATGGAAAGGAGATTTATGAATTGTTTACATGAAGACATTGTCTCAGGAACTTTTTCCCATGGTGTGACAGCGATACTATCAAAAGGTTGGGATGGATTAGATGGTGCGTAACCCCTCAGGAAGATCCAGTATCAGTCCAGAAGAGATGTACCTATTGAGTAGACACCTTACTCACTTTTGGAGTGGGTCAAAACTCTACAGTAGGCGACAAGTGCTAGGGAACTAGCTACACTTTTTTTTTCTTCTTCCCTTTTGTTCCCTCTATTTTTAATTATGATACACTTATCAATGTTTGTGTTATTACTAATCTATATCGACCCTGTTCTTCTTCACTATACAGCGCTAGAGATGGCAGTAGAGTATTGGCACTAGTCACCATGATTGGAACTTAAGTTATGGTCAACTTATTTGGATTTAGAGGCAGGAAACTGGGTTATCAGCCTACCCCTAATATTCTACAGAGAGTGCTGGTTACTGCTACACACCCTGAACCTGAATGTCAATGCCTGGATAATTAATGGATTTTGAATATGCTGAAGTGGATTCCCTACCTCTGGGAACTTACAGATGGTGTTAATCTTTTCAATGTCTGCAAAGACATGAGGCATGCCTGGCCTAGATGGTTTTCAGCGTATACCCTCTTCTAAAAGTCACCGCCTGATTCCACGTTCAACTGTCATATTCCAGAGGCTCATGGATAGTCTGGAATGCACCATCATTTACCAGTATGGATTTACTAACTGATTTTGTGGACTCCCAGCTTCCTTTGAATCTTCTCATCCATCATATCCCAGACAGGGACAATCAAGCACTATACCGAACTCCCGGTCAATCAAGTCGTATATTCAGCTGAAGAAAGAATAACCTACATCTTAACCCAGAAAAGGGCTGGAATATTCATGCCCAATTCAAGTTAGTTCTGTCAGGAAATTCTAATGGATTATGTGATGTCACTCCTCATCCAAAGATATACTGAAAGTGTTTGTGCCTGATCCTGATCAAATCAATCACATGGACTCCTGTGTGTCACGCCACGCCAGAACGGTTCCGACTCATATCTGTCTGTTATACCACCCCGGAATGCTCCTAGCCCAGTGACTTAGCAACTGTGACTTGAGAGATTACAGTATATCCACTTTGGATTCATATGGATTACTCCGACATGTTATTCATTTTGGATATATGATCCAGCGGTGAAAGTTCCGTGTGTGTGTGTGTGCAATCCTCAATTGTCCGAATAGGTGGATATATGCAAAGCAGCTGTTTCCCTGGATTATAGAGAGTGTGATTATGGCCAGACTTTTTTCTAATGGATATTGAAGGAGAGGGAGTCATCATCAGACCCATAGGATATTTCTAGAGACAGATTAGATAGATTTTCTTTATCTATTTCTTTGTATGGATTATTTACTATGTTTTGTGTTTGACACAGGTATTTGATGTGAACCTTTTTTGGGGAATTTTGGGGACTTCTGTTGTGGTTGTATGCTTTGTGTTCATTGCCTGAATATGAATAATTTCTTTCATGTATATGTCACCATATGGTAGCCAACAAGGTTTGTCCAAGACCCAAATGTTTTCACAATACAGTTGTTTGTTTGTTTGGTTTAACCAAGCCTTGAAGTTACTTCATTGTTAACCTGTTGTTCCAAAATTGATGTTTATAGTCCAGTTATTGTTACTGTTATGTGATACAGTGAGTCATTGTACTGTTTTGTCTAACAGTGGCTGTTTTCCTCTTGTCAGGTAAACCAGTTGGTGCGTCTAACATTGGTTGTTGTCCCTCTGATGTATAATACTGTGGATGTGCATGACAGTGGATACTTGTCATTGTTTATATATATGTGGGAGATTAAATGTGGGGCGGGGCACTTCCACATAGACACACCTTCTGGGTAGAGTGATTTGTACTCGGGTGTCTGTGGTAGAACTTCCTGGATCTCCCAGCCTTCTATATGGAAACATTTCTTCTATGTTAGTGTTAAACTTGCACCCTTTTCTGCCTTGTTCAATGCTTGGGGTTTTTACGAGCCAATATATTATTTCCTATAGAGGGCGTGTTTGGGATTTAGACCCCAGTCATACTGAATACCCCTAGCGAAACTTGTCCTTATTCTAATTTATTATATTTACCCCCCACAATAACACAAAGGAAAACCGCACCTCACTACATATACGCGCTGTTCAGATTGTTTAATAAGTGTCCAGGTCTCAAAGGCGTATGTTGCAATGGGAAAGATGCATGCTCTTAAAAATCTAATTTAAGTAGTCCCATCTGTCCCACTCCATAATTTATTCAGTTGTTCTAGTCTTTGAAGTACCAAATATATTCGCGTTTTAATTGCTTTCATTGTGTCACCAGTGTTGGTAATAAATGACCCAAGATATTTGAAATTTTCCACCACTTCCAAATCTTCCTCTTTTACATATATTTCTGTCTCCATAGTAGTTTTATCTGAATGCATTGTCTTTGTTTTTGTTATGTTAGTTTTGGTTTTAGCTTTCAGCCTTCTCGGATTGAACAAAATTTCATCCATGCGATAGTTGATGTCCTCTCCAATGTCATTGTTCTCGAAGGCATTCATCAGCATGGCTGAAAACATGAGGCTGAATAGTGTTGGTGTCAAGACACATCCTTTCTTCACTCCATTGGTGACAGGAAAGGGTTCAGACAGTTCACCATTTTCCTGTACTCTTGCCTGCATACCATCATGAAATAGCCGCACTATTTGGACAAACGTTTGTGGACAGACGCCATAATCTTCCACAGTACTTCTCTGCTGACTGTATCAAAAGCCTTAGTAAGATCAATGAAAGTGGAGAACATTTCAGAGTTCTGTTCCTGACATTTTTCTTTCAGCTACCTTGCAGCGTAAATCATGTCAACAATTCCACGTTCTTTTCTAAAGCCACATTGACTCTCAGGAAGAAGACCTTGATCGAGATGGGCCGTGAGGCGATTGAGAAGAATTATGGCGAGTATCTTCGCTGCGATTGAGACCAAGGAGATGCCTCGGTGGTTGTCACGGGACTGGCGGTTTTGTTTACGTTTGTAAAGATGGACTATTGACTCGTCCTTGAAATCTTGTGGCATGGTCTCGTTCACCTATGTGTCTGTAAAGACTTGGTGAAGCTGCTCTATTAGGACCGTCCCACCTGCCTTGTATATCTCTGATTTGATGGAGTCAAGACTAGGCGCCTTTCCTCTGGAAAGTTGCTGGATGGCTTTGTTTAGTTCCACTATGGTTGGCAGGTCATCAAGTGTATCATTAGTAGGAACTGAGGGAGGCAGTTGATGGTTTCCTCACTGAAGAAGGAAATTGCATTTAAGATGTTGCTGAAATGCTCTGATCAGCGTTGAAGGATTGTTTTCTTATAGGTGACCAATGTTCCCCATCTGCACTGAGGAGGGGAACTATGCCTGGTGATGGAGGACCGTAGACCGCTTTCAGTGAGTCGTAGAAGTTTTTCATATCATGTCTGTCGGCAAAGCCTTGAATTTAATCAGATGTGTTGCTCAGCCAGGAGCTCAGCATGTCCCGAAGTTTCTGCTGCACTACTCTCCGAATGTTATTGAATATTATTTCCACTGCTGCTCCGGTCAGTAGAATACGACCATATGGCTTGAGCCGCCTGTGTGCACTTCTGCGATTACAACTGCCAGCGTACCCACGCCGGCAGCTTCGACGCTCGCCCATCGCCACATGGCTTGGAGGTGATATATGAAGTTGGAAGAAGAATGACTTGGCTAAGAACTGGATTAAAGTGAGGAAGAGTTGAAACAGTACCGAGATAGCGGTCACATTCATCCAGTCCCATATAGTCTTTACCGAGATAGAAATCGCATTCATCTGGTCCCATATCGTCTTTGAAACGGTACAGGCTATATGGGACTGTATCTATGTGATCGCTATCTCGGTACAGACTATATGGGACTTTATGAATGTGATCGCTATCTCGGTATAGGCTATAAGGGACTGGATGAATTTGATCACTATCTCGGTACAGACTATATGCTCTTTTAGAAAACAATAATACAGCATATCATAGTATGCTAAGAATTCTTTTAGCTGTGCTCCATCCGTCCATCATGTGCTATGCCGATAAGAGTGGGAGGTCATGATTCGTCATTTCATTCGTGGATCAGCTCTGTGCTCTTGTCTTGACCATGTCACGTGGCCAAGCCATCCAGGTAGTTACATCTATGTCTTCCCATTGTTCTCTTTCTCTCAATCTTGCCAGTTATCACCAAGTTCTCTAATTTATTTCTTCTCATAACATGCCCAAAAATGTTAACTGTCTACGTCTAATTTATTTAATCGGTTTACGAGTTTAATTTGTTTCTTGTCCGACTTGGTCATTGTGTTTTTCTGTCTCTCTTTGGTATTCTTTGCATTGTTCTCAGAAAACATATCTCCACAGCCATAAGGTCTTTCTTTCATCTTTATTGTTCCACACTTCACATACATACAAAAGTACAGGTTCTATGTATTACCTCAACACTGTTTCTCTCGTTGCAATTGACATTTTATGTTTTTGTCAATATGTTTTTCATCTTGCAAAAGACTACCTTCGCCATGGCCAATTCTTGTTCTAATCTCTTCAAGGCATCTCCCATTACATGTTATGACTGTTCCAAGATAATTGTACCGATTCACTTGTTTAAGAATATTCCTATTTACTCGAACATTACATTGTGTTATTTTCATAGTCCTGGTCTTGATCATAATCTGTGTCTTCTTACAATTCACTTCTAACCCTAGTTGTTCACTGTGTGCAACAACAGCATCTACTAAATGTTGCAGATCCTACTCATTGTCTGCAATGAATACTGTATCACCTGCATATCTAACAATATTGATGGTTCGTACCCAATAATAATTCCTTTCATATCTTCTATATTTCGGAAAATATTTTCACTGTACAAGGAAAAGAAACAACACATGCAGACATTACACATCACTGTCTCACACCTCTCTTAATGGGCTGATATTGACCTACTTCATTATAAGTACAGTTAACTTGGTTATATACAGTTGTCATGCCAATAATTAGTGTTAATAGTATTATTGAGTCAAATAGTAATCATTTTTGAAATGTTTCACACCTTTGTAATGTATATTTGATTATCATCTGGTTAAGTTAAATGAATCTTGTATTGTGAGCCAATGGTTGGAGATTGAGGTAGGTTTGTTGTAATGTGTACCGGTGAATGGACACTGATTTATGATTACTGTATTGCGAACCAATGTATAGAGTGATTTATGAATCTTGGAATCTTGGGCCAAAGACTAGACATTGAGTTACAGTTGTTGCAACGTGAGTCAATAATTAGAGATCGAGTTATGATAGCTGTAATGTGAGACAATAAGTAGAGATTGAATTATTATTGTTTCAGTGTGAGATAATGAATGACTGACTGGCACCATGCCGTCTTGACAGAAGATAGATTGTAAAATGGGGTTATCTCTCCATAACACAAAGCCTGGGCTGAATTTAGAGACCATGTGTTGCCCATACAGCAAGATCCCTCTCTCTCTCTCGGCCTGTCTAGTTTACTCCAGAGTAAAGGTAGCACCAATGCATCTGGAACAAACAAGCTGCAGAAGCTGCCGGATCAGCAAAGCAATGCTATATGTGTCCGCCTGTCGGAGATTCGATCCTAGACCAGTTACCAACCAAGACTTATGGCCTGGTCTGCTCTGCCATGACATTTAGGTCTTTAGGTTGCATTTCCTCATACCAGGATACGGCTTGCACCCTCCCGATTTTGCTCTTCCGCCCGAAGCCGTTGACGCAATGTGTTGTGTCAGGTTTGGTAAGCACCGCCAAACATTCGGCGCTAACAGGAGCAAGTAGTACCGTCTACTGTCATACGGTAGCTCAGTCATATCTGACTAAGACCTGACAATAACTAGAGATTGGGATATGAGTATTGTACTGTTAGCCAATGACTAGAGATTGAGTTATGAGTACTGTAAAGTTAACTATTGATTCGAGATTAAGTTAAGGATATTGTAATATGAGCAAATTACTACAGACTGTGTTATTATTCTTCTTGTAATGTGAGCCAATGACTGGATATTGAGTTATGATTTGTAATTAAATGTAAGCCAATGACTAGATATAGAGTTATGATTGTTTTAATGTGAGTAAATGAACAGAGATTCAGTTACGACTACTGTAAAGTGAACCACTGATTCTAGGTTAACTGATTGCCTGCCGTGAACCATTGCATTAGTTCCATGGAACGAATTTGGAACGCATAAACCACTATGTTTGTTCGATAAAGACAGTGCGTTATTTGTTCCAGTTCTCGAATTTTTCCGCAATTTTTAGTGTTTCGGTAAATTAAAATTGAGACAGAAAGATTTCATTGTGTGAAACAAGCGTTAGCATCCATGTTTTTTTTACAAAGAAAACGAATATGTTGCGTTTCGAAATGATTGTTGTGATTCGAACTTCAAAATGAGAACGCCTTCTGGTTCTGGACCTCATATATTTTATTAACATTACCGTTTTAAACAATTTTATATTATAGTTATTGTGATTTTAATGACTTTGTGAAAGATTCTAAAACAAATACCACGTGCAGTATTCAGTAGTCAGTTAGATTATTTAGTAGTAATTGAAAACAGCACTAAGAGCGAAAGTTCGTCATAATATGTCATAATATGATGGCACATGTCGAATTATGAATGCACAATTGGGCCACATTTATGCCCCTAAATTTGTCTTGCTTATCACAAAGTATTTAAGGAGTATTTAAATAATTAAATTTAAAACAATAATAATTATAACTAAATATGAAATAGTGTTTATATTATTCGTCTCAGTACAATCTGCCTGGTGTGTTACTGACATTTTCCTTTTTGTGTGAAAATTATGTGCTTCAAAATATTATGTTTCAACTGTGTTTTATTGGTGTTATGGAGCAGGTCTAGTGATATTATTATATACAAATGGTGTATTTAACATTATTCAGTAAATTTAACTGGATTATCTGCAATGGATACAAAATAACACCTTGGTAAGCGGGAAATTTGTCATAACTTTCACCCCTTTAATTTAATTGTTATTACTAAACCTCTCAATATTGTCATAATATTTTATAACCTATCAATTAATTATTAACACTGTAGTGTTCCCTTGCGCAATCTATTTTAATTTGATATATCATGCAGTACATCTGCTACAATGTTAACCATTTCCACAACATTATTGTCACACTTCCCATATACTTGCCATTTTCTGCCATGAATTTCTGTTTGGTCAGGAATACTTTTATTTTTTTTGGCATGCAATCAGTTAAGTTATGCTTGCGTTATTGTGAGTCAATGAGTAGAGGTTAAGTTGTGAGGGCTGTATAGTGAGTCAATGAATGTAGGATGAGTTATTATTGCTTTATTGTAATCCAATCACTGAAGACTGGGATATAACAGTTGAATAGTGAACTGTTGGAAAAGTTATTATCGCTGTAGTATTATCTCCTAACTGGTGTTTGCCTTATTTTTTCCATATCCCTTACAGGACGTTGCAGTCAACATCAGCATCTTTCAGCTGATGTTGATGTACTAGGCAAGATTACGCTCAGTAGTTTGCCATTGCTTTCTGAGCGACCGGCTCACATACTCCGTAAGTTACCGACACGGAGAGAACCGTCCTTCGTTTCTCACGCACTTCACGTCACCTCACGAGAGTATACGATATTACGAAGAAAGTCGTGTAACCTCTAGACCAAGGAGCCGGCTAACGCGGTAACGGCTGGCAAAGAGTAGTTTGTCTTATAACAATGTCCATACTCTAAAGAAATTTTCACTCTCTGTAGAGCACCCTCTTTTCTGAGAAACGAAGTATAATAACAATGCTCATTTTAGTAGGACATTACCTCCGTCTTTTCTAAGAAAAACATCCGTACAGGGTCACTTGAAGCACCTTGAGAGGACTTCGAGACGAAACACACAAACGATGTACTGATGATTCAGAACTGAAAGTGTGGTGCATTTCCCCAGCCCATTATCCACTTGACAGTATTGTGTTAAAAAAATTTCCCCAGTTCTAGAGCGGTAACGGCTGGCAAAGAGTAGTTTCATTTTCGTGCCTGGCATGAGGGTGTACAGGGACTTGAGCAGGATGACACTCTTGCAGGTAAGGCCACTGTGGAGGGCGGACGATCAATGGACCAGGCTGAAATACTGAATGCTCTGCGAGAAGTAAGGCGTTTCCGAGAACCATGTATTGACTGCGAATCTACATCCATAGTCAGACTGTGGGAACAGCAAGTTAAAAGAAAGAGGTGTGGCCAAACAAGAACACTATGCAGAAGGCCAAAGAAGATTAATAAACCAACACAGAACTGGTGTTGTTAGCCGCTACACGCTGCGGGATTTGCTGAGGAGGGGATCCGAGCACTTATGGACTGAATGGTTCGATGTGCAATGATGATGATCGGTCGACTAACTAACTAACTAACTAACTAACTAACTAACTAACTACCTACCTACCTACCTACCTACCTACCTACCTACCTAACTAACTAACTAACTATCATCTTCGCCGTGAGCTCATTGGTATCTTTTGATATTGATCACCTTTGCACAGTGTATTCACGACACAAGTTAACTCATTTCTGCTTTACAAGACAGCTAAGATCAAAGGGTAGTCATCTACAATTGATCTGACAAGTATCACCAACAGAAGCGGAATGACACACACTGACGTGGAACTTCATGGGGCAGCTCTGGCCCCTGTGGAACCGAGAGCTTTAAAAACAAATGTCCAAGACTCACAAAAAAGATTCAGATTTCAACTATACATGTTGCTTGCTTGCTTGCTTGCTTGTGTTCGTTGGCTTGAGCTCCAACGCGAAGTCCTGTATGTCGGATGAAGACATTCTGTTGTCCAACATCAGTGTGATGTCATACAGGACCTGAGGTTTGCGTGAGTATCCGTTGTCCCATGTCTGGCTTATTGGTGTGCAGACTGGTGGTTCCTCGCCGTACAGGCAGACACTCTCCGACTTCGGAGGAATCAGCGATCCTACTGACTTTAGCCAGGACCCCGAAGGGACCTGTTGCCCAGGACGCTCGACGAGGACGCGTCAATAGGTCTTGGCCAGTATATAACCCGGCCCTGGTGCCTTGGAAACACCTCTGCGCCCCACTATACATGTTGTAAATGTACATGTTGTAACTATAAAAGTTGCAACTGTAAACGATGTAACTGAAATTTTGTAACCGTAAATGATATAGCTGTAACTGCTGTAACTGTAGATGTTGTAACTGTTAATGTTGCATTTCTAACTGTTGTGACTGTACATGTTGTAACTAATAATGTTGTAACTGTAAATGTTGTAATTATAACTCCACATCCACGTGGCCAGGACACGCGCAGATGACCACAAAGTAGGTGCCGCGGTGGCTAGCACTCTTGCTCGCCGGCCCTGTGGTTTTATGTTCGAATCCTCATCATGATTTTTTAAATGACAAATTTTACATCGTGCAGCGTTTGGGCATATGGTGCTAGCCCCAAAATATTTAGACGTGTGGATTCTTGCGGGGCCATGTGGTCAGTATCACATCACGTGCCTTTACTTCCCACGTCATTTCCTGGTACTCAGTTTAGGCTGGGCGGACTTGTGACCCCAGGTTAATTTAAAATCCCTTTAAGATGGTGATTCGAACACTAAACCAACCAGCCGGAAGGCCCGTTTGCTAGCCACGGCTCCCAACGTCTTACTATTTACCCCTCACCTTCCCAGGACAGTTATTGTAACCTCGCGTGGTGTGAGATGGCGAGATATTACCGCCCACGAGTATCGGTTTGGCACATGATGATGATGTTGTGATGCGCACAGAATACCATGAAGGGACAGAAATACAAACATGATAGTTCTTTGAGACAAATGAAGATTACAACTTAATTAGAGATATTAGAGGAAGACAGTCAAGATTGTCAATAATATACGGCATGAAGATGATACATTAGTTATCGCAGACAACGAAGAGGATGTGCAACATTTAGAAGATGCGGTTACTGCACACAGTAAATAACTAGGGTTAGAATGAAAGTATAAGAACACAGAGACTATGGCCGTCACTAAGAAGAAAGAAATACAATAATGTAACAATATACAGGCACATACGAATATTCTTAAAGTGAGTCAGTACAGCTATATCACAACAGTCATAACATCTGATGGGTGGGTCCTTGAAGAGATTGTAACAAGAATCGCTATGGCAAAGGTAGCCTTTGCAGCATCGGAATTGTCAATATTTACAATCATAACTACGAGAAGGCTTCAAATGAAAACATTAAAAGTGTGATATAAATTACAATAACTATGCCATTGTCTTGTAACCTGTGAATATTGTTGTGAAGGATGTCAAGAGGGTTAAACACGTGCCATGACGGTGCAGACGAACACGGTGAAGTCATAAGAACAGTTTACAAATGACCGCCTCACTTTTGACAAGCACCAAAAAGGAGCAGCTTTCTATTATCTGAATTTTTTTCTTCAGTGAAAGGGTGAAACCTATATAAATTCATTTGCAAATGAGGTTCCATTATGGTGATACAAGCCTATCAGTCCAGCAAGTGAAGTAGGACGTGTAAGAACTTTTTGGGCCCGATGAAGAGGTACATCAGCTGCTGCATGAGAGATTACACATGCGACCAAGATATTTTTTTCTACAGTAATCCAAGAACTTTATCAGCGCGGGAGGGATTGCATTGAACGCAGTGGTTAATACATCAAAAACGACGCACTTGTTCTTTACTGTTTCATAATATAATCACACACACACACACACACACACACACACACACACACACACACACACACACACACACATGATTTAACGTTTTAATGGGTAGCCCCCCCCCCCCCCCTCTCCTACAAACACTATCCGCTCAATGTAACTGTCTGGCGTGCAAGTTGAGAATTAAGGAAACATATTTTGCTCTCTTTACAAATTCCTTGATAATTTGTTTTTCGGTTTATTTGTTTGTTTGTTTGTTTGTATTATGTCGCTTGCTAAAACATATCTGATTTCATTTTTAAAAGCATGTCCCACGTATTGAGGCAAACAACTTGTAGCAGGTTGAGATTTTGTTAAGCGGCCGACATGATGTGAGGCAACGGAGAACATTTTGTTAACATTTCTACAGCCTTTAAATAGTTCCCGATGGTTGCTTCATATATTTTCTCATGGTTACTCCTGAAAGCCAAACACTACACTGCTCAAAACTAGGACTGAAATCATTCTGTCAATACTGGTCTGTTCTTGTTGGATTCGAGCTATCATCATTGTTGTTCTTTACCAATTGTACAACGGTTATCAAATCGTGCTTGTTAATTCATACAACATTCTTCCATATCTTCTATACACGCTTCAGGCCGCGATACATGAGTAGCTAAATCTCGTCATTTCGAGCCCTGACTATCAATTAATATGTTTTTGTTTCAGCAAACAGTTTGCAACAAAAGAAAAACAAGCGATTGCATTTGCAGAATAGAATAGCCGAACTCTTTAAATATTTTCCCCTTTGGTACAATTCTGATCCGCTGTGACATAGAAAATGGCCGCCCAGTGGTCACAGAAAATAGCCGTCCAGTGGTATCTGTAGGACATTTTATATTTTAAAGCATCGTTGTCTCTTCTCAGTTATACTTTCTATAAACAAGTGAGCTGCATTTACTTTACATGACGTGGTAGTCTAGCCCGACGTTATTTGTCTGTTTGTTATTTATTTACGAATTTACGTTCAGCTTTTTCCTATTGCTTCCTGAACGACTGACACTTATGCATTTATTGAGAACCAACTCAAGGCGATCTGCTTCCAAATTACCGGCAGTTGTGTTTCGAATTGCATTCGTAACCGCTTCGCCACAGAGCAGGCTAAATTCTAACAACCGACCAATGGGTGACCAGTATTCCGTCGTGGAGGTCAGCATGGCCGAATAGATAAGAACGTTCGGTCTTTAACATCCGGTGTGCTGATGCCGAGGTAAAGGGTTCAACCCCTACACCGGAAAGTTGCACTAAAATGATGACTTCGCGTCCTTGACTTGGAGACATAAATTACAACTACCTCTGAAGTTACCGAGATTTGTGGAGAGCCATGAACGCCTACGCCAGCTGGCAGGGCACTTGATGATGATGACCTCTGAAGTCGGAGTGGGTTCGCCTGACGGTGAGGGACATTGGCAATAGGGAAAGCTAATCCATACGCACAATTAAGTCCAGTGCTACTAGAAGTTGAATTATGGACTACGTTTGAGTTTAAGGCGAGCGAGCGCAAATAAATAAAAACAAAATATTCCCAAGTTAATTCAGCATTGTTATCTAGCGAATTGTATTCAAGGCAACTTGATTCAGTCATTGGTACCTTTTGAGACAATTTCTCATGTGGCGTTTCACTTTCAGTTTTACCCTTGCTGCCTGAAATAGATTCCCAAGCGACTGATGTTGATGCAGTCGGCGCATGCCCGTCCAACATCATGCATGTCAACATGGATCCTCATAAATGGCTTCAAAGTGAAGTCCTAAGTGTCCCTACCACACACCACACATCGGATTTATGCTCGGACTGGTTCTTAAAGTCCTATTTGTGTCTCGCTTCCGCTAGTGTTGCGCTGAGCCATTCTATTGACACTGGTGGTCACACAGCTCCAACTATGAGTATCTTTAGGGCAGTAGTTTGTGGAAAGTGAGTGTTCACGCGTCTCTGTACCAGATTCAATCACACTAGTCTCACAGGTTAAATGTTGTTGTAGTATAATATAATGATGGTGCAGGTGTCATGTGAGTAGACTGACATTAGCACAAGTAAGTAATATACTCGTAGATAATAAACACATCCTGATTGGATGTAAAACAATGACTACACGGAAGTAAAACATATATATGGAAATGTGGAACTGTGTTTATTGATTTCAAGAAAGCATTTGATATGATAGACCATGTTATTTTAATTAAAAAACTTGAGACAATGAAAATTGGCCCTAATGTAGTCACTCTAATATCATCTTTTCTATCAAACAGAAAGCAAGTAGTATCACATAATAAATGTCTGTCTCATACCACTACCTTCAATATTGGAGTACCGCAAGGCTCTATTCTTGGCCCTCTATTGTTTGCCATATATATTAACGATCTACCTTTGCATCTTTCGTCGTCCTGCGATCTATTTGCAGACGACTTTACAGTGTACACAAATGCTGAAAACTGTATTTTATTGGAGTCGTCTTTACAAAAAGAATTAAATAATGTAGTTAGGTGGAGCTATTCAAACCGTATGCAAATTAACACCACTAAAACAAAATCAATGTTACTAACAACCAGACAAAGACTTCAAACTCTAAGCTCACACACATCACTTCAACTTCACATCGATAACATGCCAGTAGAAAGTGTAATTGAGCACAAAACATTAGGCATAATCATTGATAGAAACCTAACCTTTAATTCCCACGTTCAAGAGCTTATTAAACAAACAGCGAAAAAAGTCTACCAACTCGCCAAAATTAAAAACTTCCTTGATGAGGACACAAGGAAACTATTATATACTTCTCATATACAGACACACTTTGACTACTGCTCTACAATCTGGGACGGTTGTTCTAATTCAAACACCAAGCGACTTTACTCACTCCAGAAACGGGCCGTAAGTCTAATTTATAACAAACATTTATCTGACAATCCTAGCCTGTATAAACGCCTTCAGTTACTACCACTCCGCAAACGCCTGCTTTTCAATAAAGCTAAACTAATTCACAAAATCCTGCATCGGAATGCCCCAAATTACCT
Organism: Cepaea nemoralis; assembly: GCA_014155875.1. Classification (NCBI taxonomy): domain Eukaryota; kingdom Metazoa; phylum Mollusca; class Gastropoda; order Stylommatophora; family Helicidae; genus Cepaea; species Cepaea nemoralis. Next base: position 174,449 of record JACEFZ010028384.1, on the reverse strand, counting down.
TTGGCCATTGTTTAAATATAATGCTAGACATAGTAAACGTTTAAATATATTACACATTCCGAAGCCTAGGATTGACTTATACAAAACAAGCTTAACGTACTCTGCAATTCAGCTGTGGAACAATCTTCCACAAGAAATCAAAGACATCACCAATCCCTATTAATATAATCGCAAATTACTCGAACACTATCTCAGTACGGATTATCTTCCCCCTTAATAATAGAGATAATAATAATAATAACAAAACCCTAGTATAACAGCCAGTTTCCCTTTTGGTAGGCCAGTATATTCCACATGGCTAATAACAAGTGTCAGACCATTATCTAATTTTACTGTGTCGTGTAGTTTTGATGTTCGCATTTTGCCCATGCCTTTATAATGCATATCTTTTATATTGTTGCTGTTCTCTGTTAGCCTTAAATGATGTGTGAATGAAATAATATATGAAAGAGAGTGATAGAAGGGCAGAATGTTAGACGGGCCTGCGTGCCCAATTCTTAACCCTTTGAAAATAAAGTTTGTTCTATCTATCTATCTATCTATCTATCTAGTCTATCTATCTATCTATCTATCTATCTATCTATCTATCTATCTATCTATCTATCTATCTATCTATCTATCTATCTATCTATCTATCTATCTATCTATCTATCTATCTATCTATCTATCTGTCTATCTATCTATCTATCTATCTATCTATCTATCTCTCTATCTATCTATCTATCTATCTATCTATCCATCCATCCATCCAGGTGGTGTGGGTGGGGAAAGGATGTGTGGGTGGGGGATGGGTGTATGGTTTAGAATGTGTATGTGGGTGGGCGCGAGATGTGTGAGTTGGTGGGGGATATTTTTGTTGGTGGCAAGTGTGTTTGGGTTGGGGGAACAGGTGAGGGCACCAGTCGGTTGGTCGGTCGGTCGGTCGGTCGTCCGTCCGTCCGTCCGTCCGTCCGTCCGTCCCTCCGTCTGTCTTCACGCCGATCCACATGTGCACATGACTGATTCACCAATCTTGAATTTTGTATACATGTGGTTGCGTAATCTATTTTGCCCTGTTCTGAGGCGCAGAATAATAACTTGTTCTAGTCTGTCCATAATGTGCTAGTCGTCTTGATCAGGTTTTGGTGGCTTTCTGGCTGATTTGATTATTCTTTCCTTTTGATGGAACAATAAATGTGAATGTGCATTGTGTCTGTGTTTAGTATGCCTCTTCCTTTCGCAGGAGCAAAATATACCTAATTGTTTCCAATTTCCTTTTGGTGGTATGTAACGGCCATATCAGGCTGTTCTTCTTTTGCTCCTTCTTTAGCCAATCGATCATCTCTGTCGTTTCCAGGTATTCCACAGTGGGATGGTATCCCCTGTATGGTGACCTTATGCTGACTGCTAAGGTTAGAAAGTAGTGTCCTTAGTACTGGCGATTTCCCAGACAGGAGCGCCTCAAGTACTGATTTTGCATCTGTCAATAGCACCACAGCTTGTGTACTATGGGTGGTATTTAGTAATTTCTCTGTTGCTTCAATTTCAGCATCATAGTTATGGCAGTACTTTCCTGTCGGTACTCTGGCCGTGTCCCTAGTATTATTTGTGTATTCTATGTACACTCCTGTTCCTCCATTTCGAACAGCATGTTGTGCTGACCCATCTGTGTAGACTCGGATCTAGAGGTCCTGTGGGTATTATTCATCAAAGAAGCTTAGAGCGGCTGTTCTGCGCTGTACAATGTTCTGTTCTTCCTTGTCAAATATTCCTCTCGCTTTCGTCTGGATTTGTTGTGATAGTCTATGTTCATCTTTCCATGGAGTTCGCTATGGAATAGTTGTCAGGGGATACCTTCTGTTGGTAGATCGGTGGTTTCTCTGCAGAGTCGTTTGGCCTGGTGGATAAATCTGCCTCTGTTCAACCGCCCCATAGCTAAGGTTTCAAATTTGCTCTTCGTGGGTTGGTGTGGCAAGCTGAGGAACTTTGCTGCTTGTATTAGTGTTTTCGTATCTTTGCACTCTCTCAGTGCTTGTGTCCTCCCCATCTTCTCCATCTCCATTATAGGGGTTGATCTCATCCCTCCTGTGGTGACTCTAAGTGCTTGATTTTGCACCTTGTCCAGCTCTTGTAGTGTGGTTTTTTTATGCTGAACACAACACAGTTGACCCCAGCATTTCAGTTGATAAACTTTGCTTAGTATTTTCCCACTGGCTCCCTATGTGGTTCCACTATGTTTTCTCAGGATGGGTATTTTCCGTCTGGCTTTTGCTACAGCTTTGTTGATGTGCATTCTACATGTCATCCTGCCATCAAATGTTACTCCAAGGTATGTTGGTTTTTTATCTTCTCTAAGGTGTATTCAACTTATCTGGATGATCCTTGCCTTTTGTTGCGGAGAGAGGGTAAATAGAGTGGGGCTACATTTGTCTGTAATGCTGACACACCATCTATTTGCCCATGGAACAAATGCATCTACAGCTCTTTGGAGTGATCTGCAGGCCACTGATGCACGTTAATTTGTGCTCCATAGAAACAGGTCATCAGCGTGATGAATAAGTAGCGTTGAATAAACGTAGCATTGGACAATTCTTATTTTATCTCTCTAGATGTTAATACCGATTTAATGTCATTGAAAGAATTTTTGGCCATTCCTATTCTCTTTTTGATTTATCTTTCACTTCTGCCATCATCTGTTATTATATGTCCAAGATCGGAGAAACTTGCTACTGGTTCTAGTTTACTGTGATGTTAATTGATGATCTTTCCTTTTCACTGCTAATTATCATAGTTTTTGTTCTTTGGATGTTAATATCTAAGCCACATTCTGCACTATGCATGTTTACTTGTTCCACTAGGTCTTGTAACTCTTGCTCAATTTCTGCTAGTAACACGGTATCAGTCAGCATACCTAAGATCGTTTATGATTCTTCCATTGATGTTATGTCCGGGCATTTCAACTTGTTTACAAATTCTTTCTGTGTATAGGTTGAAGAGGCTGGGGACAGTACACATCCCTGCCGTACTCCTCCTTTTATCTCTATAGGCGACGAATAGTTATTACCGCGTCTAATAGACGCCACTTTGTTCCCAGTACAAGTTACTAATAAGTCTGATGTCCTTTCCGTCTACTCCTATATCTTGAAGGCACGTAATTAGTCGTTCTTGTCATACTCTATCAAAAGCTTTCTTGTAGTCTATAAAACAAACATATATACTTTTTGAACTTCTATATATTTTTCAATTAACATCCTCAAACAGATATCTTCTCGGGTGCCGCTGTATTTGCGGAACCCAAATTGTTCTTCAGCTACTTCCTCGTCCATTTTATGTTGAATTCTTTCTTGTATGACCTTGAGTAGTAAGCTAGTTGTGTGGCTCATTAAGCTAATAGTTCTGTATTCCTCAGAATCAACAGCTCTTGGCTTCTTCGGTAGTTTGATGAAATTGGATGTTTTCAAATCCTTGGGGATGAACCCAATATATATATATATATATATATATATATATATATATATATATATATATATATATATATATATATATATATATATATATATATTGCATATCCCTTACAGGACGTTGCAGTCAACACCAGCATTTTCATCTGCTGTTGATGTACTAGGCAAGATTACGCTGAGTTGTTTGCCATTGCTTTCTGAGCGACCGGCTCACATACCCCGCAATTTACTGACGCAGGGAGAACCGCTACCAGTTTTGGCGCACATCACATCACTCACGAGAGTGTATGGGATTACGGAGAAAGACGCTAACCTCTAACCCAGGGAGACCGGCTCACAGATTATACTATCACAGTATTATATATATCATTACATAATTATGTGATAGTATCAATGCCAACGCTGGATACGGATTTTTTTTATCTCTGTTGTTATCTTGTCAGGACCTGCAGCCTTTCCTTCTTTCATCTTTTTAATAGCTTTTTCTACTTCAGCCTTTGATATTTTTGGTCCATCTTGAGTATTATACAATGCTGGTCTATTGACCCTGTTGTCCCAGAATCAATCTTCTGTTTATTCTGTCCCTCTTTTTATTATGGCAGTGTTATTAATTATAATTTCTCAATTTTTTCCTCTGATACAACCGTTTCCTGTTATATTATTTTCCTTCTTTGTAAATCTTTTTATATGTTCATGTAATTATTTCGAGTTGTGTTTCATTTCTAGATCCTCTATTTCTTTGCATTGCTTCTGCAACCCTCTTCTTTGGCAACCCTGCACATGTGGCGTATTTCTGTATCTATTAATATATACCCTGGATTGTTCTTTGCTTTCTTTCTTTGAGTCATTGTTACTCAAGATTTCATCGGTTATCCATAAGTGTTTTTTTTTCTTAATTTATCTTCACTGGCAAGGTGATATTTGCAATCTGTACTTGGCTTTTACACTTTTCCATTTGTATTAATTTTATCCTCAGGATTTTCACGTCTATATTGTTCCATAATTTCAATGATTAGCCTATCATAACTATTTTTTTTTTTATTTCAACCAACTATTTTGACTTATTTCTGGTTGTTTCAATACCGATATATCTAATTGGGATGTCTTCGATGTCCTTATTCCTGGGTTTTTAAATTTTATTTGTAAATTTAATACTACAGGATTATGGTCAGAGTTGATATCAGCACCAAGGTATGTTTTGACATTTTAGCATTGTTTTTAAATCTACTTATAATCATAATATAGTTAATGTGGTTTCTTGTTCTATCTCAAGGGTATTTCCACATGTGCAGTTTCCTAGGGTTATGTTGGAAAAAATGTGTTGCAAACAATAAAATTGTTTTCTTCACAGAACTATCAACCGGTCTTCTTCTGTTTCCCATACCATATTTCCCTACTATCTACGTATATTTATTTTTCCAACTTTTGCGTTCATGTCTCCCATGACAATTAGGACCTCTGATGATTTTACAACTTTCAGTGTTTGTTGTAGGTCTTCATAATATTCGTCTAGCTGTTCATCACTATAATCAGTTGTCGGAGCATATGTCTGACGGATTACTATGTCGGAAGGTCTTGCATTAATTTTGAGTAGAATCATCATATCATTATGGGTCCAGAATCGACTAATATTTTTATCTAAATTTCGTTTGACTAAACTTCCTACTCCTCTCTCGTGATGTTCTCGTGCTGAGTTAATGTATATGCAATATTCTTTCCTTATATAACTTGTATCTGTGCATCTTGTTTCAGATACGCCTAAGACATCTTAATTCATTTATTTTGCTTCGGCATTCATGTTATAAAACTTCCCTGCTTGATATAAGGTGCGTACGTTCCACGTACCAATTCTTAGAATTCTCCTTCTACTTTTCAGGTAGGTATTGTCAGAATGCACCCTTACAAAAGAATGTGGGATGAATTCGTCATTATGCACTTACTTATTCACTATAGGAGTTGTCTCTTCCTTGTGACAATTTACAACAGGCTCATCTCCAGGGGGCCGTCTCCCTGGCCACGGTGTTAGCAGCTTTCTCCGTAACCCCGAATACTCTCGTGGTTGACGTGAGCGCACGATAATTGGAAGCGGTTAGAGTCTCGCCATTGACTTATGAGAGTATGGAGCCGGTCGCTCAGAAAATATGGCAAACTACTGAGCGTAATCTTGCCAAGACATCAACAAATAGCTGAAAGATGCTGATGTTGACAGCAATGTCCTGTAAAGGATATGCAAAACAAACAAACAAACATCTCCAGGGGGCTGAGAATTACCCGTATCGCTTTTTTCTTGTTGTTGACATGGGTCTATTTGGATGTTTCAGTAAGGGTGAAAGTTGATATGTAATTGTGCTAGCTTATTGGCATCTGCTTCCAATTTCTCTGTTCAATCTGCCATCTTCTGTGATCATACTTCCAAGATATTTGAATTCTTTAACTTGTTACAGAGTTGTGCTATTTATCTGTATACTTAATGGGCCCGGCGAGCTGCTGACTCGCATTACTTCGGTTTTGACTGTTTATACTCATAGTGTATCTGCTGCAGGTTGAACTCAGATTATTAATATGATGTTGTAGTCTGCTCTCATCGCTGTAAAACAGGCATTAATCGTCTGCAAATAGAAGTTCATTTATTTCCTGTGGATCAGCTGTTTCATCTGGAGTAAATAGTTCTTTATTTAGTTGTTTTTTTTTTAAATTTAATTTAATATTTAATTTAATTATTTAGCTAATCGATCTATATTAAAACTCCCTGACACCACTAGAGACTACATTTTGCAGACAGACGCCAGCTTCCACTGCCATCTCAGCAATTCTTGTACAGTATCACGAAGGACAATTACATCACAATACTATACTCAAGCAGAAAATTATCAGACTCACAGAGAAACTATTATATTACAGAATTCGAAGCATGAGCACTTGTAGAGTGTTAAAACATTTTTTTTTTAAAATATCTTTTAGGTAGGAAGTTTCTTTTTCTATTCAGATAACAAACCTTATAAAGTCTTTAAAGGTTATCTACAAAGATTATAGGATACATAGATGGTCTTTACTCTACAAGACATTGACAGCTAGTCATCATCCCAGAAAAAGACAATAATATTATCTGACATACTATGCATAATGTGAACTTGACATTAATTAGGGACACGAACAACAGAATAATCAACTAACAAGAATATTAACAGGACAACGCTAAACTCTTCACACTGTTACATAATAATCATGAAGTGTGCTGACTATTTCCTAAACCTCTTGATTATCAGACAGAACACGGGAACGCCAGAAACAAATTACTGGACGCTTTAATTTCATATTGTTTTTAACACATTCGACTGAGGAACTTGAATGTGTAAACATCGACAGACGAAATTGTATTATTCTAACTGTATTTACGAAAGAATGGATTGTATACGAATCAATATATTAGTTAACGAAGTTGTCGGAATTCGGCAATGAATCAACAACCATCTGACAACAACTTCAGACAGATTATACAGCCTCTTTGGACGATGCGACGCTATTAACTTAGAGTCACAGAATGTAGGTTCAATGTTTGGTTAGTGTGTTCGGACCAGAACCTAACGGAAGTGATATACGTGTTAAATCTTTGACTATTGACATCTGGTTAACAACAATAAGATGACGTCTAATGCTTTGACGACAGGGTTACACAATGGCTAGGGAATACAGGACCAATTGCCATATATCTTCTTCTTCTTCTTCTTCTTCTTCTTCTTCTTCTTCTTCTTCTTCTTCTTCTTCTTCTTCTTCTTCTTCATCTTCTTCTTCTTCTTCTTCTTCTTCTTCTTCTTCTTCAGCGTTCCGAGCCATTGAGGTTAATTGCCATATATATAAGCACGTAAAATGCAGAATAACACGTTGTGTCGGATGAGGCATGGTGGTGCATGGAATGTTGGTCACCGCGAGTCACCATTAAAGTTTACTGTGAACTAAGGCGCAAGCGTTCTGAGTCATGTTGTCTGAACTGTGAATTATGGGAATTGTCTATTGTTGGCCATTGGTTTGTGTACACGCACAAACACACACACACACACACACACACACACACACACACACACACACACACACACACACACACACACACACAAGTAGTATGTGTGTAGTATATCAGGTGCAATTTACATCGAAAATATTGCGCAGCACCATAATTGTTTACTATATAAAAAGTCTACCACCGCAAGCGAAACGTCACAAAAACGGACCTCATTTTCAAGGGATGCAACCCATGAATAAATAATCGTACACATTTTTGCAGTTACTTCCCTTTTTTGAGAATTAAAAAAAAATAATTAATAACTACTGTTAGTTAGTATTGATTGTAGTGAGCAAAACTATCATCATACTATTGATGCTGTTAAGGTACAGTGTTCTTCCTCCTTAGTGTCATACTTCTGTATTCTGTCTTCTTTCTTTATCTGTATTGGGCATAACACTATTATCATTCCATTGGTGATGTGTAAGGGATAGGGTTACAGTGCATTTCCTCGGTGTGGTCTAGGGAGCGCGCCGGCGTGGGGGTGGGAGCTCAGGGGTGGAGCGTGGGGTGTCGGCGTGTGGGGTGGGGCGAGGGGGTTCGAAACTCGAGCCATGATAGGCGATATATGAAAAAACTTATAAGTAAATATATATATATGGTAGTTATATGATCTATAGAGGGGTCGTAGTGGTGTAAACACTTTCATCATACAGGTTGCACATGTAAACCTTAAAAAGTAAAAATGGCCGATATTATTGATTTTAGCCGGTATAACTTAGTGAAATTCATTGGTAAAGAGTGGGTAGCAGTTATTAGTGGTCTGTAGAGAGTCACAGTGGCTTATTCACTATTATCATACAGGTTATAAATGAAAACCTTAAAAAGTAAAGATGGCCGATATTAATGATTTTAGGGGGTATAGCTTAGTGAATTTCGTTGGTGAGGGGTGGGTAGCGGCTATTAGTGATCTGTAGCGTTTCGTAGTGGCCAATACTTTGTTCTACGAGCCAGTATACTGAAATCTTCATAAACAACAGTATGACAACTATTCGAACTATCTACAGTTGTCCTTTGTTCTACCAGCCAGTGTACTGTTATCTACGTCAACAAAAGTATGACAACTATTAGAACTATCTATCTGTCATGGTCCTATATGACATGTGTAAGGAAGAATGTAAGCGCCGGTATGTAAGCGAGAGTCAGTGTAAGCATGACTGAGGTAAAGGGCAGTAAGAGACGCCATGGCTTGGCTAGCGGACGGTCAGGCAAGAATCCCGTGAACAGAGCCACGTGATGTGGGAAGGTCAACCAGGAGAGAGGCAGTGTGTGTGAGGCAGCGATTAGAGACGGACGTGTGGAGATCTAGAGAGCGATAGAGCGATAGAACGATAGAACGAGAGAACGATAGTATTTGTGACGGATAGATGGAGATGAACGTTGTGTAGTGATATTCGAGGAATGTACTATTTGTGATATGTGCGGGGTGAAGTTGTGATTGTGAATGATCATGCGGGCGACAGTGTAAAGATCGCCATTGTGAGCTAGCGCGTGGCTGTTAGTGGTGAACGATTGTTTGAGCGTGAAGTGCGACTATGTTGTAATATATATATTGTAATAAATGATTGTTCCGGAGATTGCTCCGATTGCATTCATGTGTTCTTAGTAGATGTGTTGTAGATGTTGTAATTTGCCTGTCAAAGTCCAGCGAGCCAGACAGAGCTACTAAGTAGGACTCTGACACTATCTTTGGACATCCCGATTATTATTGATCATGGAGCCAATATATTCCAATTTATGAAGCGTTCACTGTATCCACTATCGTGGTGGGTGTCTTGGATGTATAATGTGGCAGTTGTCACTTGCTTTCCACATCAACATGGACGTAGGAAAATGTCCATAAAACTGAGGATGTACCCTGCTCTGTGGTGCTCTCGCTAACAGTAAAGGAAACCCCAGAGGTGTTCACTTATACGTCAGTTCAGGCAATATCGCTGAAGAAAGAACGAAATGGTGAACGAACAGACGAACTATAATTTAAAGTGGGCACACAGTATTTTTTTTTTTTTTTTTTTTTAATATACAGTTGCCTTTATTTCATTAATCATATTAAACATGCAAAATAAGATTGGCAAACTGTAATTGATACATTGTGCATCTATACGTGCTTTACGTCAGTATCCATATATCAAGGAATGAACATGTAAAACCTGTGTACCAATTCTCGTACTATTGTATTAATAAGTCATGATAGCAAAATTCCCCTGTGAATCAACATTAAATTAATTGAAAGTAAACAAGAATGTGAGTTATAAGAAGTAGTTTAACTCACTGTGCGCAGGTTTCAAACAGATCAGGGGGGTCAAAGACCATGTCTTCAACATGAGAACGATATATTTGAGAAATGCAGATATTGTATTGAACACTCTTAGTCTTGTTTCATACGTATTAGGTCTTTAACTGTGTCCAGCATAAGATATTGTGAAACATAAAGTGAGGAATTTGCTTCATTGAAGTATTATATCATGAACAGCAAGCAGGCAGTAGATTTGCTGGTGAAACAATACATTGGTTACATGTGCTAAGGGATTACGTTCTCTCCCCGTACCTGTGTACCTGTTCAACTTTTAAGTAGAAAATGTAACGTGAAATGTCGACATTCTGAGACCAGTGACGATGGTTATCATTGAATAGTTGGTAGGCATTCAATCCACGAACTGAGATAGCCATATGGCATGGCCCTTTTCTGAACTAGTTATAACGTATTAGACAAGCTGCTCCGGTCTCTCAGGACACACAGTGAATACCAACATATTTGTCTAAACTTTAAAAAAAATAAAATAAAATGTCCACGAAAAAAGTCCACATAAACATTAAAAAAAAAAAAAAACTTCATTCCAGAGCAAAATCAAAAACAACAATGAAGAAATAGACAATTTTCAAAATAGTTAATGCCTGGCATATGTAATAAATGGCTATGGGGGTTGTTAAAACGAAATAAGAATCAGTTCCCTATCTTAGTGCAGAGGCTGAACAGTATTAAGACATTATAGCACAACGTCAAGAAACACACGATAGTTAATGTTTCACCAGACGTAGCTTTGCTGTAGTAATATACGAACGAATAAACGAACTATCTTTATTTTCAAAGCGTTATACATTGGAAATAAAGTTCGTTCTCTCGTATATTTGCTACAGCAAAGTTGCCTCGTCTGGAACAATTAACTGTCATATTAATGAATGTTGTAATAAATTAGTAATTGTCTACAACTTGCTCAATATTTCTGATCCATACACCATATTTAAAGTTAATGTAACATATTGTAAGTTTAGTGCTTTGTTTCATATGTTGTTACTGCCACGAATATCTGCAACCCCAACTTTGCCTGTATTGCTACCTAAATATGTGTACGATTCCCCCCTTTCCAAGCCTTTCCCTTGCAGTCTATCACTTTAATGGTAGCTATGCTATATGACTATATAATAAGACTATTTCCGGCGGAAGCCATATTGGCTGTCAACGAGTCGTCTATACGTAGCAATGTGCTTATGTGTGCTGAAGAGGTCTGTTTTGTAGCGGATTGGATAACAATTAAAGAATGAATATAGGTCTGTAGCTGTTTGAGTCAACGAGGTGGCTGGCGTGCGGATATCAACAGTGCCAATTCCTTTGACGTTCGTTCCCATTACCCCAAGAACGCAGATGTCTTTTTTGCATTGGATCTATAAATAGATTAACATTCCGTAGCATATCTGACAATTATAATGTTAATATCATACCTACACATTGTGGAGTATTGTGTATATGGTAGTATTATTTATTTAGAACACTCGGCACACTGTGGCGTTGGTGAGCATGTCCGTCACTAGCCTTCTATCTCGTGTGCTGCCAATAATTTCTCATCCTGATGTTACTGATGTTCCTTTATTCCACTAGACCAATCTGCCAAACATCCATCTCTTGGTCTCCTCCAACCTCTCCCCCACCCCCAACTGTCCCGATGTGATGTCATACTCCAGCCTTCCCCTTCTCATAACATGTCCATAGAACTTGCGACTGTCCGCTTCTGAAGCGAGCACTCCTCCATATATGAATACTGCAATAACTTCTTTAAATTGAAAAAAAGCCACCTGCTTTGGCATGCAATGAGGCATGTGGACTGGTGAATGGATCGAGAATCTTTCGTGCAAGCTAGAGCAATGTTGGGCAGATGAGTTGTTGTATGACTGTTGATAATCAGTCTGTAATCTTAAAAGAAAAAAAAAACGTGCACAGTTGTGCAAACATCGTCTGAAAATATATTGAGACTACAAGTGCATTAACATAATAGGATTCAGCTTTTTCAGAGGCCCAGCTATATTTAGTTCTGAGTGAAAGAGAGAGAGAGAGAGAGAGAGAGAGAGAGAGAGAGAGAGAGAGAGAGAGAGAGAGAGAGAGAGAGAGATGTCTGCATATCCTTTACAGGACATCGCTGTCAACATCAGCATCTTTCAGCTGATTGTTGATTTCTTGGCAAGATTACGCTCAGTAGTTTGCCATTGCTTTCTGAGCGGCCAGCTCACATACCCCGTAAGTTACCGACGCGATTCGAACCACTGCTGATTCTCACCGTCGTCACTTTACTTACGAGAGTATACGAGATTACGGAGAAAAGTTGCTAACCTCTAGGCCAGGAAGCCGGCTGAGTGAAAGAAGCGACTTAAAGAGTCAAGACAGTTATACCAACGTTAAAGCTTAAACAATGAATAGAGAATCATGAATTTGTGACAGGACCCAGAAAGCTAGGTTCCAGTAGCTGATGTCAGTGTCGATCATCGATATTCAGTGGCAGTACGTGAGTTCTAGCTCACTGTATACGGGATTCAATAATAATCTGCTGGGCGGTACCAAGTAATGACCGAGCCAGAGCGCCATGTAGTAAGTCTTGCCAGGTCCGGACTGCTTGTACATTACTGAGGGTCATCACTTGTCCTGTCCACAAGTGGTGGATGTACGCGTCTCATCTCATCTCATAACGTTCCTCTTGTACCTTGCGGTGTCGAGGTGAAGTATAAACAGCGGGAGAGTGCCCGCTTATGGGCTTCATGTGGTGTACGCGAAAGTCTGACTATTGTTGCAGTATCTCTATTAGTCTGCTTTTTGGGAGCATATGCGATGTGTATCCTTTGGGAATAAATAGCTTACCAGCTCCCGCAACTAAGTTTGTCTTTGTACATTTGACTGTCAGATTCGTGTGTGTGTGTGTGTGTGTGTGTGTGTGTGTGTGTGTGTGTGTGTGTGTGTGGTGTGTGTGTGTGTGTGTGTGTGTACAAGCCAATGTGTGCACATAATTATTGCTAGCAGTATTATCTTCAAGTCACACCCCTCACAGCTTCTTGGCAGTTGTACATGGCCACATTTCTGCAAGTCACTTGTGGTGATCCATATGTTGACATATGGTGGATTCGGTATGTAATAAGTCGCCATGAGACTTGAGCTATAAAATAATTTTACCAAAAATGTTTTCACCAATAATAAAATAATCATGATACCAATAATGCTTCCAATAATACTATTACAATCAACTTACCAATTATAGTTAGCCATAAATTAACTTAAAAACAGGTTAAATGTGGGCCCGTACATGAAGGGTTAAAAATGAATAATGGTGTTTGCATACTGTGAGCTGTGAACATGATAAGTTATCTTCTTTCTATCACTGCACCTGACTGGCGTTTCATACTGGACATCATCTATCTCTACATACTCAGCATGGGAGACGCCTTCCATACCCTCTGTGTTCAGCATGATACCTTCATATTGTACGCCGGCTTCTTCTTCGTATGCTGCACTTGATATCATGTCTGGTGAAATGTTCTCATAATGGCCTGCTAAGAAAGAAGTACAGAATCATGGTATTTACAATGTTGGGTAAAGAATACTTAATTTAGTTAACTTAACCTGTACATACTTATTCTTCTGCGTTCATCCAGAGTGTTTTTTGTAGATGTGATTGCGGTGTGTCTGTTAGGCAGCCTTGGGTCGAAACCCTTTGGCTAACACATCCGACTTTAGCGTGCATTTTTGACAGGTTAGCATTCCTGGGGGACTCTCACTTTTGTGGTGCCGTCCACATCCCAGCTGGTCAAATTAGAACGGTCGAAAACTTCACGATCAACCCTCAAGGGAAGGCGGTCGACAGTCCATGGCATTTTCCGCCATCCAGAGAGGCTTCCATAGTTGCAGAGCCGACCCATAGCGCTCTGGTGCTGGGCTCACCGAGGGAATCGTCACGTCCTGCTCATGGCTGCTTTAGTTCCTCACTTCAATCTATTGGGCCTTTCGTTCGCTACGTGCAGCTCCCCGCACAAACCAGGGACGGTTGGACTGTGGATGGTATCCACTCAGCGAGCTTTCGTTTAGGACATATGCTGTGACCGGAAAACACAATAGTTAGAGCTGTTCCGGGCATGGCGGACATTCGGAAAATTAGATAGTCGGAGCTGTTCCAAGCACGACAGACAATCGGAAAACTAGCTAGTCAGTGCTGTTCCGTTACATTCGGAAGACTAGTTAGTCAGAGCTGTTCCAGGCACCATCGACGTTTCACTCGAACGTAATTGCGTAGAACCAGTTGTTTTTGCTACCCGTAGGTCGGCACATCCGTCTTCGGTAGGAATTTGTAATGAGGTTAGCCTTCCTCGGATTTCGAGGGACGTTAGACTCTTACTGTTGTGATGTCGCCCACATCTCAGCTGGTCAAGGTAGAACGGTCAAATACATCAGTCAACTCTCAAGGGAAGGCAGGGGTAGACCATGGCATTCCCCGCTATCCAAGGAGGCTTCCATAATTGCAGAACAGGCACATATTGCTCTGAGACTGGGGTCACCCGAGGAATGGTCACGTCCTGCTCATGGCTGCTTTAATTCCACACTTCCGTTTATTGGGCATTTCGTTTGCCACTGGTCGCTCAAGCACAAACCACGGACGGACAGACTGCGTGCAACATCCACTCAGCAAGCTTTCGCTTCGGACTTCCACGTTATGGATTCGCTAGCCAAGCGTTCCATTTCATGTAATCGAGACATCTTCCACCTTTGTCTACGCTCACTCTATTCTATGAGTATGGATACAGACTTTCAACGAACCCATTGCGTGCGACTTGGGCGCTTTTTCCACCCTTATAAATCGCTCACGAGGTAGGCTACACGTACTGCCTGCTCAGCACCTCGCCTCTATGCATCAGTGAGCGAGTAACGGACAGGCCCTCTCATCACTCACTCACTCACTCACTCACTCACTCACTCACTCATTCACTCACTAACTCACTCACTCACTCACTCTCTCATTCTCCCACTCACTCACTCACTCACTCACTCACTCACTCACTCTCTATTATACTTACTCACTAATACACTCACTAACTAATACAAATACTTACACATTCATTCATGAATAACTATTGCACTTGCGAACTCCTTATGCCTCAGTCACTCATTCACTAACGCAATCCCCCACTCTTCAATCACTCATTATTTCACTCATTCACACATCAATAACCATTGCACTTGCTAACTCTGTATGCTTCAGTCACTCACCCTCTGACAGCTTGACTTCACAATAAAGTAACGGACACTTGTACACGCCTGACCACACACTGTACAAATGGTGCCAGACCCACAAGTCTATGGTCCAATCTGTCAGTGATGGGGTCAGTATCACGACCGACCGTCTTTACTTCGAGGGACATTTTCTAGACTGGGTCGACCTAGGAACTCATGTCAACATTCATTCATTATTCATTCATTCATTCAGTAGCATGTCCTGTGCAGAACCTCGCTCTCATAGCAACTTTCCGGAAAACTTTTCGATCATAAGCAAGCTGTCCCGCGTCCGATACACCCTTATCTAGAGTTTCTCCGCTACATCCTGCGCTCATCTTCTCTTTGGCCTTCCTCTTCCTCTCTTCCCAGGCATTTGCCCCATCCATTATTGTTCTCTCTAAACTTTCATAATGTTTCAAGTGACCAACATATTTCAATCATTTTTGTTTTATCGTCTTTAATAGCCGACGTTCTTCAATAGTCTGCTCTTGTAGTATGGATGCATTTGTTCCTTTCTGTATCCAAGATATTATTAAAACCCGCCTGTAACACTTATATTCAAAGGTATGCCTATGTATGCGCTGTTAAGCTTGTTTAGTAACTTTCAGAGGCGTATATTGCAATGGGAAAGATGCATGCTCAATATTGACAATTAAAATCCGCTCTGATACGTATCTAACCACCACGTGACTTTAAAAAAGAATGCACAAATGTGTCCCAAAGATATACCCTGCTGTAAGTCAGCGATGCCGTAGGGTCATTACATTGTGTAGGCCTGAATGCACGGGGGAATCGGTGGCAAATCTGTCCCTCACTTAACAAGCTACAAGACCAGGTGCCCATCCTTCTTCCGACTAATTCAGCGTTGACATAATCAGCGAGGTTTCCTATCACTAACGATAACGCGCCCGCTAGTTATTATGTTCTTCTTGGGTTGTTTGTTGTCTTCGCCCAGAAGCAGTTTGCTGTTATGTGTCTGCGACGTGCTAGCGCCATCACATGTTGTAGGCCGGAGAGCGTGGAGGAATTGGTGGCCCATCTTTGCTCTACTTTGAAAATGACGAGCCCGGGAGTCGAACCATCGACCGACCGTGCTGATGGCATTACTAGCGCAGGTCGCTGTCAGCCTCGCTAGCGCAACTACTTGACCTACTTACACATAACTATTGAACATTCAAACCCTGTTTACGTCTAACACACACTAACTCTCTGACCAACTCCCTCACACTCTCGCTACTGAACTCAAGATCTCAGTGTACTCAAATCACTACTACATAAGCAACCTTACCTCTCCTACTGTCCTTATTACCGCTGCTACTGGCATCTGTTTCCTCAGCTCTGACAACAAATAGTAATGTGCTGTGTTACAACACCTGAGACAAATGCTTTATTTTCTGCTATAATCTAGATATTTATGTGCGACTCGAAGATAATATTTATCCATCATTAATTTACAACTTATTTATTGATGTTTTTGTTGCTGTTGCACTTCTTCAGCTTCTGCTGCTGCTTCCTATACTTTTTCCTTATTTTACGTCCTCCTTCCTGCCCCTCCCCTTCCCATATTATTTTCTTCTTCTTCTTCTTCTTCTTCTTCTTCTTCTTCTTCTTCTTCTTCTTCTTCTTCTTCTTCTTCTTCTTCTTCTTCTTCTTCTTCTTCTTCTTCTTCTTCTTCTTCTTCTTCTTCTACTACTACTACTACTACTACTAATAGTCTGCTTCGTATACGTCGAAGTCGTCTTTGTCTACTTTCTCTTATTCTACCACGTCACCGTCTTCTTCCTCAACGTCGTCCTTTCTCTTCCTGTTTTTCTTCCACCTCTTCTTCTTCTTCGTCCTCCCCCTCTTCTACCTTTTCGTCTTCTTGTTCTTCCTTGAAGTAAGACGCTTCATTCTCTCCACTAGCCTATGGAACACTCTTGTACGTTGTGGAGTTCTTGCTGAATATGTTTAATACCATTGAGAAAATTAGACAGATTCTATGACAGGCATTGTGCTAATGTGTTTAACTCTAATGAGGAACTACGTTTAATTTGCATAGCGAAAGAAAGCAGGGGAAGATAGCGTGTTTAATATGAATGCCACCGTTAGACAGAAAGTGTTAAAGTTGTTTGCTGTGAATAACTGAGCGTGTTCACGTTGTCTAATGTGTATGACGCATTTAGACAGCGAGTGTTAAAAGTTGATTATGTGAATGACACAATTAGAGTGTGATACCAGTTGTTTAATGTGAGTGATTTAAAGTGAATGAAATAATTAGACGGATAATGATACTTGTTGATTAAAGCGAATGACACAATCAGACAGACAACGATACAAGTTATTTAAAGTGAATGACACATTTAGACAGACAATGATAAAAGTTGTTTAATGTGAACGACACATTTAGGCAGACAATGATAAAAGTTGCTTAAAGTGAATGACACAGTTAGACAGACATGGCTAAAGTGTGATCACTGTCAAACAAATAAACACCACACAGAACAACAATCGACCAACAACAGCTAAATTACGTAACAGAAAAGAAATATTCGCGACTTGGAATCTTACTGGTCTAGGAAATAAGAAACCAGCTTTAGTAGAGTTTATGAAAAAATCAAATATTCAAATATTAAGACTCGCAGATACTAGGAAAAAGGGGCAGACACTAGGAAAAGGGGGCACAGCACAAAACGAACACATGCAAGTTACATTCTTATATTGAGTGGCGTCAACCATCGAGCTACAGATAAACATGGAGTGGGTTTATTGTTACATTCAGAAAAAGCGAAAACCATTATCAACACTAAATTTATTTCGGAAAGGATAATACTAGTACAGATCAAAGAAGGAAATAGAAAAAATTTTATATAAACATACGCCCCATGTAACGACATTTACAGACAAAGACGAATATTTTGATAAACTTACAGACACGTTATATAATGTTAGGGGGATAGATGATGAGTGATTTTAACGGACGAATAGGCACACGAAGAACACCGTGGGATGAATGCATGGGGCCATTCAGCGACATAGAGACTGAATGTGACTGCAATGGTCAACATCTACTCAACATATGCTCCCAACACGGACTAATAATAGCAAATAGTTTTTTTTCAACATCGTTGTAGCCACGCCAAAACCTGGTATAACTGGAATGACATAGACTAAGCATCTCAAGTTGACTTTATTCAACTTAGGAAATCAGACAGAAGGCTACGATTAGATTGAAGAGCACCCACAAATACAGACATTGATACTGATCACAAACCAGTTAAAATTTAAAAAACAAAAAGATTCCAACATATAGAAAAATAAGAAACAAAAAGATTACAACACATGTCATCAATTATAGGAGGCTCAGGAATATACGGTTAAAGACGAATTCAATCAAGAAATAACAATTTAAAAAACACACTACATAAGAACCTCCATGATGACTACTCATCCTTAGAGAAGGAATGGACAATTTGCATGGCTACATCGCTCGATACACTGGAAAATAAACGTGGAACAAAGAAAGTAAGGTAGGACAAACGATTAAGAACAGCTTGGTGGAATAACGAAGTTAAAGATAGCATATTCAAAATAAGGATCGTTAAAAACAATCTAAAAACATCTAAATCTGAACAAGACTATGCTACTTATAGAATAGCACGACGATATATATATATATAGTATGAGCGCAATCAACAGCAAACGGCTGTTCTCTGACGGTGGTGCTGTTAGTTTTAGTTTTATCTTTCAGCCTTCTGAGATTGGACAACTTTCCATCCATGCGGTAGTTGATGTCTATTCCAAATTCGTTGTTCTACATGGCATTTGTCAGCATAGCTGAAGTCATGAGGCTAAACAGTGTTGGTGCTAGGACACAGCCTTGCTTCGCTCCATTGGTGACAGGAAAGGTCTCAGACAGCTCACCATTTTCCTGAACTCTTGCCTGCATACCATCATGAAATAGCCGCACTATTTGGACACACTTTCGTGGACAGCCATATTTAGCGATACACTTCCACAGTCCTTCTCTGCTGAATGTATCAAAAGTCTTGGTAAGATCAATGAAAGTGAAGAACATTCCGGAATTCTGTTCTTGACATTTCTCATGCAGCTGCCTTGCAGCTAAAATCATGTCAACAGTTCGTAGCTCTTTTCTAAAACTACATTGACTCTCAGGAAGAAGACCTTGGTTGAGATAGGCTGTGAGGCGATTGAAAAGAATACTGGCGAGTATCTTCTCTCCAACTGAGAGCAAGGAGATGCTTCGGTGGTTGTCACAGGATTGGAGGTTTCCTTTACGGTTGTAAAAGCCGATTATTGACATGTCCTTAAAATCTTGTGGCATGGTCTCGTTCACCCACATGATTGTAAAGAGTTCGTGAAGCTGCTCTATTAGAACCGGCCCATCTGCTTTGTATATATCTGCTGGGATGGAGTCAGGACCAGGCTCCTTACCGCTGGAAAGTTGCTGGATGGCCTTGTTTACTTCCACTATCTTTGGCAGGTCATCAAGCGTATCATTAGTGGGGACTTGAGGAAGGCAGTTGATGGTTTCATAATCGAAGGTTGTATTTAAGATGTTGCTGAAATGCCCTTCCCAGCGTTGAAGGATTTCTTTCTTATCGGTGACCGATGTTTCCCCTATCTGCACTGGGGAGGGGAACTATGCCTGATGATGTTGGACCATAGACCGCTTTCAGTGAGTCGTAGAAGTTTTTTTTTATATCATGTCTGTCATCAAAGCCTTGAATATCATCATCTTTGTTGCTCAGCCAGGAGTCCCACATGTGCCGAAGTTTCTGCTGCACTACTCTCCGGATGTTATTGAAGACATCTTTTTTTAGGTTGACTTAGGGTCATTCAAGTATGCCTTGTGGAGAAGATGTTTCTCGGCCATCAATTGGTTGATGTCTTCGGAAATGTCATCCAACCAGTCTTATGATTTCGGGTGACTGGACCCAGGATTTCTATAGCAGTGTTGCAAATTATGTCATTTAGAGCTCTCAACTCTGTTTCCGCATCCTGTTTAGCTGCAGCATTGGGCTTGAGGCGGCTTTTCAGTATATTTTCAAACGACATCTGGATGTCTGTGTTTTTTTTTTTTTTGCTGTTTAGGCGGGTGACATTTAGTTCTTTTTGCACGTTTACCCCACTAGAGCGTCGTGGTGATTTGATGTGTATGTTTATTTTCGAGATAATGTGACGATGGTCTGTCCAATATTCGGCATCAGACATGGATTTTGTCACCCGAACGTCTTGTCTGTCACTCCTCCTGATGGCTTAGTCAATGAGGCACCAGTGTTTCGAGCGAGGGTGCATTCACGATGTTCCTATTTCTCATTGGAAGACGGAATATTGTGATGGTAATCAGGAGATCGTGTTCGGCACATGTCTAAAGTAGGAGGAGTCCATTGCTGTTACAATTTCCGACTCCGTGCTTTCCAATAATGCCACTCCAAGAGGTGATGTCCGTGCCTACTCTGGCATTAAAATCCCCAAGGAGTATAAATTTGTCCCCTTTTGGGAACAAATGTGAATACATTGTGCAGGTCCTCATAGAACGTGTTCTTGATGTCATCTTCATTGGTCATGGTTGGTGCGTAGGCATTGGCGAAGGTTGCATGCTTACTTCGATTCAACAGGGGCAACTTAATCGTCATAACTCTGTCGTTTATAGCCTTCGGAAATCCAGCTAGTTTGCCAACCAGGGCCGCCTTAATGACAAATCCCACTCCGGGCTGGCGTCTTTCCTCCCTTTTCCTTTCACTCCAGAAGAATGTGTAGCCGGCACCTACTTCACATATTTTGCCTTCTTCTGCAAGTCGTGTCTCGCTCAAGGCTGCAATGTATGTTGTACCTTAACAGCTCTCTCCCAATCAGTGCTGTTCGTCTCTCTGGGCCCGACGTGCCGTCTCTATCAAGGGGATATGGTTTGCTTCTTTGGCTTTACCTGGTTTTACTTTAGTTGTATGCCGACCGCAATATAGGGTACCGACCAACCGTGGCTAGCTGGTTAGGCAATGATGGAGCGGACAATGTTAAGGGTACCTTTTCTTGACTCTTCCTCATGCTTTGGAGGATAGCAGTGCTTTCCTACAGAGGGCTGTTCAGTCGCTCAGGGTCTGCCGAATCCCACTGCTGCTCCGGTCAGTAGAAGACTGACCATATGGCCTGAGCCGCCTGTGTGCAAGTCTGCGAATACGACTGTCAGCGTACCCACGCCTGCCGTTTCGCCGCTCGTATATCGCCACAAGGCTTGAAGGTGATATATGAGGTTGGATGAAGAATGACTTGCGCGATGAATTGGATTAAAGTGAGGATAGAGTTGCGCAATTCGTTGGCCTCACTCTCTCGCCTGAGTCCATCTGAGTCCAGTGGCAAGACAAGTCAAGACGACTGGAGACGAATACAGGTGCAATGGATGACCAGGGCGCTCCACGTGCCTTGCTGTACTCATTACGTTTCACAACGCTTTACAAGTAACGCCGTCTTGCCAGTTGAATCATAATTGATTTCTTACGGACGGGTGACATTGTCTACATAACCTACCGAATGCTGGCTGTAACTACAAATAATGAGCTAGAACCATATACCCATTGTATCTCAAAGTGTTGAAACAGACTCTTTACTTCAGTCTATTTACCACCACTTTACAATAGTAATCGTGTCTCAAGGTGCTGAACTAGGATCTTTACTTTATTTACCACCACTTTACAATGGTAATCGTATCTCAAGGTGTTGAACTAGACTCTTTACTTCAGTCTATTTACCACCACTTTACAATAGTAAAATATCTGTTGCTATTACAAATGTATATTTAGAATGCATCATACTCCATGACCTATCCTTTTACAGGTACATGTACTGCGCGCTCAAGGTAGGCAGTTATATATTGTGTTTAATGTGAATGTCAAAGTTAGATATAGAAAGACAGGACGTCGTTAAAGTGAATGACACACTTATTCAAAAATGGATACAGTGTGTTTAATGTCTCACACAAACACATTAAATAAGTTGCATTGTGTTGAGTTGAGTTGAGTTGAGTTGAGTCAAGAACCGATATCAGAGCACTCGAGACATTGCCATACGAGTTTCCGTCCTCATCTTCAACAGCCAGCGAAAGGTCCCAATACTAATGGTACTAGTTGCAGTCTGATTATGAGTCCGTCTGAGCCTTTTCTCAGGAGTACTAACTGCATGCTAGATCATCTGGTCACTGCTCTGCCGTACCTGTCACTCTTCAGGCAATAATGGTGTATATGCTCTTCACACTATACACATGGTTCCAAAGGGCCCTGACCAGCAGTCTGTCTTATTCATGCACCAGTACACTCACCCAACGGTGCAGACTCAGCCAAACTGTCGTCCTATCCGCTTCGTCTCCAGCATGTCCTGGGGAAATGATCCAACGAGGTGCTCCTTATTTTTGATTGCTGAATTGAAGCATGCCATTCTACACGAAACATGCCTGATTTTACATTTCTCAGCATGCTCTGTGAGTCCTTTCATTAGAAAATTGGGAGAGGATAGGAGCGGGTCCAGAATGCCAGAGGAATACAACTTAAATAAAAGAATTATGAACCGCTTACCTTGTCCTGGAGATGCGTGTACCTGTAAAAGAAGAGGCCATGGTTTCAATTACATTAAAAATGTGATGATGGAACACAGTAGGTTCTTTTCTGTGTGCTAAGTATAGATCAGTGGTAAATGTTTTAGAGTGGAGTACCCAGTTCTAATCTGTGAGACGTACTGGTGTATGGTAAAGCCATTCATCATCATCATTTCATCATGTTCCTCTTGTACCTTGCGGTGTGGAGGTGAAGCATAAACAGCGGGAGAGTGCCCTGTTATGGACTTCAAATTAAAGGTGCATGTTACACACATCATTGCGCACTGTGGCATGTGGTCAGACAATAAAAACTACAATTTACATGCCTTTTGCTGGACGTTACAATCAATCCAAGATTGATTATCTATACATTTCACGTTCAGTATCTTGCCAGTACTTTCTGAACGAGACGTCAACGTATAAGCTTAACAGATAACAATTGCATTACCGTGTCTGTAGCGCATCGGAAGTTTAAGAATAAGCGCGCTCTTACTATTTAGGAGGTAATGGTCTCAATTACGCGCCTTAAGGCTTATTGGCTATACTATGCTAGACTCATATGTGTATAGACCTATCGACACTAAGTCAGTGATGTAGTCAGTGTCACGCTGCCGCTTTAATTTCCCAAGACATTTCCTGGTACACATTTAAGGCGAGGCTGGCAAGTGTACACATTCGAATCATTCCCGATGCGGATGGAAGCCGTGACCTCTGTACATGCAGGCGAGCGTCCAGCCACTACACCCCCGTGGCCCATACTGGACACTGTTACAGAACAATACATATCCTATGCAATCTTTGTGATATTATATAATATATTACAATACTCTACAGTTTCGCTAAAACAAGTTCGGTACACTATATTAGTAAATGAAGTGGCTGAAACGTACACATATGTTTTAACACGTTACATTGAGAATAGTTCTACATAGCAGTACCGGTTCTGTGACGAAGGGTTACGAATGCAATTCGTAATTCCACATAACGTGTTCGAAACACAGTTGCGCCGATGTGGCAGCAGACCACATGTGGTTTGTTCTCGAGCTGTTTGTTTATCCAGAATGATGATGACCATTCATTTCATCCAGTGGGTTTGAAAGTATGGAGCCGTAAGTTCTAAGATGGCTGATAAGGCCTATTTTGGCTCGAAATGTTCATTGACAATGTGGACAAAGAATTCTTGACGTTCCAGGAGGAGGATCTCCTGCAGTGGTTTTTCTGTCCAGCCTTTTCTTCACAGCTCTTGCAGTCCTGGTTGCTTCACAAATGACTGTACCCTTGTGTAATGGTGTATGCCACGAATGACGGTCTATAGCAGCAGTCTCCCAGGTGTCAAGATCAACTCCAAAAGCTTTCAGTGAGATTTTCAAAGTGTCTTTAAAGTGTTTCCTCTGCTGCCTTGGGAGCGTTTACCATAATAAAATGTGTTTAGGGAGCTTGTGATCTGGCATACAAGTTAAGTGACTAGCCCAGTGACTCTGATGTTTAATTAGTGGAGTGTGGATACTGGGCATGGACGCTCTTTCTAGAACTTCAGTGTTTGGAATCTTGTCCTGCCATTTAATCTTCAATAGCTTCCTAAGGCAGACTGTGTGGAAGTGGTTTAATTTCATAACATGTCGCTGATAAACAGTCCATGTCTCGCTGATAAACAGTCCATGTCTAACAAACATATAGCAGTGCGGATAATACAACTGCTTTATAGACTTTCAGCTTTGTTCTCATACAATGGTATGATTACCGGTCGTTCAGAAAGCAATAGCAAACTACTGAATGACAAACAGCCAACAATAATTTGGTTGAGCTGCGACGCTCTGTAAAAGGATATGCAACTAACTACAACCATAGCAACCATCGTTCTAACGACGGCAAAGAGCGCACAGTGCCTACCTTTAACTAGGTACCAGACGATACCGACGACGACAAACACGAGGATGATGAAGCAGACGGGTGGAACCACGATGAGAAGGGCGCTGGATTCCGACTCATGTCCCTGAGGTTTCTGTCCAACTGGTGAGTGATCTAAATCTGCAAATTAGGACAGGCGGAATGTTAAATATATAACAGTCCTACCTAGTTTACTCCAGAGGAAATGTAACACCAATACATTTGGGACAAGACAAGCTGCAGAAGCTGCGGGATCATCAAAGCAATGATTGAAATGTCTTGACATAGCAGAGTTGATTAAGATAGGATAATAACATATACTGCTTTGAAGTAGTAGGTCTTCACAAACTCCAGGCCATGTGTATTGAACTGTGGTGGTTAGTTCCTTTCATGGACAGCTCTCCCCCCGAGACAATCCCCAGCGCATTCTGAAAATATACATAAGAATCATCGCCGGAACTACGTGCTCGATGTCATCTTTGACAGCCATCGAAGAGAGAGAGAGAGATAGATAGATAGAGAGAGAGAGAGAGAGAGAGAGAGAGAGAGAGAGAGAGAGAGAGAGAGAGAGAGAGAGAGAAAAGAGAGAGAGAGAGAAAGAGAGAGAGATAGAGAGAGAAGAAGAAGAACTAGAAGAAGAAGAAGAAGAAGAAGAAGAAGAAGAAGAAGAAGAAGAAGAAGAAGAAGAAGAAGAAGAAGAAGAAGAAGACGAGGGAATGTTGAGAGAAGTATCATCACGGCTGGAGAGAATGATGCTGCAGCGAGTGACCAGAGAATTTGGCCTAAACTCAGGAGTTCCAGGAAAGGTCAGAAGGACACATAATCAGTCTGCTGCCGGTGCTATTAGTATTGGGACTCTTTGCTGGATGTAGGAAATGAAGATGGAACACGCACTGGAATGTCTCGAGTGCCATGATGTTGGTTGTTGACTCAACTCTGAAAATGTCTCTATACACATTTGATGATTCCGGGACGACAGCATAGCTGTACTAGTGGGAAAACTGAGACGTGATATTTCTAGGGCTTGAACCAGGCAGGCAAGATCACAAACCACTATCGACTCAAAACAGAGAACGCTATATAACACAACACCAAACACAATATTATAATAGCATCATCATCATTACCACCACCATTATCATCATCATCATCATCTTCATCAATATCACTGATTTTGGACCCTGAGCATGTCTTGAAGTTTTGTGATCACTTCCTTTAGTCAACCTCTGCCTCATGGTGTTGTCTTTATTCCAATGTATGTCTGCATTTACTGTTTTCAGCTCGACAGACTGCTGTCTGTGTCTTAACCAGAACCAGGGATTTATCAACATGCTGAGATTCTCCTGAATGTGTCTAGCTCTCTTAGCTCCAGTTTGCACACATTCGGCTCCACATGTTCCTATGTGGCACAATTCACAATTGAACTTCGCTAATCCGTAATGGTCTATAGTATCATACCTAGACGTTTTCTCTTTAAGTTTTAATACAATAATCTCTTAATGTTATAACATTTTCTATTTTCAGTTTTTGTTAAAGATATGTGTTGTTCCTGAAAAAAAGATTAGTATAATAGAAACGTCGATTTGTTGTGTCGTAGTATAAATTACTTTTCTTTTATTATTATTATTGTTTATTTATTTTTTTTTGTTTTTGTTTTTGGATATATCACTGACATTTTCTTCTTCCCTGTGATTTCCGTTTGCCTTAGCTGAGTTCGTTGCCAGGTATGTGCACTGTGTTTGTGTTTACTATCTCTCACTTTTTCACAGCAGTTACACGTACCTAACTGGTTTAATTCTGCATGAGTAAATCTGTCTAGTTTTCTCCCTAGGCACCGAGTGAGTGAACCTGTCCTACCACTGTAGTCCTTCCTGCTCAGATTTCAGCGTTTGTTCTTCCACACACATTGTCCTGATACAGTTTCTTGCCATGGGTCTGTAATGTGACAGCGCCCTCACATGTTATAGTCATGAGAGCACGGAGACATAGCTGGCCAGTCTTTCTCTCACTTTGACAAGCGAGGAGCCCAGGCGTCGAACAAACGTTCTTCCGTGCTCATGACTGCATCATCGCAGTTCGATATCAATCTCGCTACCCACTTCAACAGAGCACAATGTGAAGTTTTTGCATCGCAAAGTGTGTCCCGATGCAAATTTATCACGTGAGTTTGCGTTGTGATTCCACCATCATACTCTGTAGGCCTGATTCCACGGAGGAACATGTGGCAAATCTTTCCCTCAGTTCGCAGGTGACGAGCCCAGGCATCTGACCGTGCTATCAACTTGGCTATAGCGCAGGATCAATGCAATATAAGACCATATAGCACAATATAATATAATATAACACAATATGATAGAATATAACACAATATATGATACTGGAGATATACCTCACGAATCATGTAGTTCTATATTTATTGCAATCCCAAATAAATCAGCAGCCTTGGCGGTGATAAACATCGAACAATTAGTATAATTAGTCACATCACAAAGATTTTGTTAGGAATTATCATGCAAAGAGTTAGGAAGAAAATACAACCTGAAATAGGAGAAGAAGAATGTGGGTTTGCAGAGGCAAGGGTACAGTAAATGCTGTGTATATACTGAGAACAGTAACTGAGCGTTCTATAGAAGTAAACAAAGATCTATATCTTTGCTTTATTGACTACACAAAGATTTTCGATAAAGTGAGACATGTCGACATGATAAGGATGCTTGAAAATCTATCGCATTGATGGAAACGACATTAGACTTGTAAAACAAACATATACTTGAAACAACAAGCTACCATAAGAATTCTTAATGAAGTATGTCAATATCAGCCTATTAAGAGAGATGTAATACAGGGGTGTGTAATGTCTCCAGATCGTTATTCCCTGTGCAGTGAACATATTTTCAGAAATATAGAAGATATGGAAGGGATGATCATTGGGGGACTTAATATCAATAACATTAGATATGCAGATGATACGGTATTGTTTGCAGACAATGAACAGAACATGCAACATTAAATACGTGTGGTTGTTGCACAAAGTGAACAACTAGGGTTAGAATTGAATTATAAGAAGACGCAGATTATGGTCGTCACTAGGAAGAAGGAAATACCACAATGTAATATACAAGTAAATGGGTATATTCTTAAACAAGTGAATCGGTACAGTTATCTCGGAACAGTCAAAACATCAGATGGGAGATGACTTGAAGAGATTAGAACAAGAGTTGCCATGGCGAAGGTAGCCTTATGCAAGATGAAAAACATACTGGCCAATAAAAATATATCAAATGAAACGAGAAAAAGAGTGTTTAAGTGTCACATAGAACATGTACTTTTGTATGGTCGTGAAGTGTGGACAATTAGTAGACAAGCTGAAAACATCTGATGGCTGTGAAAATTTGGTTTCTGAGGAAAAATGCACCGAATACCATGGTACAGACAGAAAAACCAATGAACAAGTCCCACAAGATACAAATGAAGATCGTAAATTGATTAGAGACATTAGACGTAGACAGTCACAACTGGTTCTGCATGTTCTGAGAAGAAAGGAATTGGAGAACTTGGTGACAACTGGCAAGATCGAAGGGAAGAGATCAAGGGGAAGACCGAGAAGTAAATACCTGGATGGCTTGGCCACGTGGCATGGTCGAGACAGAACACGGAGCTGAACCACGACTATGGTGATCGCGTGACATTGCGAAACATGACCGCCCACGCTTATCGGCATGGCACATGATGGATGGATGGATAACACCATATAATATATAATATAATATAATATAATATAATATAATATAATATAATATAATATAATATAATATAATATAATATAACGCAAAATGTACCGAGCGATATGCTGAAATCTGTATTGACAGCTATACCAAAAAGTCCAGTAGCCATTAAATGCGAAGATTTTCGTAAATTAACCTAATAAACCATGTCACTAAGCTTCTGCTCAGAATTATAATGTGAAGAACAAGAAAAAAAAAATGAAAATGGTAATGACCAGTATGGATTTGTGGAGGAGACGGTATCAATATTGAAATATATACATTACGGACACTAATAGAAAGTGAATAGAGACACGGGAAGACATATACAGTATTTGTGCTTCATAGATTATACTGAGGCATTTCTTCTTCTTCTTCTTTCGTTCGCTTGAAATATGTCTATAGCTGCTGTCAAAGACCTAGGGAATACCACCTGCATGAGAAGTGGAGGAAAAGGATATAAGAGGATATATGATACAATCCCTACTGGGAGTGGGGGTAACAAGGCCCTACCCAGGGAATAGAAAAGACAACGTGAATGAGTGGGTGAACAGGTCTCCACTCAGACACACCAGTGTCAACCTAAGAAGTGAGAACTCTGGTCGGGTTGTAAGTACACCCCCCCCCCCCCCCAAAGAGATGTAAGGAACTCTTAAGAGAGTTTACCCGTGGATAGGCCACGTGAAGCACGCAATCCTAGGGATCGTCGTGAGCCATCCGCGCGTGGTGTGAATGCCACGGCTAAGTCTTGGCAGACGGGGGACTGACTGTTTAGATGAACGCATCGGCCAAGGCGATGTGGTTTTTGTTATGTAGATATCAGTAGTGCTAGTGCCTAGGACTGACTTTGATAGAGTGAATATTGTATATTGTTATGCTTGTAAATACTGTGTGAATCAATGATGGCTCTACATTTTGTGAGCGCCAAGCTGAATTAAAATGTGGAACTAATCCTCTTGTACGCCTTACGAGTTTATCGTGTGGTGCAAGCGAAGTATCCAGTAATGCTTGTCAACCTCGGTTGTTGACAAGCTAGGATAAAAGTGGTGTCAGAAGTGGCCGCTTGAACTATTGTTCACGCTAAATAATATATTAAACTCACCCACAGCTCATAAGCCAGAGATTCACAGTGTGTAGTTTAGCGTAGTGAAAATTGACGAGTGTAGACTAGAGTTAGTGCCGTAAAAAGTGCCTATCGTGAATAAGTGCCATTTGTGTAATCTATTACAATTATATTGGGTTGTGTGAAGATGATTTCAATGATTTTGTAAGTATTATTGTTTTCTTTGCATATATTTCTTGTGAAAAATGAAACATGGCGCAATGATACATTGTAAACAGAGCCGCGAGCGATATTGATTTTTGTCAGCTAAAAATAGCATTGCGCCTGTGACGTAGAACGCCCTGACAGCTGCGTGTGTTACAAGTACTACAGATCAACGCTGTCAACTGTGCTTGTGTACATTACTACAAGTGTTTGCGATAAGATTTCAACCTCACAGGAATTATAGATCATTTATATTTATTTATTTCGAAGTTATTATGTTTTAGACAGTTCATTTGAAGCATTTATTTTTCTTTCTGTATTGATTTAATAGATTTGTTCACGATGGCACTGAAGCTAATAGGCAAATAAAAAAGCATAGTCTACACGTCATTATCATAGAATAGAAAGTAGTTAGGTGACGAAAGTAGAAGATATTATGACAAAGACGGACATTGACTGATGATTGACGAAACATTCATTCATTTAGTATCATCACATCAAATCGTTCACATCAACCATACCACATCTGTTTGTTGGGGGTATTGCAAATGGGTTATATTTTTTTTGCAACTATCTGGTTTCCTCTGATATTTGCAATGCGCTAATTGGTACTGCTCTATAAACCAGATACAACAAGTACAGCGCAGAATAGTCTGTGCGTGCCAGGCAATAGAGTGTCACTGATATCAACTTGTTAGCCAGGCAATAGAGTGTCACTGACGTCTGCTGATTCGTTTCGGGAAATCAGATGAGTAATTTTTATATGTTTTGGCAACATTGTTAATAATAACGCATCTTCCTTTTTCAGCCTGTACAATTTTCCTACATATTTATTTACCAACTTGAAATAAAAGTCATAATAGTAGAAAGTACTCGTAAATACACTCCATCATGTCGACTTTACGGGAATGTATTCAGGCAGGAAAGGAGTTAGGATATACGGGAGAGAAGTTGGAACAATATGCAGACCAAAGATTTAAACTAGCGAAAGATGCAGAAAAGGGAAGAAGAGCATGCATGAAAGACAACACCATAAGGATATTTTAGAATTATCAGAAGCCACCAAACAGAAACAGTTAGAACAAGATAGGGAGTTAAAACAAAAGGAAATAGATTTAAAGCAAAAGGAAATAGATTTAAAGCAAAAGGAAATAGAAGAAATGGCTAGGGTTAAGGAGAAACAAATTCAGGTTGAATCAGAGACACAGTTAAAGATGAAAGAAATGGAAGTAGACTCACACATTCAGATCACTTCCACAAAATTAAAAAGTCAGGAAGAAGAATATAAATTCAATAAATATAAAAACATCATCAAACCCTTCTGTCAAGGCGATTCAATATCTGCCTGGACAGAGAATATCGAGTTTCAACTTAAATTCCAGTAGGTTCCCTTGGAACATTGGGCAATGATCTACATGAAGAATTTAAGTGGAGAGCCCTTGAAGGTTATTGAGTCAATTCCAGCTGAATTAAGAACCAACTATCAGTACATTCATGATAGAATGCAACATTTTTTACTAGATGCTCCTGAATATCAAGTACAATTTTCTAGTCTTAAACCGAAGCCAAATGAAACTTTTATAGATTATCTTTCCAATGTTCAAAGTGTATTCAACCAGTGGCTAAATGCAGCTAAAATAGGGAATGATGTTGAGAAACTGAAAAACTTGATTATAATGGATAAAGTCATATCTACAGTTCCAACTCCCTTTACAAAGTTCCTGCAGCAGGCAGACATTGAGACACTAGAACAGTTCGAAAAGAAAGGTTCCGCATATTTTTCGTCGAACAGAGACGTGTTCAATACACCCACCATCGAATCTGAGATTGTCTCCTTTGCTAAAGATCAACCTAAAACTTATCGTAATAAGAAACCATTTCAGCGAAGGGACAATAGAGATCAAAAATTGCCTAAATGTCTGTACTGTCATTTTTATCATGAATCTTACTCGATGTGTGACAAGAGCCCTAACTATCCTGCACATCTTGAAATGATGATCAAAAAGCAGGAGAGTAAGAGAATGGCATACAAGCGTGCAGTCAAATGTTTTTTTTGGTGCGAGTTATGGCCATTATTCGTCCAAATGTTTGGGACGTCAGAAAATGAGGGCTAGTAATGCAGTGTTGATAGATACCTCATCTGACAGTGGTAGTGAAACTGAGTGTGAAGTCGAGAATGAATTGCCAACTTACGAGTGTGAGAATGTATGTGCAGTTACAGATATTTTAAACTTTGATAGTTGTAAACAATGTCATCAATTTCATACAGACGGCAAACTTACATGTGGACATACTGTACCATTCTCCAATGAGAGTGCAAATGCAGCACTGGCCTCCAGAGGCAATCTTGTGTTCCACAATGCAGTGGTCAATGAAAAACCATGCCAATGTTTGCTACAGTGGCAGCTCTCTTATCGATCTTAGAAAAGAACTCGTTGACCCAAGGGATTATACGGGTGACTCTGTCAAATGCCGGACTTTTTCTGGTAATATTGAAATTTACCCACTGGCAAAAGCCCGTATAAACACCCCGTTTCTTTCTGGTACCTTTACATGTGCTATTTTAGATATCCCTTGTACTGATTTGAATTTGGGATGCTTACCCCAATTGAAAAATTGCACGAACGATGAAATAGCTGCATGGGAAGAAATTAATACATCAAATGCAGTCACCAGAGCAGATACCACCAAACACCAAGACACACTACAGGAAGAAAGATTGTTACTACTATCACCAAGTGGTACAAATGCGGATACCACCAGACAGAAATTCACACAACAGCAACATACTGACACAAGTATTTCTCCCTATCTAAAATTATTAGGTGAGAAAGCCAAGATCAGCAAAAATGCTTCATGGTTTTTAGACTTAATAACGGGATTCTTACTCGTTATTATACAACCAATAATCATGAGATGCAGCAGACGGTGTTACCTGTACAACATCGCCAAACTGTGCTAAAGATTGCACATGAGTCACCGTTTGCTGGACATCTTGCATATGACAAAACCAGAGCTATAATTCAGGCTCATTTTTATTGGCCTGGTTTTTGTAACGCATAAAATTATTCTGTCGTTCATGTAATGTGTGTCAGCAATTAGTGCGAAAGGGGAAGCATGCAACAGCAGAAGTACAACCTTCCACATTGGCCTCTAGACCATTCGAGATGGTTGCGGTAGATATTGTTGGACCCCTGAACCAGGTCTCCAGCAAAGGAAATCGCTTCATCCTAACACTAGTAGACCTTTGTACAAGGTGGGTTGAGGCGGTAGCTCTAAAATACATCACCTCCAAAGATGTTGCCAATGTATTTTTACACCTGTTCGCACGATTCGGATTTCCACGTACCATCATATCCGATCCGGGAACTCAATTCATATCGGCTGCAACGCAAGCCCTTACTTAAATGTTAGGAATTAAGCAGCATTTTACAACAGCTTACCATCCAGCCAACAATGGAATTGTGGAGAAAATTAACGGTGATCTAAAACATATGCTGGCTAAGGTGACAGCAGAAAACCCATCTGAATGGGATACAACTGTTGCCAACAGTGCTGTTCGCCTATAGAGAGATTCCCCATTCTAGTACGGGTTTCTCACCGTTTGAGTTAGTATACGGGGCTAACCCACGTGGACCCCTTACAATTTACCATCAGTTAGCTACTAATACATTTGAAATTCCAACTCCAAAAACACCGTACGAGATGGTAACAGAAACACGCGATAAGATAATGAAATCGTGTGTAATAGCCAAAGCATCTTTGGAGAGGAAAGGTCAAATCTACCGCCAATACGCCAATAGAGGTGCTAAGACTATTAATCTTGAACCTGATCAAGAAGTACTGCTGTTACTGCCAGACAAACGTAATTTATTATTGACTTCATGGCAAGGGCCATTCAGTGTGGTACGCAAAATTTCTGATGTCGATTATGAAATATCGATAAACGGACATTTAAAGATATTTCATATCAACATGTTGAAGTCTTACTTTTCACGACAGGAAGAACTGATGACAGACGAACAGAATGCACCCACATCAGCTGATGAGACGACAGACATACATAACGCAACTACACTAGTTAGCGAGACAGACTACGACAACAATATGCATACACTTAGTGAGCAAACAGAAAATGCACTTAGTACCACCACTGTACTGAATCAGGTAGACGACGATGACATGGAACTACCCGTTCCGACAGTTGACAAGACAGCTACGATAGATAGCATACGGATAGAACTGAAACTAACGGACAAACAGAGACGACAGACAATAGAACTAGTGACGGAGTACCAAGACATATTTTCTGACATTCCAGGTAGGACGGACAGAATCGAACACTCCATCCTTCTTTCGGATAATAAACCTATCAAATGCCGACCTTACTCCATCCCACTCAGCTATAGGGAAAGTCTCAATAAGGAAATTCTAAGTTTAGAGGCTAGTGGAATCATCCAAAAATCTACTTGTGAATACTCCTTTCCTATAGTTCTGGTGAAAAAGAAGGACTCTACGATCCGCCTCTGCGTAGACTATAGGAAGCTTAATAGTGTTACGAAGGTCGACGCAGAACCAATACCTTCCTGCGAAGATCTCATTCTTGACATGTCTACCTCCAAAATCTTTTCCAAACTTGACCTTACGAAGGGATACTGGCAAGTCCCGATGGATAGTCAATCCTCATTAACTCATTTCACCTTATTTTCACTTAGTTTAGTAAGTTACTTCCCTTTAGAGTAGTTTAGTACTGTGCACCAATTTACAGTAGTTTAGTACTGTGCACCAACTTAGAGTAGATATTTATAGATGTCATTACTTGCAGGATGGTTAACTACCAATCCTTTCATCCATGTAAAAAAAAAAATTTTTTTTACATAAATGACCCGTGCAACAAAATAGCACAGTCATTAGGCTCCATAGCTTTTCAAACTGAGCCAAAATTGTATAGTGTCACTACAAGGTTTTAATAATTTTTTTTTCCTTTTAAAAAGTGAGTGAAGAATAAGAGGAGTGTGACAAATGTGTCAAAGAGAAGAGAGAATGAAATACAGTACGAGAGTGATATAACCAGCGGATTTTTTTTTACCGCCCAAGGCGACTTTCATCATTTGTTTGCGTCAATTGTGTTATTTCAATGTTGAAGTGTGTTGTGTCCAGTGTCTTATGATGTAATCCGTATTGTAGCAACAATTACACTATAGCTTAGGGAAAGTAATTTAAGCTTCATAAAACGGTCATGTAGTCACGAATTAGTGTTACACACTCAACCAGTAGTCCCAGAATCCAGAACCAACTCCTCATAAGTGAAATCTTCTAGAATCCACAATGTATGAATTTCCTGGAGGCTTTTATCTCAGCTCTCAAACCGCTGAATATAAAAAAGGGAGAAAACCAGTTCTGAAGAATTCTAGTATTAAAATTATAGTGATCAGGACAGTGATTATCAGGTATATCAATGTCATCTGAGAAATAGAAATCAAGCCTCTTGTTAATAACAACATTCACATGAACCTGGTGAAGTAGCTTGCAATGATTGTTCATCTAAGACTTAACTTGGAGAATAACTAACCTGGTGCTCACACAGTGATAGATGAATGTGACAGAAGATTAGGTGAGGTTAGACTGAATAAGTGAGGTGTTGCAATATATGGGACGTTGTTCATGATTCTGGATCTTTTCAGCAAGTCATGATCTGCATGTACCGAGAATACATCTCCCACTGTCAGGAGACTGATATCCTCAACCATTTGAAGTACCCCAGTGACAGCATTCACAGCAGTCTGGTCTACAGTGAGATTCAGTACCATCATCCCAAATTCTGTGCTCAAGAGGAAATAATCTGCCATGGAACCTATTATAGGAAGTCTGCTACCTGGAGCTTTTCCAACATCAATTGCTGATGATAACAGGGTGCCAACTGATCCAGAAAAGTAGTTCCTTCCTTAAGTTTCCCATGAATAGGAGTTTCATAAATTCCCAAGAGACAGGAAATGATGATAGATACTGTAAATGAGTGGTGTAGCTAGAGATTGGAGAGGAGGAGGAGGAGATTTTAGTGATCAGTTGGTGGAGTACTTAGGAGTTGTTGTATCATGTTTATCTGCATGCATGTTCGGCATATTTGTACATTATGCATGTACCTTTTGAAGTGTTGACATGGCAAACTGATGTCTCATTGGTCTTCACTCGACCCACCGGCAGCTCAATAAACATTATTATGAACCAGTGTTTTAAGTACATGTCTCAGGAGAATGTCTTGTACAGTGCTGTCAAGAATTGTCTCTGATGACTGTCTTAAGTTACTGTGGTTGGTTAGAGATATTGTGAAAAGTCCTGTATAGATGTTGTCAAGTATCTCTCATGATGTATGTCTTGTACAATTGTGGTGTAAACAATTCTATGTAAATGTATGTCCCACTCTTGTCAAGAACCTGTCATGTAGATGTCTTGTTTCAACGGATGTTATGTACAGTTATTGTTGAGTTTGTCTGCTAATATGGAAACCTAAAGTCCTAAGATATAATTGGGTAACTGATATAGGTCACTTTTGACACAAAATAAATAAGAGAAGATCTAATGTGACGGACGAACAGCACACTGACAACACTATGATGAGTGAAGTAGATCCTCAGTTGTACAGGGGCTAATAGCTCAGATCTCCTTTTGGCCTTGAGGGAACCTTTTTCTTCTTTTATAAATTTCTGTGTAGACACTTGGTAGTCTCATAGTGGGGGTTCAGAGCCAAAGGAAAAATGGTTCTCCAAAAGGGCTAGGCGGGAATGATTATCTATCTCATTTGAGAGACCTCTAGACAAAAGCGTGCAAAATCATATCCTTTATCTTGTTTATTTATTATTCAAGATATATTTCCAGAGAACACTACTAACTAGGTCCTCTGTCATCAATCTAACATGTCACATAACTGGGTTGCTCTTTCCGGGATATAAACCCTGGGTAATATAACACTCGTCTCGGATTTAAACCCTGGTAATAACCTGCTAGGGGCTCACATACCTGATGCCCTGATGTCGGGATAAAAACTTTGGGTATACCCTGCATAAGACTCACTTTTGGGATCTCTATTTTGGTATTAAAATCCGGGGTGACCTCTAGTAAATCAGACCCAATTCTTGGAGTTTGTATGGTGTTGTTTAATGGACCCTGTCTCTTATATGAGGACAACTGTCCAGACAATTAAACCCACAGTAAATCTCTAGAAGGTTTGATTTCATTAATGGTGATAATATTTCATGTATCACTGTTTTAATATATCAGGTAGGATTTCAATGTAGCTGACTGAAAATGATGTATAAATATCTTATGGGTCAACATAAATGCTGTATCCATATTTGTTTTTCTCAGAATGAAATGATTATTGGCTTGTCAATATGTTGTATAATTTTGTGCATGCTGGTTGTTCAATATATGTATCTAAAAATTAAGGTACCTGAGACACCAGAGAACACAAATTATTTTAATATAACTGAGACAGCTATTACAGGGACAAATTCATTTTGTCCCTGAAATTAAGACACTTGATCCACTAAATGAATATGAGGCCTACTCCATCTCCAAATTTAATTGCTGGCATGGGTGAGAGAGAGAATATTGTTGTAACTACAACATTTTTAATTTCACCACATCACATAAGATAATAACTTCTTATATTCTCAACTCCCCATAACATGCTTGCAATACTGAGGGTGAAGATGGTGAATACTGATGGTTAAATTCATAGGGCACCCATAAAGACACCACATTAACACACTCTCGGTTAAAGTCAGTATTCGTACCGGCTAATGTCCAGTGTCGATTCGACATCTGGGTTTATTCTTCAGTTGTGTGATCTTGTCAGTAACCCTGATCAAGTTGCTGAGGGTGAGCAGAATTGAATTTCCAGGAGAAACATCCTTATCAACTCAATAACTTGCTATTCTTGAAGTAGTGGTATTCTTAAGCGTACCAAATGTACGTGATGGACGAGATGAAGGGAAGATTCTACCTGATGTTATGGGCGGCCATACAAAACTATGGGTTGGTAAAAATAAGTCGCTGTAGGAAGTCAGGCAAGCATCCCATTGCTTAGGTAGGCGGCGAATGCAGTCCGCAATAAAAAAAGGTTGTGGTTGCTCATTGAACCAAGTGTTTACCGAGTTCATTACGTCTGCATCGGTGTGAAATCGTTGCCCTTTGTTAACTTTTTTTAGAGGTCCTAACAAATGAAAATCACATGGTGACAAATCAGGAATATAGGCTGGAAGTTGCAGAATTTTCTACTACTTCCAAGCTAATGCTTCCTGCACAATCTTTGCAACATGCGGACGAGCATTATCGTGCAACAAAATCACATCGCGAGAAAGCATGCCGGGTCATTTATTCTTGATGGATTTTTGCAGCTTGTCTAATGTTTGCAAGTAGTGGGAAGAGTTGATGTTGACACCAGGTTCTTTGAAGTCGGCCAACAACAGCTCTTCATGGTAAAACAATGTGCGCAGCATAACCTTACCAGCGAAAACCTGTAACTTGAATTTTTTGGCGTTTGGTGATCCAGCATGTTTCCATTGTATGCTCTCTCTTTTCTGCTTGGCTCAAAGTGGTGACACCATGATTCATCGCTTGCCACTATGCGGAAGAGAAATACATCACTCTCCACTCTCTAACGCAGCACTTGGTTCAAACACCATCCCATGCGTTCTTCTTTTTGGTGGTCGGTTAACATCCGTGGTACACACTGTGAACACACCTACCGATATTGCAGTTTCTTACGAACGACCTTTTGAATTGTCCCAATTGACACATCAAATTCTTTCGCTAGCGAACGTATGTTTCGACAACGGTTCATCTGTACTGCTGCATCAATTTTGGCGATGGTTTTTTTTTAAATTTCTGTTGCACACAATATGCGCTTGTCCCGGCCGTCGAAGATCTGTCGTGAACTGACGTCCTTTCCGAAACATTCGTGCCCAGTCTGTCACTGTTGTCTTCGACACACATTTGTTACCGTACGCTGCCTGCATTCTTTGATGAATGTCCACTGGTCGACATCCTTCAAATGAAATAAACTGAATAACCTCTCTTTGAGCTTCTTTGGGCGGATTTTTGGATCAAACCGGCCATTTTCTCAACGGTCAGAAACAGCATCTACGTATCATATAAGCACGTGCTATTTTATTCATTCGGTCATTACTTATCACATGACTTTGACATGATCATGCTCAACGTAAGCAAGTACGCGCGGTGCGGCACGAACGGATTTAAAATGAACGCTCCTAATACAATCTGCCACCTTCATGAGATCCACAGATCTCCGTCCCCGGTGTTCTGGATCAACTGTGCTGATGACATTCCTCCGTGCCACTGTCTCGGTACACACAGCATCATTTCTCTCGGTCTCCTTCTGCCTCATATTCCACTGATCTTTCCAACTGTGACGATGTTTTTTCTATGTCTCTCTCTGTTCATCACATGACCTAGAAATTTGTTTATCTCTTCCTTATAAGTTTTTAAAAGGTTCCACTTGAATTAGCCTTTTCCAGGATAGTGTACTCTGCATTGCAGCCTTTTTTTTCCTCCATAATCACCGCTTTTGCCACTGGTAATAAGAAAGCTTCAATACTGCAGCTTTTGATGAAGCATGCCACGAGTCATTTAATATACAGAGTGAATGTACTCAGAATACAATAGTGATTTAGTGCGACGACTAGATTATGTGCACATGTTAACCGGTTAAATGTGTTAGTATTTAGTAAGCCTGTGAGTATGACAGCTAGCATGGATACACTTAGAAGGTATATTAATACACTTACTGGCACCTGGCCGTCTTGACAGACGATAGTTTGTTAATTGTGCTTCAGAAAAGGCATAACCACAACCCATAGCGTGGGCCAGGGATGGAGCCCTCCATAGCAAACAGTCTGGGCTGAATTGTAGAGTCCATGCTGTGCCCATGCGACATGATCCCTCTAACGGTATGCCTAGTTTACCCAATAGGTTAGATAACACCAACACAGCTGGAGCAAGACAAGGTGCAGAAGCTGTCGGATCAGGAAAGCAATGCTCTAACTGTTGTCCGCCTGTCAGAAATTCGATCAAGGACCCGGTGCCAAAAAAGGCTTAGCGCCTAGTCTACCCTAATTTTACAGTTAGTTTTTAGGCTGCATTTTGTCGCACTAGGATAAGGCGTGTGCCCTCTTTAGCTCATGGACAATAAGGAACTCAATACCTTCACCGTTAACTGTATAAAGAATGCATCATTCGTCATGTTCTCTTCTTATTCTTTTTCTGCCTGTTCTTATTCTCCTTGTTGTTGTTCTTCTTCTTCATCTTTCTTTCATCTTCCAGTGGATCATAGACCTTTAATCAACTCACTCCAAACACAATGTAGGCGTGCTCATCATTGATTGCAGTTTGAAGATAAAGTTGTCACTAGATCAGGTGGTCAGTCTCAACCTCGCCTATTTAGTCGTGCCTTGCGACATGTATGTTACAGTTCTTTGTTTCCCTTATCCGTCCTGTTAAATCAATGATGAACTACAGAACGTAATATTGTCTAGAAAATTAACCTCGAGTTGATCATAATCAACATGAGGTTGGTCACATCGTCCTGCAGATTTCATGCAACCGTTGACATTCAAGTTGTACAGTTAAACAACAGACACCTTGTGTACAGATGACGATTAAATTAACTCTACGACAATATCTTACCTGTACAGGACGTCCTCCACAAGCACGCAGACACCAGCAAGATCAGAGCACATCTTGTTGTTTCCATTGCGAATGTTCGCACACAATGTTTGTTGTTGGAACTCTAAACTACCATTGGCGATTTGGTTCCTGGTGTCACAGTTTCGATTTCGATTGTACCATTACCCCTACCCCGTTCCAACTCAAGTAGAAGTTATATTAGGATCCATCCCTGGCTCAGATTAATAGCCATGTGACTGAATCAGCCGCTAATAGCAGCTGCCCACGGTTTTACCCTCACAAGCTTATTATAGTATGTCCACATTTGTTTGCCTTCATTCACGATCAATTATTTTGAAAACTGCCTATGCATCGTTATGAAATTTTTCCAGCCATCTTATATTTACCCCCACCCAAGGAATATGTCTTTGATAGGTCCAAAAACTACTTAAATCATTGAAAGCGGCGACATTCCTTTGATGTTTTGCTGAACAACTAGTGATTTCTCGCTAACAAAGTTATTTTTACGGTAATGTGAGACCCGCCAATTCTGTTGACACACACAGGCGTATCCGGATTCGTATGGGAGTGGGTGCAATGAAAGAACTAGCTTAAAATCGACAGGGTCGGCTGCATTGCACCGGGGTTTTATCTCATATGGCTCAGTTTCTTTCCGCAGCGCGGAAAGCGTCGCACAAAGCACGAACTCCGTAGCTCCAGCGACGACCCTCGAGAGTCTCCGAAAAAATGCACTCGTGAAATGAAGGACGCGGCCCGGAATCGAACATACAAAGTTCGGAGCCTTAGTCAGACGGCTTGACCACTTCACCACGGAGAATCCCGAGAGGGGTGCAATGTGTAATATTAGTAAAGACCGAGAATTTACAGAGGCACGGGGTAAATAATTTGTAAATTAACAGGAGAGTAGAAGGAATATATTTCTTACCTTATTTTTCATTTCCTTCTTGTTTCTTCAGCTGATGCTGATGCTGTAATGTTTAGGGCCTGCAATTCGTCTGAATAGTTGGAGCAAAATATCCCAGTAAGTGTGAACGTAGATTAAGGTCTGCGATCTGCTCAGACCTTAATCTGTGTCGGACGATTCCAGTAGGTTGATGATTGCTCACGGTTGCATAAAATTCAATCCATCCTTTCTCCAATAGTCCTCTTCCTCTTTGAACACATAGTCCTGACGATTTTTCCAGTAACTTTTATCAATATTTAATAGCGCAGACAGACAGACAGACAGACATACAGACAGAAAGGTAGGTAGGTAGGTAGGTAGGTAGGCAGAAAGATAGGTGTGTGGGTGGGTGGGTGGATGGCTGGCTGACTTTCGGTCGGTGGGTCGGTGGGTCGGTCGGTGGGTCGGTCGATGGGTCGGTCGGTCGGTGGGTGAGTGGGTCGGTGGGTGAGTGGGTGGGTGGGTCGGTCGGTCGGTAGGCTGGCACGCAGGCAGGCAGGCAGGCAGTCAGGCAGGCAGACAGAAAGATTGATAGATAGATAGATAGATAGATAGATAGATAGATAGATAGATAGATAGATAAATATCGGTGGGTCGGTCGGTGGGTCGGTCAGTCGGTCGGTGGGTCGGTCGGTGGGTCGGTCGGTCGGTCGGTCGGTTGGTGGTTGGGTGGGTCGGTCGGTCGGCCGGCCGGCAGGCAGGCAGGCAGACAGATAGATAGATAGATAAATAGATAGATAGATAGATAGATAGATATATAGATAGATAGATTGCTAGATAGATAGATAGATAGATATATAGATAGATAGATAGATAGATAGATAGATAGATAGATAGATAGATAGATAGATAGATAGATAGATAGATAGATATCGGTCGGTCGGTCGGTCGATCGGTCGGTCGGTCGGTCGGTGGGTGGGTCGCTCGGTCGGCCGGCAGGCAGGCAGACAGACAGACAGATAGTCAGATAGATTAGATAGATACATAGATAGATAGATAGATAGATAGATAGATAGATAGATAGATAGATAGATAGATAAATAGATAGATAGATAGATAGATAGATAGATAGATAGATAGATAGATAGATCCCTTGCCAGGAGCCGGGCCGAGCCAGCTAGTTTATTTATATAATCACGTTTCATGAAAGAACCCACAGTTTGACGACACCTCTGAACTACCCCATATAAATTCCCTCAGTCTGCCAAAAGCGAAAACCGCGCAGACAAAATTCAAAACCACGGGGGTATGTCTTTCTGAAGCGGTAATACTCTTAAAATGATGGAATGAATGCGGGAGGCCATAAAATATATACCGCTTTTTAACAAACATTGAAATCTGCTGTACAATCTCCAGAACAAAAAATTTTATTTTGGGTAAACATAATTATAAGGTTATATGCTAAATCTCATCATTTTCCCTCAGCTGGTTACTGAGATATTGAATTTTATATTGAGGAAAAATATGCTCCCTTTGCAAATAAAGAATTGGCCAATAAACGTTTTGAAGGTCGTCTGGTTCTACATACATCTTTTTAAACCAGTTTAAACGTTTTTTTTTTAAACCACTGGTATATTAACCCGAGGTTGGACAACAATCACCTTCGGATTAATAGGACTGTGAGGGTGAAACCAAGGTCAGCTGCTTTGTTGGCTGACTAGTCACAGACAGGACTATCATTCTGAAATGTTGATTGACCCTACTATAACTTCCCCTTGAGGTTGAACGGGGTAGGGATAATGGTGAAATCAAATCGAAACCCAGTCATTCATTGTGGACTGAACCGAGGATGACTACAGAACTGAAGATGGTGCCTGCTAACTGGAACTATATGAACTGTGATGATGATAACGTTAGACCCGTGGGTGCTATTGTCCTATGCACGGTTTGCATCATCATACAGAATTACGACAACATTGCATATACGACGCATCTGAGTCAGAAAAAAATGTCACCAAGACGGTTATGCCACTTATTCGCCAAGAATATAAACATTTGATAGCCGCATCACACATCTGATTTTACAGCCAGTCAGACCAACCAAGTCACCAACTGCTCTCAAGTCATTAACTGCGTTCAAGCCAACCAAGTCCACCGAGTCATCAAGATCTGTGATCAGACGATACCATATTAGCAGGGATGTGATACAGCAACCTATAATAGCCATTATACTGAACCAAACTGTATTGCAAACTACTAAACGTAATCTTGCCAATACATCAACAACAGCAGTAAAATGCTGGTGCTGACAGTCATGTCCTCTAAATAGGATATGAAGAAAACAAAACTGCATTAGACAGATGTGTGACGATAATCAATGTGTGATGAAATGTCAGCCTACCAGCCAGGAAACAAGCGGACAACTTTATTCCACTGAAGAATCTAAGAAA
The DNA here is from genome assembly GCA_014155875.1 of Cepaea nemoralis. Lineage (NCBI taxonomy): Eukaryota > Metazoa > Mollusca > Gastropoda > Stylommatophora > Helicidae > Cepaea > Cepaea nemoralis. Next base: position 130,881 of record JACEFZ010028384.1, on the reverse strand, counting down.
GAAAACACACAAAGATACAATGTGTTTGAAAATAAAGATTACAGATAAGTTCACGTTTCCTTTTGGTGTCTTATTTTTACTATATGCTGTGATTGCTATAACTCTGTCTTCATGCTTTGTGTGTGTGTGTGTGTATGTGTGTGTGTGTGTGTGTGTGTGTGTGTGTGTGTGTGTGTGGGGTAGGGGGGGAATGATACTTGCGCCATCTCCAATTCACCCGTACGAACCCCTCTTCTTCTCAGCCTCTGTCCACATGTAACATAGACAAACGCGTACATCATTGTTTCAAAATGTAACATCCTCTCACAACGACAAGCATCAAGAACAGAGAACACCAAACGATATAAAGATTGATATGTATTAGAGATTAAGTTATGCTTGATTTATTCTGAGTCAAAGAGTAGAGGTTAAGACATAATAGATGTGTTGTGAGTCAATAATTCAGGTTAAGTTATGATGGCTGTATTTTGAGTCAATGAGTGGAGGTTAAGTAATGATGCCGTCTCCGTGGTGATGGATTTGCGGACGCTATTCGTAATGCCGCTAACCCGCGTTCGAAACACAGCTGTGACCAATTTCGCAGCAGACCGTGCCTGGCCGGTTTTAACGTGTTGGTAAGGGAGCCGGTCGTTCAGAAAGCAATGGCAGACTACTGAACGTGTAATTTTCTAAGACATCAACAACGGCAATAAAATGCTGGTGTTGACTGCAACTCCTGTATAGGATATGCAACTTTAACAGAAAAACAAAAACCCCAAAAAATGATGGCTGTATTGTGAGTCAATGAGTGGAGGTTAAGTTATAATGAGTGTATTGTGAGTCAATGATTGTAGAATGAGTTATTATTGCTATATTATAATTCAATGACTGGAAACTGGTTTATAACAGTTGAATGTTGAACTGTTGGAAAAAGCTATTATCACTGTAGCATTATCTACCAACTGGTGTTTGCTTATAACAATGTCTATACTCTAAAGAAATGTGGATTCTCTTAACTGCAAAACACAATACCATTTTAGTAGCCAATATCTCCATCTTTTCCCACGGCAACAATTCGTGCATAATCACTTCAAGTAACATTGCCAGGACTTCGAGACGATACACACATGCGATGTACTGATATTTCAGAACTGAAAGTGTGGTGGATTCCCCAAGCCTCTTATTCACTTGACAGTCATTGTGTTAAATGTTTCCCCATTTCTGGAGCGGTCACGGCTGGTAAAGATTAGTTTCATTTTCGTCCCAGGCATGTGTGTGTGTGCAAGGAAATGAGGAGGCTGACAAGCTTGCAGGCAAGGCTTTCTGTACAGGGTGGATGAGGAATGGATCATGCTGATACTGAATGCTCTTCGAGAAGTAAGACTACCGAGAACCAAGTGATGACTGTGAATCTAAATCCATAGTCAGGTTGCGAGAACTGCAAGTTAAAAGAGGTGTGGCCAAACAAGAACACTATGCAGGAAGAAAAAGAGTAACTATATATGGTGTAACTGTCAATGTTGTAACTCTAAATGGTATAACCATAATTGTTATAATATTAACTGATGTAACTGTAAATGGTATCACTGTAAATGTTGTTATTTCGTGTTGTAAATGTTGTTGTAAATCCTTTCGATGGGCATTCGAACATTAGACCAACAAGCGAAGGCAAGCTGGCTATCCATGGCTCTCAACGTCATCTTAGTTAACCCTCGCCTTCCCAGGATATTTAATGTAACCCTTTGTGGTGTGAGATGACTGCCCACGTGTATCGGTTTGGCACATGATGATGATGATGATGATGATGATGATGATGATGATGATGATGATGGTGATGATGATGATGATGATGATGCCGTGCGCACAGAATACGATGGAGGGATAGATTTACGAACAGGTAAGTTCTTCGAGAACAATGAAAATTGCAACATAATTAGAGAAATTAGCGGAAGACAAACACCATTGTCAATAATATAGGTTATGCAGGTTATAGAGTATTGATCGCAGATAACTAACTGGATCTGCAACATTTAGTAGATGCGGTTACTGTCATTCATTGGCACCTTTCCGTCTTGACAGACGATAGTTTGGTACATTATGCTTCAAAAAAGCTTAATAACTACAACCCATGGCGGTGGCGAGTGTGGCTGCATGCGATTACTGTACACAGTGAATAACTAGGGTTAGAATTAAAGTTTAAGAAGAAAGAGAATATGGTCGTCACTAAGAAGAAAGAAATGCTGTAATGTAATATACGGGTAAATGTGATTCTGAACAACTATCTAAGAACAGTCATAACATCTGATGGGAGGGGCCTTGAGGTTAGAACACGAATGCCTATGACAAATGTAGCCCCTGAAGCAACGGAATTGGCAAAAATAACTAAGAGGTGACTTCACATGAAAACCTTAATAGTGTGATAGGAATTACAACAACCATGCTATTATCAATATTGTTGTTAAGATATCAAGAGTGTTGTGCACGTAACATCAAGGTGACGACGAACACGGTGACTTCATAAGCGCAGTTTACAGATTGCCGAACTAATTTTAACATGCAGCAAGGAGCAGCAGCTTTCTGTTATCCGTTTTTTGATCAGTGTTGAAATGAAACCTGATGAAATTCATCGGCGAATGAAGGTCTGGTATGGTGATGCATGCCTGTAAGTCCAGCAAGTGTACGAGTGGAGTAGAAAGTTTCAAAACGTTTCGGTCCGATAAAGAAGTACAGCAGCTGGTGCATGAGTGGTTACACACGCGACAAAGAGAATTTTTTTTTATATACAGGTTTCCAAGCACTTTATCGTCGCTGGTGGACTTACATAGAATGCAGTGGTGACTGCACTGAAAATTATAGATTTGTTCTTTACTGTTTCACAAAATATTCAGGCACGCACGCACGCACGCACGCACGCTCGCACGCACACACACGCACACGCGCACACCAGTTAACGTTTTCGTGGGTAGTCCCCTCGTACAATCGCTTTCCGCTCAATTTAACAGTCTGGCGTCCATTCGAGAATTAAGGAAACATAGTTAGTTCTCCTTACAATTTCCTTTTTTTTTTCTTTTTTGTTTAACGTCGCTTTCTAAAGTATGTATGATTTTATCATGAAAAGCATGCCCCATGTCATGAGGCAAACAATTTGTAGCAGGGTGAGATGTTTTTATGCTACTGACATGCTGTGAGATAACTGGGTCACATTTTGCTAACATTTCTACAGCCTTTAACAAGTTTATGTCGGTTGCTTCATATGGTTTTTCATGGTCACTCCTGTAAACCAAACACTGCCCTTCACAAAAATGGACCATCCCAATTATGCTGTCAATACTAGTGTGTTCTTTTTGGATTCGAGGTACTGTTATCAGTTATCAGTTATCAGTTGGGGTATCTTCATTGCACTCCGGACAAGTCTATAGGTGCTCAGATCCTCCCCCCAGCATATGCATCAGCGTCCGGTGGCTAATAGTGCCAGTTCTGTGTTGGTTGACGAGGCGCTTTGTTTTCCTGATGTACCTCTCGCGTCTGGCTGTGCCGATTCTTACTCCCAAGTATTTCATCCTGGACAGCGATGTGGATTCACTGACGTCAAAGTCCTCTGTTCTCGACATATCTTTAAGGACGTTAATAACATCGGCACGATCCATGGGCTGGCCATCTACAGTGGGTGCAGAGCCAGCCAGTTTATCAGTTCGTTCATTTCCCTCGACTCCCGCATGTTCCGGGACGAAGATGAAGGTGACTTTACGGACAACAGACTTCCGCAGCGACTCAGTCCACCGTCTACGTACAGATCCAGCTTCCACCTTCCGAATCATGCTCATTGAATCACTTAGTACACACACGTTGGTATAATGCTGTGAGTAACTGCCATCACCTCCATCGTCATGTTGCTTGTGGTCATAGAGTGGGCACCACTGGATTCTTGAACGGTTCGGCCCGCTGAACGGGCTGTAAAAGCTCACGCACTTCTCTGCTGCTTTACAATAGATCCATCTGTATAGATGAGCACTTCGGGGCTATCTGAGTGTTCATAGATGAGCGCGTTGACCTGTGCATTGACAGTGGCAGGGTTCTGCTCTCTGCACAGTCTGTCGAGTGTGATAATGCAGGAGAAAGTTCACTTAAAAGCTGGAGGCACCGGCATTCGTTCCTTGCCGGGGTTGATACTGGTAAGACTGCAGACCTGTCTGACGACATCTTCCGCCCGACCCATCCATGATTTGCCCCTCTTTAGCCTGTCGCCCTTTTCTCTGAATATAGCGTCATGCAGAGGGTGCTGCTCATCTGCACTTATGTGTAAGTATGCACGAGCTCTCCAGATCTTGATCCTGTGTTCCATTGTCGGGAAGTCAAGGAGGTATCTCATTGCTACACAGCTGGTGTCTCTCGTGCAGCCCAAAATGATGCGCATGGCTTCGTTTTGTACCTTTTCAAGTCTTCCAATCTGTGTAGGGCTGACAGTGAGGATGGCTAGGGCATACTCGATGCGTGAAAGGACCAGTCCTTGGAACAGAAGTAACAGCAGTCTTTGCTCGATATTGGCAGTCGCCATGACTCTCATTGCTGACACACCTTTTCGAGCTTTCGTTATGATATAATCGACATGATCTCTGAAAGACAGGCTACGATCAAGCCTCAAGCCAAGATATGTCATTGACTTGGTTCTACTCAAAATGCTCACATCCATTCTTACTGACGGCACGTCTGTGTTCATAATATGGTTGTTTAGGGAGAACCATGTAACCGTTGCCTTTGCAGGGTTGACAAGGGCGCCGGCATCAGTGCACCATGAGGATATTCGATCTAGTTCGCCCTGCATATCATTGGCAGCCGCCTGTCTATCTTGACCCTGTCGATACACTAGAATGTCGTCAGCAAATGACAGAGTCCTACCCCTCCCGTCCAACTGTTGTTCAGTGATCGGCATCGTATATACGTTGAATAGTACTGGTGACAGTGGTGAACCCTGCGGCAATCCTGGACATATCGTTATCGGCTTAGAAGACCAACTCCCGCATCTTAGCATCACCTTCCTTTGGAGCAGAACTGCAGCTATCCATCGTACAAGGTGAGGGTGCACTTCCAGTCTGAGGAGGGTTTGCATCAAGTGCTCGAAGGATACTCTATTGCATGCGTCCTCTAAGAATATGGCGGCCCCACATGTCTCTTCTCTGACCTGAAATCCTTCGTAAACATCTTCAGCAAAGACCGCCGCATCCAGCCATGACTCTTTGTTACGTCTGTATCCTCCAAGTGTTGGCGGGAAGCAGCCGAGTTGTTCCATGTCACAAGCAAGTCTGTGTGCTACAGTTTAGGTACTGAGGTACTGTTGTTGTTCTTTATCAATTGTACAACGGTTGTCGAAACGTGTGTAAAAAAAAAATCATACACCATTTTTTCCATATCTTCTATGCACGCTGCATGCCGTGATAAATTAGTAGCTAAATATCGCCAGTTCAAGCCTGGCTATCAGTTAATATGTTTTGTGTCAGCAAAGTTTGCAACAAAAGCACAACATTCGATTGAATGTTCAGAATAGTCTAGCGAAGCTCTTTGAAAGTTGTCATAGTTAGGTACAAGTCTTAAACACAGTGACACAGAAAATGACCATCAAAGGGTATATTTAGGACATTTTATATTTTAAATATCTGTCGCTGGTCTCTTCTCAGTTATAAGTTCTAAAAAAAAATAGTTGCAAATCCTTTACAGGAATTAGCAGTCAACACCGACGTTATTTCACTGTTTGTGATTTATTTGCGAATTTATGTAAAGCAGTTTGCCATTGCTTTCTGAACCACGGGTACTCATACATTTGTTGGGAACCAACGCAAAGCGGTCTGCTTCCAAATCACCGGCAGTTGTGTTTCGAATGCAATGTCAGGGATTACGAACTGCATTTGTAAACCCTTCGCCACGGAGCCGCCTAAATTCTAACAACCGACCAATAGGTGGCCAGCTATAAGAATCTCCTATAGCAAACTAACATAAATATTCCGTCGTGGAGGTCAGCTTGGCCGAAAAGATAAGAACACGCGTTCTTAAGCATCCGATGTGCTGATGCCGAGGTAAGGTTTTTAACCACTCTAACGGGCATTTTGACTAACATCATGTCTTGTCGCTATTCACTTGGGGACGTAAATTACAAGTACCTCTGAAATCGGAATGGGTTCGCTTGATGGCGAGGGACACCGGTAATAGGGAAAGCTAATCCATACGCAATATTCAGTCCAGTGCTAATAGAAGAAGTGTGTATGGCCTACGTTTAAGTTCAAAGCGAGCGAGCAACAAAACAACAAAAAACAAACAATCACCAAGAACATCCCCCCCCCCCAAAAAAAAAAAATGCCGTTGGTAATTAAACATTGTTATTTAGGGAATTGTCTTCAACGCAACTTGATTTGGTCATTGGTACCTTGTGGTACAATTTCTCATATGACGTTTCATTTTCTGTTTTATCCTTGCTGCCTGAAATAGATACCCAATGACTGATGTTGATGCTGTCGGCGCACGCCCGACCAACTTCACGCATTTCAACATGGATCCTGGTAAGTGTCTTCGAAGTGGTTCAGTTAAATTGATATATGTGAAGTACTAAGTGCCTCGATCACACACCACTCACTGGATTTCTGGTCTAGCTGGTTCGTAAAGTACTATTATTGTCTATCAGCTAGTGTAGCACTAAGCGAATGCGTTGACACTATAGGTCACACAATTCAAACTATAATTATATTTAGGGCTGTTGTTTTAAGAATGTGACTGTTCACACGTCTTTGTACCAGGCTCACTCACACTAGTTCCACAGGTGAAATGTTGTTGTACTATAATATAGTGACGGCGGATGTGTCACGTGAGCATACTGTCAGTAGCACAAGTAACTAACACAGATAATAAACACATCCTACTTGGATGTGAAAGCAGTAGTACACAGAAGTAAAACAGGTTGTACTCGGATGTAAAATGTGTGTATTTACATGCATATATAAATAGAGGCATATAATCTATATATTGTATTAAGAGAATAAAACAATGTTCAGTCGAATAGCACTATATACCTTCTCTTGTCTGATGTACTTCTGCTCGCTTGCATGTCTGCCGTTGTACACGAATGTCTGTTTTTGAATGTCTGTCTCTCTGTCAGTCTCCCTGTCTGCCTGTTTTTGTCCGCCTTCCTCTCTGGTTGCGTGGATACGTCTGTCTGTCTGTCTGTCTGTCTGTCTGTCTTTTTATCTGTTAGTCTGTATGCCTACTTGCCTCATGTCTGTCTGTCTGCCCGTCCGTCCGTCCGTCTGTCTATCTGTCTGTCTGTCTGTCTGTCTGTCTGTCTGTCTGTCTGTTAATCTATTAGTTTTCCTTCCTGCTTGTCTGCTGACATGTTTGTCTGTGTGGCTGATTGTCAGTCCATTAATGATTTCATTAACCACATCCGCATCCAGACACCAGCTTTTCTAATCGGTTGAACAAGTACCCTTAGTCTGCCATCAGCTGTCAAACTATCCATGAATTCAAAGTGATTGAACTATCAGCTGTAAAACTATCAATGGATTCAATTTGACTCAGCCATCAACTGTCAAGCTATCAATGAATTCAACCTGAATCAACCATCAGCTGTCAAACTATCCATGAATTCAACCTGAATCATCCATCAGCTGTCAAGCTATCAATGAACTCAACCTGAATCAATCATCAGCTGTCAAACTATCCATGAATTCAACTTGAATCAACTATCAGCTGTCAGACTATCCATGAATTCAACCTGAATCAACCATCAGCTGTCAAAAGATCCATGAATTCAACCTGAATCAACCATCAGCTGACAAATTATCAATGAATTCAAACTGTATCAATCATCAGCTGTCAAACTATCAATGAATTTAACCTGAATCAACCATCAGCTGTCAAACTATCAATGAATTCAACCTGAATCAACCATCAGCTGTCAAACTATCCATTAATTCAAACTGCATCTCCCATCAGCTGTCAAACTATCCATGAATTCAAACCGAATAACCATCAGCTGTCAAACTATCAATGAATTCAACCTGAATCAACCACCAGCTGTCAAACTATCAATGAATTCAACCTGAATCAACCATCAGCTGTCAAACTATCCATGAATTCAACCTGAATCAACCATCAGCTGTCAAAAGATCCATGAATTCAACCTGAATCAACCATCAGCTGTCAAGTTATCAATGAATTCAAACTGTATCAACCATCAGCTGTCAAACTATTAATGAATTCAACCTGAATCAACCATCAGCTTTCAAACTATCAATGTATTCAACCTGAATCAACCATCAGCTGTCAAACTATCAATGAATTCAACCTGAATCAACCATCTGCTGCCAAACTATCAATGAATTAAACCTGAATCACCCATCAGCTGTCAAACTATCAATGAATTCAATCTGAATTAACCATCAGCTGTCAGACTGTTAATTGATTCAACCTGTTCAACAATTAGCTGTCAAACTATTAATCAATTCGACCTGATTCAGCCATCAGCTGTCAAACTATCAACGGATTCAGTCACACATTTATCATATATACGTGTTTGTCTACTGGATCCTGTCTACCCCCCTCGAAGCTTAACCACCCCCACTCCACCCCCACAGTCACCCCACCCCAAGCCCTCCTTCTGTATTTATGCACAAATATGCCTACCACAATCAAATAAAATCACCGGAACTATTTTGAAGTGTGAAAAACAAATACAAAAATTACAAACGCAGTACAAGGGTGACAAAACATTAGCAGTTACACCAATATACGGTATACACCTTATACACCAACAAATGGTATACCCAAGTGGAACATCAAAGTGCATGAAACCAATCTGAAATAAGCCAATGCAATTAATTATTTAGGCATTTTTATAGCAGCAGATGGAACATTTATTTAGGAAGTCACATGAAGAATAGCACAAGGAAAAGCAGCATTTGACAACATTAAGAATATTATCTGCTGTTTATCTTCATAAATAGGAGTGAGGATAACAGTTCTATATTAATATATTGATCTAATCCTGATGTATGGAATCCAATCATAGACAATCAGCAGACATGTGATGAAATATGTGTTGGGTGAGGGAATATGGTTGTATAGAAGAATGACAATACCCCGGGTAGCGGGGTAGGGGTATCCCCTATCAAAGGAGAAGTAAGGCGCCTCCTTCCCTCCGCTAGCCTACGGGACACCCTTGGGCAAGGTGGAGTACCCGTTTAGCCCCCCGATCAGGATTACGTGAAGCCATGGGTGCAGGTGGTGGATGAAGATGGAGAGCAGCCAACAGATAGTTGTAGGTTATGGTCTCCACCTTCACGACGGTAGGCAGAGGATCTCTATTTTGAGGAGACAATGGCTACGGTCACTGACCAGTATGGTCACTGCTAGGAAGGAAAGCAATGGCAAACTACCTTCTTTACAGATGCCAAGAAAATCATGTTGTGTGGAAATTATTGGGGGACGATGCATCAATAACATTAGATATGCAGATGATACAGTCTTGATTGCAGACAATGAACAGGACCTGCAAAATTTAGTAGATGCGATTGTTACACACAGTGAACAACTAGGGTTAGAATTAAACTGTAAAAAGACACAGATTATGGTCGTCACTAGGAAGGACGAAATACCACAATGTAATATACAAGTAAATGGGAATATTCTTCAACAAGTGAGCAGGTACAATTATCTCGGAACAGTAATAACATCTGATGGGAGATGCCTTGAAGAGATTAGAACAAGAATCGCCATGGCAAAAGTAGCCTTTAGCAAGATGAAAAACATATTGACCAATAAAAAGATGTCAATTAAAACGAGAAAAAGAGTGTTGAGATGCTACATTGAACCTGTACTTTTGTATGGATGTGAAGCGTGGACAATGAGCAGTCAGGCTGAAAAACATCTGATGGCTGTAGAGATGTGGTTTCTGAGGAAAATGCAAAGAATACCATGGACAGCCAGAAAGACCAATGAACAAGTCCTTCAAGAAACAAATGAAGATCGTAAATTGATTAGAGAAATTAGACGTAGACAGTCAAAATTTTTGGGCATGTTATGAGAAGAAATGGATTGGAGAATTTGGTGACAACTGGTAAGATCGAGGGGAACAGACCAAGGGGAAGACCTAGAAGCAAGCACCTGGATGGCTTGGCCTTGTGGCATGGTCGAGACCGAAACACGGAGCTGATCCACAACTCTGGTGATCGAGTGAGATGGCAGAACATGACCGCCCACCGGCATTACCGGCATGGCACATGATGGATGGATGGAGAAAAATGAAGAGAACGCAGTGGAGTGATAGCAAGAGCAATGGCGATATCTTGAAGAAGTTAACTCACAAAGAGAACTGGTTACTGGCATCAGTTTACATTCTTTGGGCAAGTCATGAGATGAGGAGAGCTGGAGTATGTTGTCATAACAGGAATGTTGAATGGGAGGGGAGACATGGAGAGGCCAAGAGAGACTTCGTGGCATGGAGTAACATTGATTTCAGAAATGGCTGGTTGTACATGAGACATAAGGCTGTAGACAGATATGGTCATCAACGCCATTACATGGATTTGAAGAAGAAGAAGTTATACATGTTGAAGCAGTTAATATAAATAAATGGAATGAAAAATCATCATATGTTCAGTGGCGCATGACAATGCTTACCATTTCGCAAACACAAAAGAAGACAACCGGGACAGTTAAAGGACACATTCTCAGGATACCGTGAATTGAGAAGTAAAATACTGACATGTTACATTATGTAACCATGGAAGAATGCTGGATCATAAATAGGACCATGTGTCGAAAAAAGAAGTACTTGACCAAACTACACGTCACCGTGGCTGGGAGAGAACAGTGTCATAGAAGGCATGGTTGCTGGAGGGAGGGGCAGGGGGCAAACCAGTGCAAACATGGACACATGACATTGCTGACATCTTTGTAGTAAGACAGAAGAACTCTCAAGCAATAGACAACTGTTTTAAACGTTCGTGATGACAGCAATGTTCTGCAAAGGATCTTTATATGATGATGACAATGATGATGATAATAATGATGTTAATTGCTAGTGCTTTTAAGCCAATAAAAGAAATACATTGATTAAATGCAATTTACAAAAGATAAACAAATTACAATTAACGCATGCTGTACATATTATGACCACGTATATTGTGTAGAAGTGTAGTGAAGAAGATAGTGTCAGAGATTGTCATCGCATACCGATTAACGGCACTATTTAAGTCTACCTACGTCTGTTAATAACAGAGTGGTTGAACACATACCTAATTGAATTGACAAGATACTACACACAGGCAATGGGAGACTATTAAGGCCGACACAACACAAACTTCCCGCTTCGTCGATTGCAAGGCATGTGTTGGAAAATGCTCATGTGATCAATAAAGACAGCGGCTTTCGCGTATTGTTTAATACACACAATAGCCACTTGTTAAAGTTTCTAGAAGCCATAGTGATTAATCTACATATGCCAGTTTTGTGCAGATAGAACGGCATGATAGTCAGTTTAAAAAATACCGTGGTAGACAATTGACATTACTGTGCGAGCATGTGTATATTTCAGCTTGAAGGATTTATCATATTATTTTACTTTATGTTGTGTGAATTATGCAGTATGCACCGGACGAGATACGGCGAAATATGCCAGACAAAATATCGTGCAATCTATTGATTGTGTCTTCGTTATTCACATATTTACAATCACTGTACTTCAAAACTGGAAATGGGGAACGTCTCTCCCAGATTAAAGATCAAATGAACAGATGTTTTAATACGTTGCGGAACTTGTGAATAAACCAAACCCAAAAGATGCTTCACATATCAAACCTGCTTAAGTGGAGCAAGATATCAGCTGTGAGAAACCGTCTTTGGAAAAAGAAAAAAATACATGTCGACAATCTAACTCCTAAGAATAAGAAAGCTGCTGAAACAAATGATGTTCAAGTAGAATCTACTAAAGATAATATTTACACCTCAGAAGAAATACTGCACCTATTATTTAGCAGATTTCTGGAGACTGAGGAAACACTAGCGGTCTAGAGTAAACGATACCTAATACAGTTGTCAAAAAATGACATTATTAAAAATTATTGTCAGCATTTGAGGCAATCATAAACATGATCATTTTGGAGATATTAAGAGAGCCATGGACCAGAAACAAATTGATTATAAAGCAGGCGTTCAGCTAAACAAATTATGTACTGACCAGACAGCCACATTACGCATGACAATAGAGGAAAGTATTGCCATGAATTAGCCATTTTATATTTGATGTTTAAATTATGGTAAGATCGCTGACAATATTGATAGGAAATAGCACTGGGATTCGCTCAAACGTTATGAGATCCGACATAGGAGCAGTAAATTAATAAAGAATGTTGTCAGAGTCTACCGAAGTGCAGTGATGCAGTCACATCGTTACGCCCGCCAGGTGACTGAGTCCCCAGCAGGGATGAAGTAACTTCGTTACGCCGCCAGGCGAGTAGTAGTCACCTGCCTGCAAGGTTGCTGGCTGACGAGACGGTCAGCGGTCAGGCAAGGACGCACGCATGTCTCGTGAAGCCACCTCAGGTGGGAGTCAAGTTCCAAACCATAGGCAGACAGCTCTGGGACGTGGACTGAACAGGACGCATGTTGCGAGAAAGGTTTCTGTGGCCGAATGTCGAGTGCCTGAACATCTTGAGAGTCAGACGGTGTGCTGTATGGTGGATGTAAGTGTATTGAAGTATCCAGTATATATTGTTGTGATCATCGTACTGTATATGATCTGTAATTAAATCCGTTGAACGTTGTGTCGTTGAGTCTTGAGTCAAATCACGTTGTACTTGTACTGTCCCACATGTGTTAGGTAGCGAGCCAGGTGTAAGACCCTGACATGTGTGGACGTGGGGGCAAACGTCCAGCTTTGAAATGAACGTATTTATGTCATAAATGGTTAGAACTAGAGGTTGTGAACTTAGAATTTTTGTTAAAATTGTTTGTACATATAAAAGTGATCATGGAAGGCTCATTTTGAATTATTGCTACATTGTGTAAACATGGAGACTAGTTGTAAACGTACCGTGCATTCGTATTGTTTGATCGTGTAAACGTATAAAACATTCGTGATTGTTCAAATTTTGTCACCGTTTTGACCTTGTCGACATTGTGATCTTGTCGCCATTGTGACCTTGTCGCCATCTTGTAAACTTGATGTCTATGTCCTTACTGAATGTCATCTTGATGTAAGTGATGTGTCATCAATGTTGTAGCGTGTTGAGATCCATTTAGATTTTCTTTGTGAAGTAATTTGTGAAAAGTAGAAAGTTTTGGAAAGAAAGTGACTTGTGTTTTGGAAAAAAAATTTGTTGGTGACTGACAAGATTACGACATACAATTACACTCAACGCCATACAAACCTACTCAATACTTAGTGACAAGCAGGCACACACCAGCAAATAGACGCTAATTTATTTCCTCCAAAACAAAGCAGGTTTTTCCGTACCATCTGAAACCGTGCGCGTAGAGGTCATTTGTGTTTCGAAGTAGCGACCCTACAGTTCCTAGCCCGATTTCCAACCGTTCTTCACAGCATCCAGGGCACTTGAGTATATTTTTCTTTTCATATACTTTTGGATGCAAATTTGAGGCACATATTGTCAATAGCACAATTGTAAATTGTTTATTGTACTAACCACTTATAACTATTTGTGTGGCTGGTATTTCATTGACATTTTCCATCATGTCTTCATTAAATGATTTCATCGATATGGGGTTAAAGTTAAAGTTAACAGGTGATGAGTTAACGAAGTGGATGAGAAGAAATACTCTGAATACCACGAGCGGGAAGAAAGAGCGGCTGAAAGGGCAGCCAAGCAAGCAGAGGCAGACGCCGCAGCAAAACAGACCGAATTAGAACTGGCTGCAAAGACAAAACAAGCCGAATTAGATATTGAACTTAAGAAAGCAGAAATAGCAGCTCAGAGTAAGAGAGAAGAACTGGAGTTACAGTTAAAGATAAAACAACTTGATACTGAGACTGCCATTAACAAAGAGTATAAGAAATCTGAGAGACTGGAGAAAGAAAACCAGTACAAGAAATATCAAGGTATTGTACGTAATTATACCTCGGGTGACTGCATCGCAGCCTTTACCCAAAATTTTGAAACTTTAATGGAACATTACCAGATTCCACTGTCTGAATGGAATATTGTTTATATGAGGAGTTTATCAGGGGAGCCTCTTAAAGTCATTGAGACTATCCCCAAAGACCTCAGAAAAGATTACCATTATCTTAAATCAAAGATTATGGCACATTTTATGTTAGATGAAGCAGGTTACAGAGAACAATTCAGCAAGTTGAGCCCAAAACCGACTCAAATGTTCTCTGATTACCTCTGCTTAGTCCGAGATATATTTACCAAATGGACTTCAGCAGCTAAAATTGACAAAAATTATCAAAGATTAGAAGATCTGATCATTAGAGATAAAGTCATTTCATCCATTCCATCAGCATTTTCAAAATTTTTGCAGGAGAATGAATGCACGAGTGTGGATGAGATTGAGAGACGTGGTTCGGCGTATTACACAGCCAACAAACATTGCTTTGCCAGTGAAGCTACTGACATAAATTTTGTAGCAGCGGCTAACTATGACAAGCCCTATAGTAGGCAGAAACCTCATAGAACTACTTCTGAGAAGTATATTCACTGTAATTATTGTAAATACTCTCACCATCAAACCGAGATGTGCGACAAGAACCCCGCATATAATACTTATCTACAAAACATGGTAAACAGACAAGATAAGGAGCGTAGATCCTTCAGAAAGTTGCGTAAATGTTTCCTCTGTAAGGCGTACGGACACTATCGCCATGATTGTAAAGGCAGGCAAATGACCAACAAAGCAAATGCCGCCTTGTTTGACAGTTCATCGTCAGATGAAGAACAATCAGAGAAACATCCTGTGAACTCAGCACAGGCTTTTGACATTTTTAACGCAAATAAATGTACTGTTTGTAACACCTTTTATGAAGATGGCGTGTTAACATGCGGCCACTCCATTCCTATTGCCAATGAAGAAGCTAATTTGGTAGTAGATTCTAAAGGCAGGATAAACATCCATCACGGATACGTGAATGGCAAGTCTGCTACAGTCCTTCGAGACACGGGCAGTTCACTTATTGGTCTGAAGAGAACGTTCATAATGCCTACAGACTATACAGGCAGGCACGTAACATGCAGAACATTCTCAGGCAATATTGAGAAATACCCACTAGCATGGGCATATATTGAAACACCTTTCCTCACTGGGAAAGTAAAGTGCGCTGCATTAATAAACCCAGTGTGTGATGTAATAATTGGGAATTTGCCAGAGGTGAATGATAAACCTCATGACATAACATCTCTGTGTATTGATGATAGCATAACATCACCATCCAATGTCATCATTGATAATGTTACACGACCTATTGAATGTATGGTAGCTAATGTAGCACTAAGATCTCATGACATCATTGATAACATTGTTTCATCACCATCTGATATCATTGAATGTGTGAACGCAGTAACTAGATCTACTGCTAGAGTGCTAGATGAAAGTAATCAAACTGAGGCTATACAAATGCTTAGCCCAGTATCACTACCTACTAACACCATGAAGGAAACGTTTGTAACAGCTCAAAAGGCTGGCCCTTCATTGTTAAAATATTTTAATCTGATCGGCCAAAAGCCAAAGGTAACCAAGAATGCAAAATGGCATTTTGCTGTGGAAAATTATATCCTCACTAGGTATTATACCAGAGGTGACAACACCACAGAGCAAACTGTTTTGCCAAATAATTATCGTAAGCAAGCCTTACATCTTGCCCACGATATACCTCTTGCAGGGCATATGGCATACGCTAAGACCAGATCAAGATTATTAACACAGTTTCATTGGCCCAAATTTTGCAATGACATTAAAGAATATTGCAGAAGTTGTGACACCTGCCAGAAACTGGTAAAAAAAGGTAAACACCCACAGGCAAAGTTACAAGTCACTGACTTAGCCAGTCGACCTTTTGAAAAACTATCTGTCGACATAGTGGGCCCTCTCAATCATACAACAACTAGAAGGAATACATATATTCTAACTGTCATTGATCAATGTAGTCGCTGGCCAGAAGCTATTCCGCTAAAGAACATAACTGCCAATGATATAATGGAAGTTTTCTTCCATAGTTTTTCTCGGATAGGATTTCCAGACTCTATCCAATCTGATAGGGGCACTCAGTTTATCGCCGCATCTACCCAAGCTTTCACCAAAATGTTGGGAGTGAAGCAGTGTTTCAATTCCCCGTACCATTCTCACTCTAGTGGAATTATAGAAAAGTTTAACGGCGATTTGAAGCACATGCTTGCAAAAGTCACGCAAGAACACCCTAATAACTGGGATGTATATCTACCAGCTATTCTTTTTGCTTATCGCGAGGTACCACATTCTAGTACCGGTTTCTCTCCTTTTGAACTTATCTATGGTGCCAAACCACGTGGCCCATTGACTATTTATCACCAAATGTTAACTGACTCTACTCCAGTACTTAAACCCATATCATCATACGTATACGTTACATCATTGCGTGAAAGAATCATCAAATCTTGTAGAATTGCAAAGAATGCACTAAAATTATCTGGTGCTACTTATAGACAGTATGCTGACAAAGGAAACAGAACAATAACGTTGACACCTGGACAGGACGTTCTTCTTCTATTACCTAGTGACCGACACTTATTGACTGATTCTTGGCAGGGACCTTTTAAAGTGACGAGACAGATTTCACCTGTAGACTACGAGATCCAAATAAAAGACAAACATAAAATATTTCACATTAATATGCTAAGACCATACTACAACAGAGACAACGAACAAGACGATACGACAGCTTGTACAGTGATCATAGATCACGAAGATGACGAGGCTAGTGACGAAATTCCAACTCCTGCATTAGACACGACAGATTGCTTGAAGGAGATTAAGATCAATCCAAAGTTAACTCAAGCAGAAACAGACAGTCGCAAACACCTAATACAACAGTACAACACCATCTTCTCCAACAACCCAGGACAAACAGAATTAGTACAGCATCACATCACACTCACATCAAACACACCCATAAGATGCAGACCATACACCATACCATTACATTACAAAGAACATCTACATCAGGAGATCATCAACCTAGAAAAGAATAACATCATAAGACGATCCCAATCAGACTTCTCATCTCCAATGGTCATTGTACGCAAAAAGGACAATACGATAAGACTCTGTATCGACTATCGAAAGCTCAATAAGATAACTCTTCTAGATCTTGAGCCGATGGCAAACTCTGACGACCTACTGACAGAACTGACAGACGCTAGATTTTTTACGAAGGTAGACATGACTAAAGGTTACTGGCAAATAGCAGTAGACGAACAGAGCAGACATCTGATAGCATTTGCCACACCTTGGGGACTGTACGAATGGTGAAAACTTCCATTTGGGCTAGTC
Source organism: Cepaea nemoralis (assembly GCA_014155875.1). Lineage (NCBI taxonomy): Eukaryota > Metazoa > Mollusca > Gastropoda > Stylommatophora > Helicidae > Cepaea > Cepaea nemoralis. The sequence continues at coordinate 113,376 of JACEFZ010028384.1, read as the reverse complement.
AATGCCCCAGCCACATTCGTACGTATGACACGACTTCTTCTAGTAGATATACCTAACATAATTTGCTACATTGACGACATCTGTGTTTACACAGAGACGATGACAGAGCACATAAAGACATTAGAACAGACATTTGAACGCATCAGCCAGCACGGACTGACGGTAAAGCCTGCAAAAGTAGACATAGCCTATCATGAAATATCCTTTTTGGGATACAAAATATCCAATGGCTTTGTCACGACAGACGATAACATTGTGTCCAAGATACTAAAACTCTCACTTCCGACTACGAAAAAGCAAGTCAGAAGTTTGTTAGGACTGATACATTATTACCGGCAGTTAATTCCTGATTTTTCCGAACTAACCGAAGTATTTACTAACTTACTAACAAAAGATAAACCGGAGAAAATTGTGAGCGATGAATGCCTAAAATTTGCATTCCGTAAAGTATTATCTTGTTTTTCTGATAATAGCTTACACAATCCCATCCTGAAATTGCCCAATCTCCATTTACCTTTCAGATTACGAACAGATGCGAGCTCCGTGGCGATTGGGGCAGTCTTGTTGCAAGAGCACAATAACATCCTTCACCCTGTGTACTTCGTATCCAGGAAACTGAAACCCAGAGAACGGGCTTGGTCAATACCTCAGTTGGAAGCCCTAGCTTTAGTGGTGGGTATTACAAAATTGTCTAGATTTCTTCTAGGACGCCATTTCATCGTGGAATCTGACAGCAGTCCATTGCGATTTATAAATTCTGGTGTACCTTCAAACCAGATGGTAGCGCGCTGGTCTCTTAAGCTCCAAGATTACAGCTTCGAGGTTCGACATATTCCAGGCAGAACCAACACGATTGCCGATCTGTTGTCCCGTTGTCCGACCGACCCAGTAAGCAATGTCTGAGTGCAGTGTGTAAAATACACTCAGATCAACACAGCCATCTATCAGTGAATAATTTTTCCATTCACAAAAGCTGTGTAATGTCTACAATGTGATAGGGGTTACTCCTACAGTATATAATGTTCTTATTTTATTACTTAATGTAGTGATTGTCTTGTATAATTGTGTAGTGTGTGATAGAAAGCGAACTTTATTAATTGTACATATTCCGTAACAAGAACAGTGCCACATTCGCTCAAAACTTACCGTAAGCGAACTATCCAATGTGACAGTGGCATCTCCGTGTGGAACTTTCCAGAGATATTTTAAATCCGTGTGTGAAAGTGTGACCTAAACATTGACAGCTACACCACTGCAGTCAAGCGAAATCCAAAGGTTTTTACAATGAAACATCCAAGCACATGAACTGTTAGAACATTGTACTTTCCGTAACTACACCAAACCGGAACGAGTGTGTTCTACAAGTTGTAACAGTCAGCTATTAGTGTTCGTGTGTACTTCCGGATTAGTTAGAAATTTAGAGCAAAATTAGCAGACGACAAATAAAAGTTTAAAAAGCTATGACGATTCTAAAATCTTTAGGAATCAACAAAGTCGAATACACGAATTGTGTGTTTATATATTTATGTAGTGTAATCTTAGAATCATATCTTGATTAATGTATTCATACTACCGACTTTTTCTCGTTAGGATGAAGAAACGTCAAGCGATGACGCTAAGAAATAAAATAATTATTGTAAAATATTATATGTCATAAATGTTGAAATTATTCCCCTTTCATTTAGTTGCTATTACATCAGTACACAAAGGGCCATAATTTGAAATGTATATTGTAATGTGTTGTATAAAAATAGCCATGTGTTTGCCAGATTGTTAACACACCAGGTAGGCATCTACTGGGCATGGCAGAGTGTTGCCGACATTGCAGACCAACACAAGAGTCCTGGCCAAATGAGGTCAGGGTTTGAGCGTTTAATGTGACTTATGTAAAAGCCGCATTTCGGTCTAGCTAGATGGTTTTTGTTTCAAGAACCATATTATTACTTTTTTTTTCAAAGGCTGCGAGGTAGATGCGTGAAGCTGGTACTACCGATCTGACTGGGTCATTAATGCAATTGAGGTAATCAGCCATCGAGATGATGAAACCTGACAAGTGTTATAGGTTGAACACCACATGTCGTTGAATATAACTTTCATTTCTTATATGTTTCTATGGCAGATGTGTATGTCTATGTATTATGATACCAATGTATATAACAACAGAAGGGTTGACTCTGACAAGGTTAAAATACTAACCCAGTATGTACATATATTATACATGAAAGATGACATCTTTCATGAAGTTGCCGGGGGAGCGTGTCAGAGTCTACCGAAGTGCAGTGATGCAGTCACATCGTTACGCCCGCCAGGTGACTGAGTCCCCAGCAGGGATGAAGTAACTTCGTTACGCCGCCAGGCGAGTAGTAGTCACCTGCCTGCAAGGTTGCTGGCTGACGAGACGGCCAGCGGTCAGGCAAGGACGCACGCATGTCTCGTGAAGCCACCTCAGGTGGGGAGGCAAGTTGCGAGCTATCGGCAGACAGCTCTGGGACGTCGACTGGACCGGACGCATGATGAGAGAAAGGCGTTGTGTGGTTTCTTTGCCTGAAAGTCGAGTGTCTGGACATCTTGAGAGATAGACTGTGTGCTGTATTGTGGATGTAAGTGTATTGAAGTATCAAGTATATATTGTTGTGATCATCGTACTGTATATGCTCTGTAAATAAATCCGTTGAACGTTGTGTCGTTGAGTCTTGAGTCAAATCACGTTGTACTTGTACTGTCTCACATGTGTTAGGTTAGCGAGCCAAGTTTAAGACCCTGACAAATGTGAAGACATACAATGTGGATATATTTATGAGTGTAGTCATGGTGACATTTCAGTTCAATCGGTTGCACATATTTAGGTATCCGCGTAAGAACATATTGGCATATTAAAATACACATGCAATAACCAAGCAGAGTTGTCATTATACTGAACAACTTGTTAAATTAAAAAAAAACATGGCAGTCTAGAATTAAACTGAGAAATCTGAGCCAAGTCAACGAGGTCAAGGGCTAATTACACGCCTTAAGAACCACTGGTTATATGGTGCTGAAGCCATATTTGTATAGACCAGCCGGCACTCTATGGGTAGTGAGGTCAGTGTAACGCCAGCGGCTTTTACTTCCCAAGACATACACTGGTACACATTGTATGCTGGGTTAACCTGGGATCCGCCATGTGGATCGAACCCATGATCCTCCCCCGATGTGTCTCCACCTTGCCGTCGTGGGGGAGCTTGCGTGTCCCTTTGACCGCATCTGCTTGCCGATGGATGAAAACTACCTACCGGACAGCTTATGGGATAGGGGGCCAGACTAAGAGAGACACAACCTGCTGCTCTGCAGGTAGACTGAGTATAGCAGTCAGAGTTTAAATCAGGCGCACAAAGGCAGAAATTCTTGGTCCGGACAATAGCCTAAGGCTCTCTGTCGAGGATTTAGGCTGAACGCCTCTAAAGCACAAACCCTCGGATGTGAGAGCCGGGCCGATACACACCTACCGATAAATAGAGGTAAAATACTGAGCACGCTACATGCCCAGTTCTGATACTTGTTCGAAGGCTCTCAGCTGGGGAATATGAGGGATTCCCGGATGAGAGGGCCTGGCTGTTTCCCGTCCACTGCTGCACTGAGGTAAGGTGCTGAGCCGGCAGCACATGTAGCCTACCTCGTGAGCGAGTACTAAATATCTTCTCTGCAATGTGCCTTGTCAATCGTGATCAGGAAACGAGTTCCTAAAAGCTATATTAAACCAATCCTGATTATGGACACGAGATAAGGACAATTAACAGACACTTCAGGAATTATGTGGAAGTTGTGAGATGACGTGTACAGTAGAAAGAGACGAACACCGTGGATAGATAGACAGAGCAATGAAATTATGTTGAATTCATAAGTAAATTCATAAAGAGAATTTGTTAATCGCATTAGAAACAGTAAATCCAATTCGTTGGGCTGTTTATGGGAGGAGGAAAGCCGGAGTATGTCGCTACAACGGGATTGTTGGAGGAGTAGAGTGGCATGGGAACACTAAGAGATAAGACACCGGACAGTCTGACACCAAGCATGGAGGAACGCAAGTGTCAGAAATGGTTGGAAGCAAGAGAGATAGAAAGCTGTGGACAAACATGATCACCAACGCCAAACGGCATTGACTTTAAGAAGAAAATAACAAAAATGGACTTGAAGAAAAATATAACAGAACTAGGAACTCTCACATAATGCTTATACTTATAATCATTATTTCATACACTGCCACTTATTGGCGTGTGTCCGTTTCCTCTCCAGAGTCATCGTCTTTGTATTCCTCTTCATCAGCAACTAAGAGTTTTCCTGTTTTCTCAAAGTCTAGTGTGATATATTCTACACGGCCTTCATCGTCGCACTTATGTTTTAATGGGTGCTTGTCTCTGTTGATTTGTTTGTTTGCACTGACCACGGTAGTGTAGACTAAGCCGTCTGCGGTTATGTAGCGCCCTGATTCCTGGGGATCAGAAGTTACAGTCATGAACACAGTGGTCAGTAATGATAAGGTCATATTCCAGGGGACGAGAAGACATAGACATGAACACAGTGGTATATCAGTAGAGATAAGGTCATATTCTTGGGGAAGAGAAGAAGATAATTAACATAGTGGTCAGAAGTGGTAAAGTCAAATTCCTGAGAAAGAGAAGATTCATGAATACTGATGCAATCAGATTCCTGCAAGTGAGAAGTGTCATGGACACAGCGGTCATTGGTGTGAAGTTAAGATTCCTGGAGACGTAGTGGTATGGTTAGATTTTTGGGGACGGGAAGATATTATAGTAATGGACACAGTAGTAAATCAGTGCTAGCAACATGAAGTGTTATCTTGTGGTAACAGTAATACAAATTGAAAGAACAGTAAAGTTAGTGATTTGATGGTTCAAAATTGATTGTTGAATCTAGCAATAGTGGGCTTAATCCCCAGGGGGAGTGAAAGTGACATTCATCATTCATGTATGCATTGATTTATGGGTACAATGCGAATGCTCATCGCTTTATGTGTTTAATATCATTTTATAACAGATCATCATAGATTGTTTTTATATTGCAGAAATGGCTGACTAATATCAGAGGAGTCCTGGGCTCATGATGGAGTAGCAATATAAGGCAACTTATGTTTACTTAGTGTCACGACTTTTAGGCTTATGTTGCGTCTTAGATTTATGTTGTGTAACTTATGTTTTTGTAGCGCCTTTTGGTTGAAAGTGTCAAAGTGATTTATTGTGTCATTCTACTCAGCTATTGTTGGGAGCGTCTGTACTGTGGTACTGGGTGAACCCTATTGTCTTATGTTATGGGGACTAACCACTGTTGTTGTTTAATATCTGTAGTTAATTGTTGTATCTGTTACTGAACTTCAATGTGTTATGCAACATGTTCTGTTATAAATGATAAAAAGGAGCTCGTTTTATTGTTCTTGATTTGTTTGTTTAGTCTCTGTTAGTTTTCACACCCACTATTTCTACCACAATCAAACACCCTTATTCACTGTCTGGGTTTCAACATGATAGTTCCCTACCTGAATATCAGTAAGTGTTGAAATCCTTGTCTAATAATTTCGAATCTTCTTACTAATCTCTATCCCTTTCTTGTTAGTTGGGGCGGTGAGAGGTTTTCTCTCTTTATTCTATTTCTTCTCTTTGGCCCTAACGCAGACAGAGCTGCGCTCTTATCCTCTTAGCACCGTAGTATATATATATCATGTTGTCAGGTCTTAGCCAGATATGTCTGAGCTACCTATGACAGTAGTCGGTACTATCTCCTTTCTGTTATCGCCGAATGTTTGGCAGTGCTCACCAAACCCGACACCCCATATTGTGCCAACGGCTTCGGGTAGAGGAGTGCAATTGGGAGGGTACAAGCCGTAGCCTAGTGCAAGGTTATGCAACCTAAAGACAAAATGTCATGGCAGGGCAGACCGGGTCCTAAGCCTTGGTCGGTAACTGGTCTAAGATGGAAACTCCAACAGATGGACAGTTAGAGTATTACTTTACTAATCCTGCAGGTTCTGCAGCTTGTCTTGTTCCAGACATATCAGTGTTGCCTTTCTTCTGCAGTAAACAAGGCAAGCCGAGAGAAGGATCGTGCTGCATGGGCAACACATGGTCTTTACATTCAGCCCAGACTTTGTGATATGTAGAGATAACTCCATTTTGCAAACTATCGAATGCCAAAATGGAAAGTTGCCAGTCAAGGTGCCAGTCATAACGTAATCAAGATAATGTGACTTGCCTTGCTAGCTGGCGTCGGCAATCATGTCTCTCCAACATCTTGGTCCTTAGTGCTCTAGATCAACTCTGCTAACGATATTCCTCCATGTCTCTGTTTTTTTTTTTTCCTACGGATCCTTCAAGTGCTCACGGTATTCTGATCACATTACCAAAGTAAGCTGTTTGACTCTTCTTACAGTTGTATGTACTCTTCTAGTTAGATTAGCCTCTTACAGACCATGGTTGTAGTTACCTAAGCTGTCCAAAGTATTCCCAACATTCGTCTCAAGAATCACATATCAGTTACTTTCAAGTTCTCGCTATTTTGTTCCATGATTCGCTGTCATATAGCAAAACAGGTTATATAGTTAGTTAGTTAATAGCAGTTCCAACTTCACAGCAACGGGTCGTCCCCATTATGCCCCGTTCCTGTTCCAGGTAAAATAACATAAAATTCCAATCACTGCCCAGTGTGAAAAGTGGAAAATACAGAAGTCTCGACAACCAACAGCCCGCACAGATACACTGTGCATAATGCCGCCGCCAGAATGTCAACACAAAAGTCCTCCAGGAAACACACAGTTCATCTTTGATGAAATCGGCAGTCATTTTGCCATCCGGATGTTTTTCTAGATGTTCACCGACACGGTCTAGACACCTCTAGATGTTGTCTGTTCTGTTTCCATATGTTTTACAATGTCATCGCCAGAATACCAACACAAAAGTCCTCCACGAAACACACAGCCCAGTTGAGTTGAGTTGAGTTAAGAACCCACATCACTACATTCAGGACATTACCATACGTTCTCAGTCCCCTCGTTCATCAGCCAGCGAAGAGTCATACTACTAATCGTTCCCATCTCTATCTGATTAAAAGTTCTCCTGGTCTTCCCTCCCAGTTTTCAGATACTTCCAGAACCCCTGCCGATCCCCCGCAATCTCATTCTTTCCACATTTTTTGTTTTCAGTCTGTTCCTCCGCCTTCTCCACCTGGTCCCATAAGCACACGACCACCTCCCCCTTGTCCATAGGCGAGATACCACCAAGAGGTGCATACCCTGCTAGCCTATCAGCCTGTTCATTCCCCCGTACACCCGAATGGCCAGGGCAAAATATCTATATAATTCTCACAATCTTTGACCTCTGAAGTGACGAGAGCTATTCCACACGAAACATTCCTTTCTCCTTGCTAAGCAATTTTGTGAATCCGTAATGAACACAACATGTGTTGCAGTAGTCACCTCTAGCCACCGGAATGCCGCTGTTACAGCCTCTACCTCCATTCTCATGCTGAAGGTCGTTGTCTCATATGCCAGGCTCTCCTTTTTCAAGACTCGCCCATTAGCCTTTGTAATAAAGCCCCAGCCACTACGTCTGTTTCTTACCACTGACCCATCGGTGTAGATGACTATGTCACCTTGATGTGTGTTGCTCTGGATCAGCTGTTGCACTTCAAACTCAGTGCAGCCTGCTGCCCATTCTCTGCACTCACTACCCAGTGTTATTATTACATTGTGCCAGTCCGTCATGTCATCCGAAACTTCAAGCCACTCTCTTTCACGATTGATGGTCTCTAGATCACACACCTGACTTATAGAAAGTTCTGCTCATCTTCGATGGAAGCGGAGGCCATTTTTCCATCCGGATGTATTTTTTCTAAATGTTCACCTACACATTCTAGATATTTATAGATGTTGTTTGTTCCGTTCCAAGACGTTTTCAGTCAAGAAAAGTGGCAACCATAATGCTGTCGTCAGAATGCTAACACAAAAGTCCTCCACAAAATAAAGTTCACGGTGGATGGAAGCGGCAGTCATTAGAAGACCAGCAGCAACACATTTCTGCATAATGCAAACAACCGGTCAACTCTGCGACACAGCCAGCCGCCACTGCGCCGAACATGCAGTTCACGTTCCAAACAACCTCGGGCAGATGCAAAAGCATTACACACGAAATTCTCTGCTCACAGTGTCGCGCCACGCACTCAACTCAGTAGCAGGGCGACGGAAACAAACACCTCCAGTCCAACATGAGGAAAATGCGAATGCAAACGGTTGCCAGAGGCCTTAACTCTTTCGCTACCGTGATCCCATCTGTGGACAGAATGGATTTGCTGTAATGGCAGTCCGCCCTTTTCGTCCCACAAAATGATCAGTGGTTTATTTCATATATTTCTGCTCCGGTTCGGAATTTTAAGTTACAGTAAACTGAAAAGTCGTACAGCCGAAAGATTTCTACGCCATGTTTATGGGGTCAAACGTTTTCTAATATTGGATTCTTGTGAATTTTCAGTTTTAACGTAGTGTTAATTTGTTTTTTCACAATGGAAACGCCCACCAGTTTGCGTCCACGTAGTATGACTTGAGATCAAGCTAGATTATTGTTTATAACTGTTTTAAACAATAGTGATTCCCTTATCAGTGAATATGTAGAAAGAATTTTTAGTTGTGTCTAAAGTTTTAGCACGTGGTGATAAAGAAAAACCAGTGAATGTTCGTCAACAGCTGAGTGTCTGACAACGAAGCACGAATGGCTGAAGTTTACGTCTGTCATTATTGCTATGGGACTTGATCCAAGACCATGTATCAAAGACTACTGGTGTACAAGTGCACATTTATATACTCCTCGGTATGCCACTGCCACTACGTTTCCCAGTAATCAATTAGAAAATTATAATATATTTATCACACCATGTTTCATGTATGTCAACCTGAGGGTACCCAAAAAAAAAAAAATTGATCCTCTTGTTGACATGATTCTGAAGAATATCCAGGAAGCATTTTACCCATTTGAAAATGTGTCCATTGATGAAATGATTATTTGGTGGAAGGGCTAAATAAAGCTAAAAAAAACCATGCATTGTTGTCTCTACCAAGTCTGTAGTTAGAACTGTTGAGAGCGGATTGCGAAAACCGCAAAGCAAGCCGAAGATGGTCTCCATGAAAATAACACGGCGATGAATGGCTGCGACAGAATGGACCAAATGGTTGGATATTATAATATCCATGATAGGAAAACCATTAAGTGGTGGAAGAATATCTACTACTAGATCTTTGAAATTGCACAGATCAATGCTCACATCCTACATTCCATATGGCAAACAGAGAAAGGAGGAAAAAAATTGTTATAGAAGGATTTTTTGCAGCACTCGAACTAAACGACACATATCATCTTTTGTTTGCTCCGGCTGCACTAATAGACCAGACTTGTGCGCCAAAGTTTGCTTTGCAGCCTATCACAAATAGACTGCCACATATAGTAAATAAAAACAAACAGACATGACAATTAAATGTAAATCTGCTAAGTGTTTTCCTAATTTTTGTCTGAAAAAAGAAAAATACATGATTCAGAATCTGCGGCAAAACTTCTTTTCGGATGATTGATTCGGAGCAATTGTATTTATAGTTTAGAAAAGTGTTGTTTGTGCAGTAAATTCAACAGGATTAGCAGTGATCAGGATATTGGATAACAACGCCGCCTTGGTAAGTACAATGTTTACATTATTTTTACCTACTTTTGTCCAATTATTTTACAAATTATATTATTATTTTTATTTTATTTACAACCTAAAGCAGAAATTCTCCTACCAACATATTCCTTGTGCAATCCCCTTTATTTTGACATATAATACAACATTTCTGCTACAATTTTAACCATTTTCATAACTTTACTGTGACAGACCCCACCTTCAAGATTTCAGCCATTATTTTTTGTCATTTTGTGTGAAAAATACATGGTTCAGAAAATGCACCAAAACTTCTTTTTGGGTTACTTTAATGAGCAATACTGTTTATATTCTTGAAGACAAGTGGTGTTTGTTTGATTATTCAGTAAATTAAACATGATTAGCAGTATAGGAGTGTAGAAAACACCTTATAAGTGCAGTTTTTTAAATAATTTTTACCTCTTTAATTTCAGTTGATATTATTAAACCTCTCATTGTTGTCATAATATTTGTAACCTATCAATTAAGTATTAACACTGTCATGTTCCTTGTGCAATCCTCTTTAATTTGATATGTAATACAATAGATCTGCTACCATCTTAACCATTTTAAAAGGATTATTGTAACACACCCCTAGTTCCAATTTTCTGCCATAAATTTCTGTTTGGTCACAGCCCAGTTTTTGTTTGGTAGTGAAAGAGTTAACCGTTTCAATGCCTATCCTCCATGTTCATGATCGGAAGTCTGGTTATATTGAACATTTTAACACTCTATTATTTACATTCAGTGACAATGATTTATTGTATAAAATGAACATGTCATTATAGAAATTAAAAGAAGAAAACATGTTGCTCAAACACAATTTAAGCCTTGATAGATTGGAACAAAGAGAACAAGGAAAATGGGAGTGATGTGAGCATATATATTTCGTATGGAAACATGCGAACGTGAAACATGGATATATAACAAAACAGCTGAAATGCACATGTTCGTCTTTAAATATAAGAGTTGCAGAAGAGTATTGAAAACTGACGATTATAAGAATAAACAGATCTTTCCAACAAGAACCTAGCGCTGAAAAAAACAACATGACCTGTAGGGGTTAACCCGCTTCCCCGAATCAGCAGAACGTGAGCTTACGAGAGATCGCTGTAATATTTTCGACTATGCTGACCTGCAATTTGCTGTTACAATGTTACAATCAGTTGCACTAGCATGCTTATAAATGACGTCATGACCTGTACACGGCTTCGTACCTTGTCATGTAGATCTGTAATGTTCATGTCTTCTTGACACTGAAGTGTGCCTGCCTCTTGTTGATGTTCTGTCTTCTGTTGATGCCCCACCTCTTGTTCCTCAGACACTCTTGTAACTGACGTCATGTTGGCGTACGTTGCTGTGACAGAGAACAGTGACCAGACTGCAGTAAGTTTGTGGCAAATACATTCAACATAACTACACATCATAACACAAATATGCGTGGTAATGTCATATTTCCATATTGTGGTGCAATGTTACACACTGGGAACACATTGGCTCCGTAATCAACAACATTTAGGACTATTCGAAAGAAATTAGACGTAAACTGGCCATATCATCGCAGAGTTTAGTCGATAGTTTGTTGCGGTTCGTACTTCACGGTAAAGAGTCACCTCATAATGCTCCATTCCAGTGCCAGGGAATATCACACAATGCTCCGCACCGTCCCATGTGTACAGTGGAACAGACAGCAGTCCTGACAGAAAGCCAATACAACTGTCTGCCACTAAAATTACAGTTAATCATCGATGGAAGAGGCAGTCAAGAAAACCAGCAGTTGCAGAATTTAAACAGCATTAAGAGCACCTTAACATACACTCAAAAGATGTCATTATTCATATCTCTCTTCCACCAATCCCCATAGCTTTAGAATATTGACACCATTTGTATATAATCTTTGAGAGAGCGCAAAGTGTCTCAGAATGTTATTTAACCAAGCATAGGACATATAAAGCCTGTACTCGTCGTCCACCAACAGAGTAAACGAGTGGCCACCTATTGCTTCGTGTAATTAGGCCTTCACCATGTGATGGCCCTATCATATCACATAACCGGAGCTGGTTGCTGCTTCCGGACATGGTCTTTATGGGGTAAATTGTAAATACACAAACACATGGGACTGTAAATACTAGATCTCTCACAAATAATTCAACACACAAACAGATGGGACTGTAAATACTAAATCTCTCACAAATAGTTCAACACACAAACACATGGGACTGTAAATACTAGATCTCTGACAAATAGTTCAACACACAAACACATGGGACTGTAAATACTAGATCTCTCACAAATAGTTCAACACACAGACACATGGGACTGTAAATACTAGATCTCTCACAAATAGTTCAACACACAAACACATGGGACTGTAAATACTAGATCTCTCACAAATAGTTCAACACACAAACACATGGGACTGTAAATACTAGAAATGTAAATACTTTTTACTTTTTTAAGGTTTTCATTCATAACCCGTAGATGATAGTGAATAAGCCACTACATCTACAGATCATATACCTGCCATATTTACATTCTTACTTATAAGTTTTACATATGACGCCCGTCACGGCTCGAGGTTCGAACTCTCTCGCCCAACCCTACACGCCTACACCCCACAGTCCACCCCGTCGCCCCTACCCCCACGTCAACTCAGCCCCTAGACCAAACCGAAGAAATGCACAATAATTCTATCCCTTACACATCACCAATATAATGATGATAGTGTTTATACCCAATACAGATAAAGAAAGAATGCGAGAAAAAAATAAGGAAGACACTGGGGTGGAAGAGCTCTGTACCCTAACACAGCATCACTAGTATGATGATAGTTTTTTAAGCCCCGCCCCGCTACAATCAATAATAACAATAATTATTAACTTGTTAAAGAATTAAAATTCTACCCAAAAAAGGGAAGTAACCGTGCAAATATACGTTTGATTATTTATTCATGAGTTGCATCCCTTGAAAATGTGGTCCGTGATGGATCCGCTTTTTGACGTCATCGATCTGGTGTTAGACTTTTTATATAGCAAAATATGACGTCACCAGGCGGATATGGATCCATATTTAAGGTGTAGTTAAAAAATTATACTACTTTAGTTAGTTAATCGCGGTTCCAACTTCACAGCAACGGGTCGTCCCCATTACGCTCCGTTCCTGTGCCAGTGAATGTCACACAAAACGCTCCCCACTTCCCAATGTGAAAAGTGGAAAAGACAAGAGTCTCGACAAACAACAGCCCGAACAGATACATTGCGCATAATGCAGCCGCCAGCATGTCAACACAATAGTCCCCCATGAAACACCCAGTTCATCTCTGATGGAATCGGCAGTCATTTTCCCATCTGGATCTTTCCTAGATGTTCACCCACACAGTCCATGAAAATACAGTTCATCGTCGATGGTAGTAGCAGTCAGCCAGAAGCACAGCAGCCTCGCATTTCTGCATACGGCAAAAACCGGTCAACTCTGGGACATAGCCAGCTGCCATCGCTCCGAACATGCAGTCACGTTCCAAAACACCTCGGGCAGATTCAAAAGCATTTCATACGAAACTCACAGCTCACAGTGTCGCGCCACGCGCTTACTCAGTAGCAGGGCGACGGAACCATCAAGCCTCCTTACTCGCCTCTTACGAAATGCATGGTAGGCAACAGTGTTGCTATTCTTTGCTTCCCTTATGGGCCGCGGCAACATACGAGAGACATTATACTACTACTGTCTCGCTACTGAACTCGCTAAAGGGGTATACTCGTATCACCTAATTACCAAGCCACCTTACCTTCCTCATTGTCACCATTTCCGTTGCCACAGTCAATTATTTCTTTGGATCTGACATAAACAAAGTGATACATTGTATAAAGGCACTTTAGGCAAGCTTATCTTCTGTTGATTTCTAGTGTTATCTGTGTGACATATGCATTGGTATTCTGTATTACATCTCTCACATGTATTTTTTTGTTTTATCTGTGTGGCATGCATTATTTTTCTGTTTCACATCTGTCACAATTATTTCTTATTTGATCTGTGTGACATATGCATTATTTTTCTGTTTCTCATCTGTCACAATTATTTCTTGATATTCTGCTTATGTTTCTTGTTTCTATTCTTCTCTTCTTCTGTCTCTAATGTTCAGTTCTTTTTTGTCCATACACGTATCACGTAATTAGAGGTCTCCGTGGCCAAAATGATTAGAACGGTTTGATTCACCAAAATGGTGATATGGACTTGAACGTTGACGTCTTGTTCAGAAAGCAATGGCAAACTACTGTCGGGAATATGTTCCTTCTTGATGACGTTTTTATATTTATGAATAGAAGTTTGGTGACTTGATTTCTGAGGCTGAATATCCATCACAGTTGATGTCGAACGTGGTTTTCGGGATTGAGAATCGCGTTTGTTACCCTTCGCCAGAGACGCTGGCTAACACAGGTATAAGGCCCATCATGTGTGTGTGTGTGTGTGTGTGTGCGCGCGCGCGTGTGTGTGTGTTTCGCGTTCGCTCGCTTTGAACTCAAGCGTAGTCCATTCACGTGCAACAACGTTAATGCAACTGGACTGATGTTTGCTTGAGGATTAGCTTTCCCTATTACCAGTGTAGCCGGCTTCGTGGCTTAGAGGTTAGCGACTTTTCTCATTAATCTCATATTCTCTCGTAGGTAATGTGATGACGGTGAGAATCAGCAGTGGTTCGAATCGCATCGGTAACTTACGGGGTATGTGAGCCGGCCGCTCAGAAAGCAATGGCAAGCTACTGAGCGTAATCTTGCCAAGAAATCAACATACAGCTGAAAGATGCTGGTGTTGACAGCGATGTCCTGTAAAGGATATGCAACAACAACAAAAAATACCAGTGTCCCTGGCCATCGGACAAACCCACTCCGACTTCTGAGGTAATTATAATTTACGTCTCTAGGTCAAGGATGAAAAGTCAGCATTTTAGTCCAACAGACCGGTTTATGGGTTTACCCCACTACCTTGGCATCGGCACACCTAATGTATAAAAGCTAACGCTCTTATCATTTCACTATGATGATCTCCGCACATTGTGTTTAATGTGAATGTCAACATTACACGGAGAAAGATATATTGTGTTTAATGTAAATTTCAAAGTTAGACAGAGAAGGATATATTGTGTTTAATGTAAATGTCAAAGTTAGACAGAGAAATATACATTGTATTTAATGCCAATGGCAACATTAGACAGACAAATATAGGACGTCGTTAAAGTGAATGACAAACTTATTCAAAGATTGATAACGTGTGTTTTATGTCTCATAAAAACACGTTAAATAAGTTGCGTTGTGTTGAGTAGAGCCAAGAATCGACATCACAGCACACGAGACATTGCCATATGCGCTTCGTCACCATCTTCAACAACCAGCGAAAGGTCCCAATACTAATGGTACTAGTTGCAGCCTAATTTTGTGTCCGTCTGGCCTTTTCTGGGAGTACTGATTGTCTGATAGATCCTCTGTCTCTCCCTGCCGCGTCAATCTCTTCAGGCAATGACGGTGTATATGCTCTTCCACACTAAAAACATGATCCCAAAGTGCCCTGACCACGTCTTCCTTGTCGTGGACCAATCCCCCACTCAGCAGTGCAGTCCCAGCCAGTCTGTCCACCTAACCGCTACACCAGCATGTTCTGGGGGAAAGATCAAACAGGTGCTTCTTATTTTTGATTGATGAACTGAAGCATGCCACTCTAAACGAATCAAGTCTGTCATTATTTTTCTCAGCATCCTCTATCAGCCCTTTCTTTAGAGCATTGGACGAGAAAAAGGAGTGGGCCAG
Organism: Cepaea nemoralis; assembly: GCA_014155875.1. NCBI lineage: Eukaryota > Metazoa > Mollusca > Gastropoda > Stylommatophora > Helicidae > Cepaea > Cepaea nemoralis. The sequence continues at coordinate 97,873 of JACEFZ010028384.1, read as the reverse complement.
AATGACAAAGGAATTAACTTAAATAAAAGAACTATGAAATGCTTACCTTGACCTGGAGATGTGTGTACCTGTGAAAGAAGAGGTCGTGGTTTCAATTGCATCATGAACATAATGTTGGAACATACAACATGTGCTTTTTTGTGTTTAAATATAGGGCAGTTGTAAATGTGTTAGAGTGCAGGACCCAGTTCCACTCCGTGAGACGTACTGGTGTATGGTCAAGTCAGTCATTATCATCATCTAATCTTGTGCCTCTCTTACCTTGCGGTGGGGAGGTGAAGCATAAACAGCGGGAGAGTGCCCGGTTGTAGACAACACATTAAAGGACTCTGTTACTCACATCAAGGCACACTGTGGCATGTGGTCAGTCAGTCAGTAAGAATTACAATTGCATGCCCTTTGTAGGAAGTTGCAATCAGTCCAACATTGATATTCTATACACTTGTACGTTAAGTACGTTGCCATTACTAATTGAACGTGAAGTCAACGTTTCAGATCAAGCGGGGACCGATCAGGGAATACTCATTGTATCAAGAAGAGATAAGATCAGAAATTACGAAATCACGACTAAAGTGGTTGTTATAGCTACGCTAGATTTTATTAGAATGCAGCAAGTCAAACGGTTTAACCATGCACGTAGGTTATCAATCAATCAGTATACCACAACAAGCAATGATGTACAGACCAGATGGAAGCAGAGGGAGAGGCCGACCACGTAAACGATGGACGCAAGGTATAGTAGAGTCCATGGGAATATGGATACATGAAGCACATATCCTTTAAGCTCTTATCCTTTAGAAAATACAGGTCCTTGTTAAGGCTTACTGGCCATACAGTTAGAAGTTAGTTGCATATCCTTTACAAGACGTCGCAGTCAACACCAGCATTTGTTGCTGTTGTGATCTCTTTGCAAGTTTGCGTTCAGTAGTTTGCCATTGCTTTCTAAACGACCGGCACCCATACCATTTCGTAAAAAACCAACACGAGTAGGCCTGCTGTCAAATCTCCCCAGCTGTGTTTCGAACCCCTTCGTAACGGAGGGTCAGAGTGCTAGACTCATATTTGTATAGACCAATCGACACTCGGTCAGTGATGTGGCAAGTATCACACCCGCCCATTCATTTCCCAAGACATTTATAAGTACCCATGTTAGGCTCGATACCTATGGAGCCGAGTCACAGGAGACAAGAAACCAGAGACTGCCCCTAAATGGATCGAACTGGGACAAGCGGCCCAGCAGGTAAGCGTCTAGCCACTACACTACCACGGCTCCCTGGTATATGGTTCTGGCGTCATAATTTTACATACGAGTGGGCACTAGGTGGGTGATGTGGACAATATCACACCGACCACCTGAACTTGCAGAACATGATTTGGCAGCCATTCATTGGTGAGTCGATCTGAGAGCAAAGCTTAGAGTAAAATATCATCATCATCATCATCATCATCATCATCATCATCATCATCATCATCATCATCATCATCATCATCATCATCATCGTCGTCGTCATCATCATCATCATCATCATCATCATCATCATCATCATCATCATCATCATCATCATCATCATCGTGGTCGTCGTCGTCGTCGTCGTCATCAGCTTTATTATCGGCATCTTCATCATCATCATCATCATCATCATCATCATCATCATCATCATCATCATCATCATCATCATCATCATCATCATCATCATCATCATCATCATCGTCGTCGTCGTCATCATCATCATCATCATCATCATCATCATCATCATCATCATCATCGTCATCATCATCATCATCATCATCATCATCATCATCATCATCATCATCGTCGTCGTCGTCGTTGTCGTCATCATCCTTATGATCATCATCGACCATTGTTTTTTTTAAACAATTTATGCAAACATTTATAGTACGGAAATCTGAAACAGATTTGAGAATTCTGCACACAGAAAACAAACAGGTTATCTCACGTTTTATTTCATATAAGACTTCAACACAGAGAGTAACAAGATGTTGGTAACGACTGTGGATTAAACATGGTTTTCGGGCAGACTTGTTCTAATATACTAGAAATCAGGCAACATAGGTAATAAAGAACATATACATGCTAAACGCTCTGTGTACTGTTTCAGAGGGACCACTTCATCAGGTCCCACATAACCCACTATAAACAGGGTCCATCACAACCCACTATAATCAGTGCCCCACATAACCCATTGTCGTATATTTTGAAGGGACTGGCAATCACTAAAGTGCATGACCCATCTCTGTTAAAGGTAGCTGGGCCCCATCCTCTTCTTATATGTAAATAGATCAAGAATACGACCCTTGAAAGATTTACAGACTCGGATTTCTTAAGGTGTCTAAGGGTGTGTGGTCCTCTTTTAATAGAAAAAGTAATCACTAGGTTTGTCCCCTGTCCTTCCACCTGGTATTCAATGGTATAGCTCACGAACCCCCTTCTTCCATTTTAAGAAATTGTCTGAAAGACTTTCTCAATAAGAATCAGGTGCAATATAACATGGATTTGGAACAGTTAAAGATGAAGAGTCTCCTGTTCTCTTTCTTTAATTAAGAATTATCTTATGTGAATGTGTATTTGTTAATTAAACATTAAACAAACACAAGTGAGCATTGACATGTTTTACACAATAAGATAGAGATTATCCACAGATAGTCTGGACTGACAAATTAACTGTAAGAGATCTTCACATTTAAACAAATTTATTGACTGGGCCAGTGTCTTTTGGCCTATTGACATTTTCTTTTTCCATCAGCTGTTGACATTTACAGAATGAAATAGAAAAATCTTTCATAGGACCAAATATAGTCAGTCAATAAATAATAACATTCATTGTATAGTGAGATGTTTTAACTACCAAATGTTGTATAGTTAAGTTCTTCTACATATAACCATAAATCAAGAAATCATTTCCTGAGAGGGTGAAGTTTGTGTGAGTGATAAGAAAACCTGGTGTGATGAGATGTGGATAAGCCTGGGTCCATGGTCTGATGGATCCACTTCAGGTTGGGCCAGTTTAGCTTCACTGAAGGCTTCTCATTCTCTGCTTAAGGCTGGAGTCATCTGCCATCACAGGTGTTGATCATCTCGTTCACTCATCTTCCCTCTTTGTTGGTTAGGTGTGGCACCAAGACATCACTCAGACCAGATCAAACTGCCTGTTGTAAAAGTTTGAAAGTTGGACAACACTTAGCTTTGGCGACTGCTCGCTTGCTCTGAAGTCATAGAAGTGCGCAGTTTTATTAAAGCGGCGCCCAAGCTGGGGGACGCTATATCCACGTGATGTGTCTCTACCATTCATATTCTAGTCTGTTGACGCTAACTTTTCTATTATTATCCTGGCATCTGTCTGTCATTAGTATCGCTTAGTGAGTTCGATTCTCCTATCGGTGCTGTAATTGTTTTGATAATCTCTGGGTTGGTGTGAAACGTTGACGCGCTGCAAAATGATGGATATGTGAATATGTCACATAGCCCCACTCCAGATTGTTCTAGGGTATGGAACTAAGTTTCCAGCATTTACAGTGGTCAAGTTTTTCCTATATGATTTACTCCAATGTATTCTCTCCTGTATCTGATTGACATGGTTCATCAGACACTGGGTGTCGACTTAGAAAGTCTGCTCCCACATTCATCTTTCCAGGGACATATTCTATCTGGAACGAGTATGGTTGTAGAAGTAGTGACCACCTCATAAGTCTTGCATTCAAATTTTTGGATGCTGCGAGAAACATAAGTGGTTGATGATCACATTGTACAGTGAAGTGTTTTCCATATAGGTATGCCTGAAACTTCTGTACACTCCATACGAGAGCTAAACATTCTCTCTCGATAACACTATAATTCTTCTCCGCTGCATTCAATTTCCTGCTGGCATAAGCTACAGGGAATAGCTCTGATGTTTCATCTCCTTTTCTCTGCAACAGCGTTGCCCCAATTCCTACGTCACTGGCGTCTGTACGCAGTACGAATGGTTGGTTGAGATCTGGCAGATGTAAAACTGGGTGATTGGTTAAGGCTTGTTTGAGTGCTGTGAAAGCTCTCTCACATTCAGCAGACCAATTGACTTTCTCTGGGTTCCCTTTTTTGGTAAGATCCGTTAAAGGTGCTGACAGAGTATTGAAGTCTTTAATGTATCGTTGATAGAATCCACCCAAAGATACGAATGATCTCACATCCTTCTTTGTCTTTGGACGAGGTGCTCTCTGGAGTTTGTCCACGTTTCCTTCCTGTGGAGTTATTAGTCCATGAGATATCTTATGACCTAAAAAGTCAAATTCTTGGAATCCTACTTGACATTTCTTTGGCCTAGCCGTTAATCCAGTTTCTCTGAGTCGTCTGAACAAAAGATGTAGTGTTTCTACATGCTTGTCAAATGTTTCAGTTGCGATCAGTATATCATCCATAAAGTGACTAATGTCTGGATGGTGTAGTGGGTCAAGTAATTTTCTCATCATACGTGTAAAAACGCTAGGAGCATTACTTAATCCGAATGGAAGTACGTTGAACTCATAGTGTCCTCCAGGCGTACTGAAAGCTAACCATGGTCTAACCTCCTCCTTTACAGGAATCTGATAATATCCCTTACTGAGATCAATCCTAGTAAAGTACTTAGCTCGGTTGAGTGCTGTGAAGAGTTTGTTCTGATCAGGCAGAGGTTCTGCTTGGAATTCAGTAATAGCATTGAGCTGTCGATAGTCGATGCACAATCTATGTTCTCCACTTGGCTTTCTCAATAATACGACGCTGGCACTGTAAGGTGATTCAGATGGTGAAATTATTCCTGCGGTGAGTAGCTGTTGTATTTCTTCCTCTAAAGTCTTTTGCTTTGCATAAGGAACTGGGTAAGTCTTGACTCGCACAGGCACTGTGTCATTTAACTTCATGTCAAATTCCTCCAAATCAGTTCTTCCTGGCTTATCTGTAAGTACGTCTGCATACATAACCATAAGTTCCCGAATCTGCTCCTGCTGATCCTTTGTTAAGTTGGGATTAATTTCCACATCCTTAAAGGTTTCTTTGGCTTGCAGTGGGTACTCGACTCCCATTGTTGATCCTTCTTCGACTTCAGTAGCCACACTCATGGCCATCAGATGTGCAGGTTCGGTGGTTGAGGGTCTTTCATTATATTTCTTCAGAAGGTTTATGTGAAATACTTTCATCTTGCCTTTGACAGAAATCTTGTAGTTGGTACGTGAGATCTTCTCCGTCACTACATAAGGTCCTCTCCATCCTATTTGCAGCTTATTCTGACTGGTTGGAAGCAGCAACATCACCTTCTCTCCCACCTCTAACTCTCTATCTTTTGCCTTGCGATTGAAGTAGCTAGCAATTCTTCGTCTGGCTTTACGTAGATTGACATTCGCTTGTTTCCAACTGTGTTGTAAACGATTCTTCAACTCGGCAACATACGTAGATGCAGTCACGACTGTATCGTCTGTATGATCATCAGTCCATGTTCGTAGCAATGCCTCTAGTGGTCCTTTGATTGGTCGTCCAAACAACAATGTTGCTGGAGCAAAACCTGTTGAGTGGTGGGGTACCTCCCTATAAGTGAATAGTGCTGCGGGTAAATACAAGTCCCAATCCTCAGTATTCTCCTGGGCAATTTTGCGCAGAATGCTAATCAAGGTCCCGTTCCACCGCTCCACAAGTCCGTTGGATTGCGGGTAATATGGTGAACTAAAGATATGGCGTGAATGAAAAAGTCTAAATGTCTCCTCCATAAGTTTACTACGAAACTGTGAACCGTTGTCCGTCAAGATTCTTTGGGGGAATCCTAGACGTGTGAATATTCCTAATAATGCTTCAGCAACGTGTTTGGAGTCACAGCTTGGCATAGGAACCGCTTCGGCCCACATGGTCGTTGTGTCCACAAGCGTTAATATGAATCGATTTCGCCTCTTCGTTGCGGAGAGGGGTCCGATTATGTCTACAGCTACCTTCTCGAACGGTATTCCTGTTATGGGCAGATCACCCAACATTGCCGGTGGTGTCCGGTGTTTTGGTGATACTTTCTGACACTGTGGGCATGATTTTACAAACCGTTGTATGTCTGCGTTCATCCCTGGCCAAAAGTAGTGAGTTGCAATGCGCTGTGTAGTGGCGTTGATACCCATATGCCCACTAAAGGGTAGACTGTGGCCCATTTCAAGAATCTGAGCCCTGTGTGGAGTTGGTACAACAAGTTGGTTGAACTCTTGTCCAGCTCTCCCTGCTTTCCTGTATAGAAGTGCTGACTTCATAAACAGATCACCTTTACGTGGAGGTAAATGTGATTTAGGCAGTTTCCTGAAGCAGGATTCCAAGGTGCTATCGGCTTCTTGTGCCCTCTTCAGTTCCTCCTTTCGAGGGATTGGCGTAGTTGTTTCTGGAGTCTTTTTCGTCTGGGATCGAGTTGTCATCGTCGACATCGCCACAGGTTGAACAGGTTCTCCTAGAATTATAAATCTACAGCCAAGAATTACGGGATATATAGGATCTTCTAAGACTGCAGCCTTGATTGTCCCAGTGACATAACGAGATGCTATGCTCACCTTTGCCACCGGAAGAGACATAGTTGTAGAGCTCTTCAGGGGTCCCTGTAATTCGACGATCTCCTCTGTCACCTGTTCCGGGTGAACTAAGGATGATGATACAACACAGTCGTACGATAACCCTGTATCATAGAGACAGGTCGTCTTGAATCCATTCAGCAATATGGACTCTACAACCGGAAGCTGAGATGCGGTGTCTTTATGAGGTGTCTGATTGAACGTTTCATCAGTGTTCACTCCTTTCTCTCTTCGGCTGGCCAAACAAGCAGCTGTGTGTGGAGGTGGCTTCTTCTTACAATTCTTCAATGTGTGTCCTTTAATTTTACAATTAGTGCAGAATAATTTTTCCTCCTTCGCTGATGTTTGGGACTGTGTTCTGAGGGATGTTTTTGGTTTTCCCAGTTTTTCTTGGTGCCTAAGTTGCCATCACCTTCCTTTGCTTTTGAAGTTTTATCCTGAGGGGGAATGTTGGCCGAACGTCCCTTACCTCCGATTTCCTTCTGAGATTTCTCAAATCTCTCGGCTAGGATGATGATGCTTTCTAGTCGGTCAGCTCCGTTCTGGGTTAAGAATGCTTTCATTTCGTTGGACATCTTTCCTTTTAGCTGATCTATGATGATCATCTCTCGGAGTCCTTCGAAACTCTCATCAAACCTACCTAGACTTGCCCATCGTTGAACATAAGATTTCAGCCTTTCAACTAATTGCGCATAACTTTCGCCCGGTTCTTTCCTTGCTGTTTTGAATCGAACTTTGTGAGAGTCCCCGTCCACTTCGAATCGGCTCAAGAGTGCCTTTTTGAGTGTTTCGTAGTCCTGTTGTTCTTCTCGAGTGAGTCTAGAGAACACGTCGTACGAGGTAGAACTTAAAGCTTGCGATAATTTCGTCACCAATTTTTCCTGTTCTAGACCACAACTGACGCACATTAGTTCGAAACGAGATAAAAAAGCTTCGACGTTGTCCGTCTGTTCATTAAATGGTTCTAGTGGAAATGACATCGCTCCGGAATTTTGGTATGAGACGTTGGAATGTTGTTCTGCCACTAGAAAACCTAGTGAGTTTGAGGGGGTGGGGGGAATCCCTCCCTCTAGTCTTCGGATCTCCAGATCAGTCTCCATTCTCTTCAACTCCAGTTGATGTTGACGTTCTCGTTCCCTATCCCTTATTTCATCTTCATGTTTCCTTTGTTCTAACTCATAAGCTTGTAGGCGTTGCTTCTCCTTTTCAGCTATTTCAGCTTGAAGTTTCTGTTGTTCTAATTCATATGATTGTATGCGTTGTTTCTCCTTCTCAGCTATATCAGCTTGAAGTTTCTCCCTTGAGACAAATTTAGCCAGCTCAGGGCCGTCTAAATTGCATAGCTTGCCTATTTCTACTGTCTGGGCACGGAACTTAGCAGCCTCGGCAATGCTTATAATTTTGTTTACCCTATCTTTTTGTAAAAAATAATACTGTGCAGTTTGCTCAGGTCTGGGTAAGCTTGTCACTTCCTGGATCTGAAATTATACAGCATAACATGCACAATATTAACAAGCAAAAACTAACTAATGTCCGCTGACCCAAGTAAAATAGTTCTTATACACCACGAGAATCTGACCTAAGAAATAGTTGCAACTTAAATTCTTGTCTTTCTGTCAATGCTCCTCAAGCTAAAGACAGAAGCAAAGAAGTAACCAGAATGATTGCACTCTTTCTAAAAGAATTCGAAATTTTGATAGAGATTTCCCTATGGAGAAAGATTTTTCCCAGTCGGTGATGAAATTCTCTAAGTCCAAATTCCTCTATAGAAAGACATCTTCTCGAAAGAGAATAATGTTGTAGATGGTAAATTCTCACTCTATTTCCTCTGGAACACCTTTCTCTGAAATATAAACCTATTTGAAAGAGGCCCTCCTTTTTCAGAAGAAATGATCAGTCACTTGCTATATTCTATCTATAATTGTCATTCATATCATATGGAGGTCAATCAGTACCCCACATGATGTTCATTTATCATATGTAAGTGACAAAGTTAAAATCTTAATTTGCTTAACAACCTCTATAATTGTCAATCATATCATATGGAAGTCAATCAGTACCCCCACATGATGTTCATTTCAACATATGTAAACATGACAAAGTTGGAAATCTAAATTTGTGTAACAATTTCTATAATTGTTCAAAACAAGTACAATGTCACCAATTCACACATGAATACTGTTCACATCTAGTGTCACTGATCTACTATAGTTTAGAATCCCTCGTCAGATATCTATCTATTCCCAGGGTTTATCATCTAGGATAATAGTTATCTAAACTGTCTGCTGGGTTTCAAAGTCCGGGACGGGCATCCAATATATGTCGTATATTTTGAAGGGACTGGCAATCACTAAAGTGCATGACCCATCTCTGTTAAAGGAAGCTGGGCCCCATCCTCTTCTTATATGTAAATAGATCAAGAATACGACCCTTGAAAGATTTACAGACTCGGATTTCTTAATGTGTCTAAGGGTGTGTGGTCCTCTTTTAATAGAAAAAGTAATCACTAGGTTTGTCCCCTGTCCTTCCACCTGGTATTCAATGGTATAGCTCACGAACCCCCTTCTTCCATTTTAAGAAATTATCTGATAGACTTTCTCAATAAGAATCAGGTGCAATATAACATGGATTTGGAACAGTTAAAGATGAAGAGTCTCCTGTTCTCTTTCTTTAATTAAGAATTTATCTTGTGTGAATGTGTATTTGTTAATTAAACATTAAACAAACACAAGTGAGCATTGAGACATGTTCCACACAATAAGATAGAGATTTTTCCCACAGATAGTTTGGACTGACACATTGAATGGAAGAGATCTTCACATTTAAACAAATTTATTGACTGTGCCAGTGTCTTTTGGCCTATTTGACATTTTCTTCTTGTTTCATCAGCTGTTGACATGTACAGAATGAAATAGAAAAATCTTTCATAGGACCAACTATAGTCAGTCAATAAATAATAACATTCATTGTATAGTGAGATATTTTAACTACCAAATGTAGTATAGTTGAGTTCTACATCTAACAATAAATCCAGAAAATCAATTCCTGAGAGGGTGAAGTTTGTGTGAGTGATAAGAAAACCTGGTGTGATGAGATGTGGATAAGCCTGGGTCCATGGTCTGATGGATCCACTTCAGGTTGGGCCAGTTTAGCTTCACTGAAGGCTTCTCATTCTCTGCTTAAGGTTGGAGTCATCTGCCATCACAGGTGTTGATCATCTCGTTCACTCATCTTCCCTCTTTGTTGGTTAGGTGTGGCACCAAGACATCACTCAGACTAGATCAAACTGCCTGTTGTAAAAGTTTGAATGTTGGACAACACATAGCTTTGGCGACTGCTCGCTTGCTCTGAAGTCATGTAAGTGCGCAGTTTTATTAAAGCGGCGCCCAAGCTGGGGGACGCTATATCCACGTGATGTGTCTCGACCATTCACATTCTCTTCTGTTGACGCTAACTTTTCTATATTTATCCTGACATCTGTCTGTCATTAGTATCGCTTAGTGAGTTCAATTTTCTACGGTGCTGTAATTGTTTTGATAATCTCTGGGTTGTTGTGAAACGTTGACGCGCTGCAAAATGATGGATATGTGAATATGTCACACCCATGATAATCAGGGTCGCACATAACCCACTTTAATCAGGGTCCCACATAACCCACTATAATCAAGGTCCCACATAACCTACTATAATCAGGTTCCCATATAACCCACTTGATCAGGGTACCACATAACCCACTATAATCAGGGTCCCACATAACCCACTATTATCATGTTGCCACATAACCCACTTCATCAGGGTACAACATAACCTACTATAATCAGGGTCCCATATAACCCACTATAATCAATGTCCAACATAACCGACTATAATCAGGTTCCCACATAACCCATTTCATCAGGGTACCACATAACCCACTATAATCAGGGTCCCACATAACGCTCTTCACTAGGGTTTCACATAACCCAAAATAATCAGGGTCCCACATAACCCACTTCATTAGGGTTTCACATAACCCACTATAATCAGGGTCCCGCATTACTAAGGTTGCCAGATACATGGGCATCAAAAGGAGGACATAATAAGACAAAAAGGAGGACATAATAAGACAACAAGAGGACAAAGTAGGATATATTGAATGTTTCATTTAAATCGTTCCAGATTAAACTCACAATCAGTACAATTTTATTAAAATAGCTGCCAATAAGCGTATCTCATGTTTTTGGAGTGTTCTCAAAATATACTGTGATATAGTTTCTGAGGTTTCATTTGGTGTGTTGTCTATCTCGAGAATCTTAGTTTGGATTCCCCATGCTTTCCAGTCAAAGTACAGAACAACGATCAGAAATATGTTCTGAGAACCCTGATTGCTAGCATCTGCCGAAAGACTAAAACACGAAATACCACTTAAAGATTTATCCAATTCATCAACATCGTGGGGGACAATTACTTGGTTTATTATTGCTTCAGTCTTTGTTTTTGCAAAAGCAATATTTTATTAGCAATTTCTGAATATTCAAATAATATGTGCATCAAACCAGCTGTGAAGGTCATCGAGTTGTAAGACTGATGATGACAAACTGTATGAAATGCCAAAGTCAGCCGCATGCGCTTTCAGATACACATTTGAGTACTTAGGCTGAGAAAAAACCACGTCAATGTGCTAGATGTCACGGACATTTTTATTAGATTTCTATGTCTCTCACTGTCAACATGGCGCCCCAAGTCAGTAGTTTCTTTGTTGGCAACGGACTGATCTATCACAGTGTGGGTCTGTCACCATGTGCCACATCAACCACCAAGTGTCAACTGATCTATCACAATGTGGGTGGGTCTGTCACCATGTGCCACATCAGCCACTGAGTGTCGACTGATCTATCACAATGTGGGTCTGTCTGTCACCATGTGCCACATCAGCCACCGAGTGTCGACTGATCTATCACAATGTGGGTCTGTCACCATGTGCCACATCAGCCACCGAGTGTCGACTGATCTATCACAATGTGGGTGGGTCTGTCACCATGTGCCAAAGGCGAGTTAAGCGTATACAAGGATCCGGTGCTACTGCCATTACTATTATTAGTACAACATCGAACAGTTGTAGATCTACCAAATGTTCATCAATCAATCTGTGTCATCCGCACAATGTAAAATGTTTGTTAACCCAACATTGGATTCCTGGCATCGCTTTGACCTCTCGCAATTATGCGAGAGAGAGAGAGAGAGAGAGAGAGAGAGAGAGAGAGAGAGAGAGAGAGAGAGAGAGAGAGAGAGAGAGAGAGAGAGAGAGAGAGAGAGACACCGCGACAAAACATCAGTATACACCTCCTTGCTTTATCTGTTTATAACTGCCCACTTTAGTTCCCAATTGTATGTCTCTACTTTAAAAAGAAAAAGAAGTCTTATTTTACACATAAAAATGTCTCTATTTGTTTATTATTCTGAGATTATTCCCATCAATTATTTAACTATCGCAAATCGTACAATTTGCCTCATTCTCGTTGCGTCCTTCAACGAAACATGAAAACTTATTTTTCATAGTGTTCGAGTGTTTTCTCTTTGTAGAAGCCATTTTCATAAATAGAGATGGCAAACCGGTACCAGAAATAACATTAACATTTTGACCATAGATTCTACAGCCTTGTTAGTGTTGCCGAATAGAGCAACAGTTAGATTCAAATTATACAAATAATTGTTGTTTCACAGTTTGTATAAATAGGAAAATTAAATAAATATTATTAAGCAATGGGTTTTAATAAAGAATGTAAACACACGGTAGAGTGTAGATACATTGTAACTTGTAACAACAATACATAAAAAATGATAACATAAAATATTTTAAAAGCCTTTTAAAAAAAGACATTTTAAAGGTTTTTAGCTTTGCCTGCCGGACGGAGGACACGAGGCTAAAAAGGAGGACATGTCCTCTCTTTGCCGGACGTCTGGCAACCTTACACATGACCAACTTCATCAGCCTTTACTTCCAAACATATTTCTTGGTGTCCATTTTATGCTAGAGAGGCAATTTTAAACTTTCGAATCCTCCCCGATGAGGATGGAATCCTGACCCCTTCCCTACAGACGAGCTTCCAGCCACTACACCACCGTGTGGCCCTCTCGACAATTTTACAGGACAGTACATATCGTGCGTAATCATTTTGATTATAAAGTATCTATCACAATACTCTAAGGATTCACTGAAATAGGCTCAGTAAACTACATCAGTAAATACTATAAATCAAATTACTTTGAGTATACCTCTACATAGCAAACCCCGCTCTGTGGCGAAGGAGTTATGAATGCAATTCGTAAATCCGCATACCGCTTTCGAAACACAGCTGCGGGCGATGTGGCAGAAAACCGTCTTGTGTTGGTTTTCATACAATGGTATGAGTGCCGATTGCTCAGACAGCATAGGAAAGCTACTGAAAGTAAACTTAGCCAGACATCACACACATCCAAAAAATGCTGAGGTTGACTGCGGCGCCCTGTAAAGGATATGCAACTAACTACAACCATAGCAACCATCGTACTAACGACGGCAAAGAAGCACACGTGCCTACCTTTAACTCGGTACAAGACGATACCGACGATGATAAACACCAGGATGATGAAGCAGACGGGTGGAAGCGCGATGACTAGAGCGCTGGATTCCGACTCATGTCCCTGAGCTTTCTGTCCAACTTGTGTGGGAACTGAATCTGTAAATTAGGACATGCGTGATGTTAAATATGTAACAGTCCTGCCTAATTTACTCCAGAGGAAAGGTGACACCAATACATTTGGAACAAGACAAGCTGCAGAAGCTGCAGGATAATCAAAGCAATGCTTGAACTGTCATAACAGGGTAGAGTTGATTACGATATGCTAATAACATATATTGCGGAGTGGCTTGCTTCGCTTCGGAGGTCATGGGTGACAAGCATCGCCTGGATCTTTTCTCCGGGGCATGCTGGTGTGCTGGGAAATGAACAGGTGGACAGATTGGCTGGCTCTGCAGAACTTGGTGGAGTATTGATACATGACAAGGCAGACGTGGTTGCGGCCTTGTGGGAGCACGTGTACACCTCGGAGGAGCAAATGGATCACCATGGTCTGGCAAGAATGAGACAGCGAGGTGTGACGAGGGGATCTGGCCGACGCTCAACGCTCAGAGGAAAGGCGAGACGGACTTATAATTAGATTGCTACTGGTACTATTAGTGTTGGAACTCTTCGCTGGCTGCTGAGGATGAGGACGGAGCACTGATGGGAATGCCCCGAATGCTGTGATGTCGATTCCTAAATCAATCAATCAATCAAGCAATCAATCAAACATTGCCATAAAATATTAGGTCTTTATACATTCCAGGCCATGTGCATTGAACTGTGGTGGTTATTACCTTTCCTGGACACCTCTTCTCCCGAGATAATACCCAGTGCATTCTGACAATATACATAAGAATCATCGGGGGAGCTACGTTCTCTGTGCACGATTACAGCTTTGACAGCCAGCGAAGAGACAGAGAGAGAGAGAGAGAGAGAGAGAGAGAGAGAGAGAGAGAGAGAGAGAGAGAGAGAGAGAGAGAGATTGGAGTTTATTTTCAAAGGGTCACAAATTGGGCTCTCATGCCTTTCTTACATTCGGCCCTGCAAGAGAGAGAGAGGGAGAGAGAGAGAGAGAGAGAGAGAGAGAGAGAGGAGAAGAAGAGGAGGGCATGTTGAGGGAAGTATCATCATGGCCTGGAGAGGCTGATGCTGCAGGGAGTGACCAGAGGATCTGGCCGACACTCAAGACTTCGAGGACCAGACGGACATATAATCAGACTGGTTCTATTAGTATTGGGGCTCTTCATTGGGTGTCGAAGGTGAGGATGGAACACCCACTGTAATGTCTCGAGTGCCATAATGTTGGTTGCTGAATCAACTCTGACAATTTCTCCGTAAACATGTTATGATTCATAGCTGTACTGTTGGGGAAACTGAATAGTGATATTCTGGGACTTGAACCAAGCAGGCAAGATCACAAACCACTATGCCATATCGACTCAAAACAGAGCACGCTATATAGCACACCACCAAACACGATATTATAATAGAATCATCAGCATCATTAGTATCGTCACCATCATCATCATCACCATCATCATCATCATCTGATCGTTATCATCATTATCACGGATTAAGGACCCTGAGCATGTTTTGAAGTTCTGTGGTTATTTCCTTTAGTCAGCCTGTACCTTATGTTGGTGTCTTTATTCCAATGTATGTCTGCATTTACTGTTTTCTGCTTGACAAACCGCAGTCTGTGTGCTAACCATCACCAGCGACTTATCATCACGCTGGGATTCTTCTGAATCTATCTAGTTCTCTCCCTGAGCCCCATATAAATTACAGTTTGCACATCTTCGGCTCCACATGTTCTTATGTGGCATCTGTCCCAACTGAACTTTTGGGCCTCCTTCCTATGAAAGAATGGTCCGTTATGGTCTATCGTGTCATACCTAGACTTGTTCTCTTTTAGGTTTTAATAAAGTAGTGTTTGTAAAGTAATCTTTCTTAATGTTATTCAATTTTCTAATTTCATTTTATTGTATAAGTTATTGTTGAGTTGGTCCTAAGGGAGTTTATTTTAATCGAAACGTCGATTCATTGTGTCGTAGTATAACTTATTTTTCTTTCATTATTATTTTTATTTTATTTCTGTGGATATTATCACATATTTTTTTTTATTCTTCTTGTGATTTCATTTTGCCGCAGCAGAAGTTCGTTGTCAGTTATGTACAATGTGACTGTGTATATTATCTCTCACTTTTATTACAGTTGTTACACGTACCTAACTGGATTAATTCTGCATGTGTGAATCTGTCTAGTTTTCTCTCTAGGCTCCGCATGAGTGAACCTAGAATGCCACTGTAGCCCTATCCTAATCAGATTTTGCCGTCTCTCCTCCCACACATTGTCCTGGGGCAGTTTCCTGCCATGGGAATATAATGTGATTGCGCCCGCACATTTTATAGACATAAGAGCACAGAGACATAGGTGGCCAGTCGTACCCTTACTTTGACAAGCGAGGAGCCCAGGCGTCGACCCCGCGTCCGGCCGTGCTCAGGACGTCATCATCGCAGTTGGCTCTTAACTTCGCTACCAACTTCAAAAGAACACAATGTGTCGTCTTTGCATATTAAAATGTACGCCGACGCAAATTTCCGCCGTGAGTATGAGTTGTGATAGCGCCATCATACTGTGTAGGCCTGCATCCATGGAGGAACACGTGGCCAATCTTTCCTCACTTGCGCAGGCGACGAGCCCAAACATCTGACCGTGCTATCGACTTGGCTATGGCGCAGGATCAATGCAATATAAAGCCATATAACGCAATATAATAAAATATAACACAATATAAAATAATATAACACAATATAATATGACATAATATAATAGAATATAACACAATATAATAGAATATAACACAATATAATATAATATAGCATAACATTTACCGAGCAATATGCTGAAGTCTGTATTGACAGCTATACCAAAAAGACCTAATAAACCATGTCAATAAGCTTCTTCTCAGAATTATAATGAGAAGAACAAGAAAGACAAAAAAAAAAAACCAATGGTAATCAGTGAATAACAGTATGGATGTGTGGAAGGAGAGGGTAAGAGCAATGCAATATATACATTAGGGACACTTATAATCAGAAAGGCTAATAGAAACACGGAAAGATATATATGTTTAATTCATACATTATACTAAGGCATTTGATAAAGTAAAACATGATGAACTGATTAAAATGTTGATAAAGCAATAACATGGCTCGAGACACAGACATTCACTAGGGCTTGTTTCCTTAGCGACTCAATGAACATGATCAAGAGGATAGAGGAGGGGTCGATCCGAAGAGAGTGGTTGCTGCCTCTGAAGCGGTCTCGGCTGGCAAAGATTAGTTTCATCTTCGTGCCAGGTCATGCGGGAGTACAAGGAAATGAGCGGGCTGACAAGCTCGCAGGTGAGGCTACTGTGGAGGGCGGACGCGCCATGGACCAGGCTGACATTCTGAATGCTCTACGAGAAGTGAGACTTTTGCAAGAACCAAGTGATGACTGTGAATCTACAACAATGGCCAGACTGCGGGAGCAGCAAATTAAAAGAGGGGTGGCCAAACAAGAACACTACGCAGGAAGCCAAAGAAGGTTGATAAACCAACACAGAACTGGCGTCGTTAGCCGCTACACGCTGCGGGATTTGCTGAGGAGGGGATCCGAGCACTTATGGACTGAATGGTTCGATGTGCAACGAGGATGATCTGTCGACTAACTAACTAACTAACTTGGAAGATGTTACCATTGATGAGAAAGTTATCAGAATAATAAAAACTATTTACTAGAACCAAGTAGGAGTCATTAACATATGGGAAATATAGAAGTCAGTTATGAATAAGTAAAGCTAGAAGTACGACATGGATGTGTCTTGTCATCAGATCTCTTCTCTCTCTATAGCGAAATAATAATGAGAGAGGTAAAAGAGAAGAAATAATACTAATCGGAGGATATAATATAAAAAATATACGCTATGCAGATGACACAGTATTGGTGGCGGATAATACAAAAGACCTACAACAATTGTTGGACATTGTAGTAACAGAGAGTGCAAAATAGGACTCGCCTTGAATAACAAGAAAACAGTAGCAAGTGGGTTATCAAAGAATAAGATGACACCAAAATGTGAAATGGAAATCCAAGTGGATAGTTTCAAATACCTAGGGGCATTTATAACACCAGATGGAAGATGCGCCAACAAAGATTAATAACTTACTGGGGCAAGCAAAAGCCGCTTTTCAGAAAATGAAGAGTTTCAAAAAAAAAAAAAAAAACGAAGAGTTTCTTATGCCATAAGCCACTATCATTTAATGTATGAAAGAGAGTGCTGAAGTGCTATATAGAACACTTATTGCTGCATGGCAGTGAATCTTGGAATGTAATTGCACAAATTAGGAAGTACATGGAAGCCAGATACGTGGTTTCTGAGACTAGTGTTGCGAATTCCTTAGGCTGCCAAAACAACTAAGAACGATTGCCTGAAACAGGATAATAAAACTAGAACATTAAATACAACAGTACAAAAGACACAAACAGCTGTCTTTGGTCATGTGATGAGAAGAGAGGCTTTGGAAGACATCGTGATAATTTGAAAGATCGAAGGGAAGAGAGGCATAGGCAGGCCAAGAGAATTGAAGCTGGATAGATAATGACAGTGACACGGATGAATATCATCAGAAGAGATGATCCAGACAACCAAGAACCGAGATCTGTGGAGAGTCATGAATGCCTACGCCAAGTGGAAGGGCACTTGATGACGATTAAAACAATATAATAGACTGTGAGTGTGAGTGGCACCTTGCAGTCTTGACAGACCAAAGTATGTGAGTTGGAATGTGGCCATTATTCCATCACATTGCCTGAGTAGAGCTTCAGAGATACATGTTGTACCCAAACGACATGTTGTCATTGTCTCTCAAAGTTGGTTCATCCATTTGCACCGAGAATGTTCTTGTTTTCATCTTTTCAACAAGTTGTATTTCAATATCCTCACTCATTTCGTCTATTATTCTGCTAACAGTAATGTTACTTAGTGGCATAGCTAGCTACTGCATTTTGGTGTTACCGTACTTTACAGGCAGATGTTTTTACGGCGATTTTCGCTTTCTTGTTATTGTATCCCCGATATTAAGGATATACAGAGTACTCGTGACGTTAAATTCCCCGATTATTTCCAGATCGCAGTAAAACAGAAACAGATTACCGAGTATTGTTTTTGTCTTCATTGTCTACAAATCTATACATCTTGGCTTCTCAAATTGTTCTTCTAACGGGGATAAAGAGACTGTCTTCTTAAGACGTAAGTTGACTCGTACATTTCGTTTTATATAGACGTTGCGACTTGATTTAATATGAATAATTAAATTGAACATCCATTCTTACGCGTACTGTGAAATTGTCAAATATTTAAGTCGGCGGGGTCATCCCAAACAGATATCATTAAGATCGTATACTGTGATGCCGTCATGTTAAATTTCAATGGCTGGAATATAGCGGTTTTCTGTGTCATAATAAAGCGATGTGCATTTAATATTCTTATGGATTATTCAGAGCGACGAGATTATAATGATGCACGTTTGCATTCACCACCCACTCTAGTATTTAGGTTTAAAATTTTATCACTCTACGCGTCCGGGGTCAATTGTTTTTGGATAACTTTTTATTACGACTTCACTCAGATCTACCAGCACCGGCAGACAGCAGACAATGACATTGCATCGACACTGAAGTCATCACAGCGTATATATCATATATCTGTGGATGTGAGTGTTTATATAATAGTTTATATAGTTAGTTTTATATATATATATATATATATATATATATATATATATATATATATATATATATATACATACATATATATATATATATATATATATATATATATATATATATATATATATATATATATATATATATGAGTGTGTGTGGTTGTAAGGGTTTTATGTTAAGTAGTTTGCCATTGCTCTCTGAACGACCTTTCCGTAAGAAACCAATGAGACGCGATCTGCTTCCGAATCTCACACAGCTGTGTTTATACATATACATACAAATACACACACACAGATATGTATATATATATATATATATATATATATATATATATATATATATATATATATATATATATATAATTTTTCGGCGTATCCCTTACGGGACGTTGCAGTCAACACGAGCATTTTTCAGCTGCTGTTGATGTACTAGCCAACTGTTATTTTCACTAGTTTGCCATTGCTTTCTGAACGACCGGCTCCCATACCAGCACGTTATAACACAACGCGACATGGTCTGCTGCACAAATCAGTCACAGCTGAGCTTCGCCCGCCCGCCCGTCCGCCCGCCTGCCTGCCCGCCTGCCCGCCTGCCCGCCCGCCCGCCCGCCCGTCCGCCCGTCCGTCCGTCCGTCCGTCTGTCTGTCCGTCCGTCCGTCCGTCCGTCCGTCCGTCTGTCTGTCTGTCTGTCTGTCTGTCTGTCTGTCTGTCTGTCCCGGCCCGGCTTCACCCAGTCCCTGGTGGGGCTTTTAATGAAAACTGTTTTTAATCTCCGACATGACAGTTGATAAGTTTAGTAAGCAGAAAAAGATGGGTTAAAATGTTATGCATAATGCATTATTTTTATGCAAACTTTAAAAATACCTTAAAGATTATATCATTATTTAATATAACTCATATGCCTGAAAATAACTATAGACAAAGAGTTTAACAATAGTGCAGGTAAGTCCAACAATATGACTATAAAGTATTAGAAATGTTATTAAAAGTTATGCCCCTTGAAATAACTTTTCTAGAGTGGAGTGCCCCTGCTATATAGACATTATATAATGAAAATGGAAAAGTAAATGTTATTAAATAAGTCGAAGATTTTACATTAAGAAATTATTATAGTCGGTTGCACAGGAATGAAAGGAAGACGTGTAGAAAATTTCATCTCAATCGGATGTACCGTTATCGAACGCATCCAAATCCACAAACCCACAAACAAACAAACATACACTCTGTTTTATATATATACTAGCTGACCCGGCCCGGCTTCGCCCAGTCCCTGGTGGGGAGCATCTCATTTAATTCATATAAGTAGTCATATAAGTTCTCGTTCCCGTTACCGACTGTCTGTCTGTCTGTCTGTCTGTCTGTCTGTCTGTCTGTCTGTCTGACCCGGCCCGGCATTGCCCAGCTCCTGGTGTGGAGCATCTCATTTAATTCATATAAGTAGTCATATAAGTTCCCGTTCCCGTTACCGACTATCTGTCTGTCTGTCTGTCTGTCTGTCTGTCTGTCTGTCTGTCTGTCTATCTGTCTGCCTGACCCTGTCCGGCTTCGCCCAGTCCCTGGTGGGGAGCATCTCATTTAATTCACATAAGTAGTCATATAAGTTCTCATTAAATTCATACAACAAAAAAAGTAACTTAAAAGAATGTCCTTCCAGACACCATCCATTAATTTTAATGAAAACGCTTGCTAATCATCTGCATGACTACAGTAACTTCTTAAGCAAATAAAGATGAGTTACAATGTTATGCATTGTGCATTATTTTTATGAAAACTTTAAAAATGCCTTACAGTTTGTATCATTATTTATTATAACTCATATGCCGGTACATAACTATGGACACAGAGTTTATAAATCTTTGAAAACGATGCCACAATATGACTATAAGTTATACAGAAAAGTTATGCCCCTTGAAATAACTTTTACGGAGTTAGGTCCCCTGAAATATATACAATTATAATGAAAAATGAAAAATGAAATAATACTGAGTAAGCAGGCGATTTCACACTAAAAAACTATGACAGTTGACAGCTCTGGACTGAAAGGAAGGCGTGTAGAAAATTTCATCTCAATCGGATGGGCCGTTCGCGAGCGCACAAAGGACATACGGACAGACAGACATACGCTCCTTATTTATATATAAGATATATATACACACACACACACTAGCTGACCCGGCCCGGCTTCGCCCATCACCTGGCGGTGATCTATCTATCTATCTATCTATCTATCTATCTATCTATCTATCTATCTATCTATCTATCTATCTATCTATCTATCTGTCTGTCCGTCTGTCTGTCTGTCTGTCTGTTTGTCTGTCTGGGGTTATAGTTTGGGTGGGGATATTGTGCGTGGGTGGGGATGTGTGTGTATATGGGTAGGGGTTGTGGTTAAGGGATGGGTAGGTGGAGGATGTGTGGTTGGGTTGAGGATGTGTGGGTGGGTGATTGTATATGAGTAAGGGTGTGATGTTAAGGGATGTTTGGTTGGGGGATGGGTGGGTAGAAGATGTGTGGGTGGGTAGAGGATATGTGGGTGGGTGAGTGTGTGAAGGTTAGCAGATGGTTGGGGATGTTTGTAGGGGTGGGTTCGATATCTGTGAGTGGACTGGGGGAGATGGGAGATTATGTGGGTGGGTGCAGAATTTGTGTGTGGGTAGGTGCGGAATATGTGAGCTGACGGGGAGATGTGTGTGTGCGTGGGGATGTGTGGCTGAGGAATGTGTGTTTGGCTGGATGGTTGGAGGTGTGTGGGTGGAGGAGGATATGTGGGTGAGTGATTGTTGGAGCATAATGGGATGGGTAGAGGATATGTGAGTGAGTGGGGGATGTGTGTTGGTGGGTGGATGTGTGTTGGTGGGGGATGTGTGGGTTGGGGAAAGTATGTGTGCTTGGGGTGTGGGTGGATGGAATGTGTGGTGGGTAAGAGGTGTGTGTGGGTGGGAGATGTGTAGGTGTAGGGATGTGGTGGATGGGTGGGGACATGTATGTTTTTGCTGTTGTGATCTCTTGGCAAGTATATATTCAATAGTTTGTCATTGCTTTCTGAATGACCAGCCCCCCCCCCCCCCCCCCATACCATTAAAAAAACCAACGCAAGGCAGTCTGCTGCCAAATCGCGCACAGCTGTGTTTTGAACGCGGGTATGCGGGGTTACGAACTGCGACCATTACCTCTTTGCCAATGAGCTGGCTTTAATAATGTAGTTGATTAATAACAATTACTCAATTAATATAACTCAGAATAATATTTTTTTATATGCAGACTATCATATCTCCGTGGCGTAGGGGTTACAGACACGATTCGTAATCCTGTATACCCGGGCTCAAAACACAGCGGTGCTGGGGTTTTTTTTCGAAAAAGTTATGGGTGCCAGTCATTCAGAAAGCAATGACAAATTAATGACTATAAGATTTGCCTAGGAGTCACAAACAGCCAAAAATGCTGCGGTTGACTGCTACGTCCATTGAAGGACATGCAACCAAACAATATGCAGACTAAATAACTCATGGTTTTGTTATTTACTTTTTCTAAAGTGCATGATTTGGCATTTTATAACAGTTGAAAGTCACCATAAATCCTAAGGCTTATTACATTATTCACAATTTTTATTATTGCATGACAATCGTGGTGCATATTTTTGAATTTGCAAAAATGTGCCATATTATTAAAATGGCTGTAGGAGGAAGGAGGAGGAGGAAGAATGAGAAGGAGTAGGCGGAGGAGGGGTTGGAGTGGAGGAAGAGGCAGGCGGAAGAGGGAGTTTAAGGTTTTCATTTGAATTTCGCGTTCTTACGGTGGCTCTCAAAATAACAACCTGAGTTACCTCCCTTAGCGAGAAAAAAACAAGAGCAGTTATCTGCCCTTAGCTTATGTGTTTTGTGGTCACATTTTTCCAAATGGGATTTTGACCATTTCCCAATATGTCAATGTTAAATAATAAACTGACATACAAAATTTAATATCTAAGCTTATAATTGACCTAAGGTACCGTTAGATTTGTTTTTTCAAGAGGGATCCAACTATGCAGGTTATATAATTAAAAAGTAATTTTGAAAATGTTACTAAAGTACCTAGCTTTAACGAGTGTCATCTTTAACCAGAACCTTTTAAAGAAATGCTGATTCTGATGGTTTGATTAAATTCTTCCATATAGTACGACTTTTGTCAAATTTAGCGATGAGTAATGAAATTTGATAACTACCCTCAATAGTACGATTGATAGTTGCATTATGAGCAGTAAACAGAGACTTTAATGTTACTCTTTGTTTCAAAATGTTTCTTTAAAGTTTGAAAGTAAGTCACATATGAATTAATATGAGCATTATATTTTGCCTTCAAATGTGCCTCAAGACGACCTCGTTTCATTGATTCGTTGGTCAAGCATTGTTGGCATAAAAGACAAAAAGGTGACCGCTCATCGTGTGTTTGAATCCAAATTTTAAATATTCTTCCGAATACCGACGAATTTTTTCTTGCTTGCGACACTCATTTCACTATGCTATGGACTGAAATAAATAAATATAAGATCAATTAAAAACTAAAAAAAATAATATGAACCGGATAAACGTAGACTAAAAATGCATATTTAAATATGTATGGTACATTTACCCCACTGCAAAAGAAAAAAAAAAAAAGATACTTTTCCATTTGACAATTTTTTTTCTGGAAAATGATGCTTCTAAAACTGAAATTAATAAAATTTACCAATTGAATTTACATACCATTTATATACTTGGGAGTAAGAATCGGCACTGCCAGACGCGAGAGGAACATCGGGAAAACAAGGCGCCTCGTCAACCAACACAGAACTGGCACTATTAGCCACCGGACGCTGATGCATTTGCTGGGGGGGGGGGGGGGGAGGATCTGAGCACCTATGGACATGTCCGGAGTGCAATGAAGATACCCCAACTGATAATTGATAACTGACTGAACCATTTATATATCACTTATATTTATACAATGTATATATTTTTAAAAACAACCAGAAATTTACAGCAATTTAACAGACGCTTATTTCAAATTAACGCCATCGGTGAATGCTGAGCTTTACTGCGAAACACTGCAAAAACTGAGATCTCGGCACTAAGCATTTCGCGCCAATCAGAACAAATAGCGCTAAATGCTTAGTGCCGGCCCAGTAAAACCAGTAGTTCAACTCTAATGACTAACAATGAAATCACGGCTACTAACATGGCGGACAGAAGTTACCTATACTGGACGTTTACCCAGTTCGAGTAGCGACTGAGAGTCGCCATACGGTTAACATAAGCTCTGGACGAGTCCATTTTCGATCCCCCCCCCTTAACAATCGAATTGCCCTCCCCCCCCCCCCCCCCCCGTGGGGCTAGGGCCCCACGTTGGGATACACTGGTTTAAATCCTCACAGCGACAGATCGTTAAAAAATTCTCAAATGTGTATACGGTTATCTAAATCTTCTACCACTTCAACAGCGTTTCCTATTTTTAGCAAAGACAAATCAGTGAATAAAATTATATCTCAACATACCCAGAGTATCTTCTGCCGTTTATTCAATATCATGCAAAGAACAGCAAGAGCTTAAATTTATGGCATGTTCCAAGGCCTAGATTGGACTCATACAAACCATGTTTTGCGTATTATGGTGATCACGTAAGGAATGACCCTGCCACAAGATCTAAAAACTCTAATGAATCCCTACAGATTCTACCGAAATTTTTTTCAATACTTAACTCCTTACCGACTGTATGCCTCCATAAGTCACCTACTGGTATAATTATTGACCGTGTGTATGTGTGTGTATGTGTGTGTGTGTGTGTGTGTGTGATGTGTGTGTGTGTGTGTGTGTGTGTCAGGAAGAGGGGTGGGTGAGAGAAAGGGAGACAGACAGAGTTGTACGTATGCATGTCACATAACATGCTATTCCATATTTTTTTTTGTGAATCTTCATCTTTCATATTATCATTGCTTGCTTGCTTGTGTTCGCTGGCTGTGAACTCCAGCGCGAAGTCCTGTAAGTCGGATGAAGATATCCTGTTGTCCATCATCAGTGTGATGTCATACCGGACTTAGGTTTGCGTGAGTATCCGTTGTCCAAAATCTGGCTTATTGGTGTGCAGACTGGTGATTCCTCGCCGTGCAGGCAGATACTCTCCGACTTCGTAAGAATCAGCAATCCTGCTACGTTAGCCATGACCTCGAAGGGACCTATTGCCCAGGACGCACGACTAGGACATGTTAGTAGATCGTGGTCAGTATACTGTATGAGTGTGTGTGTATTTGCGTATTTTAACGTGTGTATATGTGGACCTTGATTGTGTGTACGGGAAGGAGTATGTGTGAGCCTCGATGAATGTACGAATGAAAATATATGGGTGATAGAAAGAATGAGAGAGAGAGAGAGAGAGAGAGAGAGAGAGAGAGAGAGAGAGAGAGAGGGGGGGGGGGGAGAAATGAAGACAGAGAAAGAGAGCGTGTGTATAAGTAAACTTTTGTCAGTGAGTTTGTGATTGTGAATGAGTATATGTGTATGCCAAGGAGTGTATATTTGTGTGTTATTTAGTGGGTGCATAACTATGAGAGTTTGCGTAAATGATGTAAGTAGGTATGCCAGTTTATGTGTTTATGCATGTTGGTGTCCATGTGTGCCTGTCTGCCTGCTTATTTCATAACATGGCAATATGCATTGTTTATTTTTACAACATTCATTTGACAATGATTTTCCTAATGTTAATATATCATGCAAAATAAATAACTGATGAACAAAAGATGAGTGATTAAAATGGCCGAATGAAAGGGAGGCCTGCGTGCCCAATTTGTGACCTGTTGAAAATAAATTTCTTTCGTTCGTTAGACACAGAACTGTAATAAGTTACTCTAGGCATGTTGTGGAGAGGCTCTGGCCTGAATGCACCGCGGCCCGGGTTTAATCACCAGCAGTAACAAATTAATTTTCTACACATAGGGAGTCTCCGTGGCCAAGCGGTTCCCCCACCTGCCTCGCGCTTCAGAGTTTGTGGGTTCGATTTATGATAACATCGCTCGGTTCAAGAGTACAACTTTCTTGAGTCAACTGGGGGTCGCTGGAGCCAGGAAGTCGGAATGATGTGTTTAAAAGGGAATACATGGTTTAACAGTCATAAGGGCCTACTTCATTGCACCGAATTTCATCCCATATGGCTAGGTCTCCTTCCGCATACGTGCGGAAAGAGACAGAACTATATGGGATAAAACTCGGTGCGATGAATTAGATTCTTTTGACTTTTAAACACAGTAGTCCCTTAATCTGACGATATTTTGTGTTAGTGGGTATCAGCTGTGACAGTAACAGACGTTAGCACTGCTCAGGACCACACAATACAAGCAAGGTCAAGGACACTTTCACACACTTTGAGATGTTTTAGGTATTTGATGCTAGCCCCATATTTGTATTTCCAGACGGTACTACATATGTTGTTGTTATTGTTGTTGTCTTTCACTTTAGCCACTGGGGAGGGTTTATTGCAGTTCCAGCGCCTGTGATGTGGCCAGCATCACACAAGCCGCTTTTATATCCCAGGATATATTATGAGACCATTCCGAACTGGGTTGGCTGGGAGTCCTGTTATTTATAGTAATCACGCCTGGATGGGGATTCGAACTATTGCAGGCAGGAATGCCTGGGGCAACGTTAGCGCATCCACAATTAACAAGAATGAGGGGAACTGCAGTAAAACTTAAAAAACCATGAATGAATCACCGAAAAACGAGAAGTAGATTGTCAGCTTTACTAGAGCACGACTACAAGAAGTAAAATGGACGTTGCGGTCGAATCCTTCGTCAGCTACAGAACAAACAAATAAAAATAGACAAACAAATACACGAAAGACTCTACATGAAAGTATTAAGGTTACTCATCTGTATCCTAGCTTGAGCGGCTATTCGCTTGAACTGCATCCGTTACATCGCCACAGAGTCTGCCACAGTACTCTACCTATCCATATTTTTCCTTTTCGCTTTCATGGGCGCACCCCATCCACCCAGTAGCAGTTCCCTCACCGGTCGTCTCAGCCAATCCGCGAGCTTCTCGCTTTAGTGACCTTTAGTCAGTTGACCCTTTAACCACTACATCCGGTTTATTCTATCCACGGATAGCCGCTCAAGCTAGGATACAGATAAGTACCCTTTATACTTTCATGTAGTGTCTTTCGTGTATTTGTTTGTCTAGTTTTATTTGTTTGTTCTGTTGCTGACGAAGGCTTTGGCCTCAACGTCCATTTTGTTTCTTGTAGTTGTGCTCTAGTAAAGCTCACAATGTACGTATCGTTTTTCGGTGATGCATTCATAATTAGTAAGCGCCGACAGCTAACAGCAGCCATGCACTCAGACGTCTGGTAAATAATAAGAACAATAGACTTGGGTCTGCAATAAGGCTGTTTGTAGTTAATCAACAAGTAAATATCTCAAGAATTAGAATATGTAGATTGTCTTTAATTTCGTGAAGAGAATTCACCAGGGCAAGCAGCATGTTATCTATCATGCTACAGATGCCATCCAATATGTATAACGTTCTTGCTTATTCATGACGTTTTACTCTTCACACGTGAAAAAGAGAAGTTTCATTTTCTTTAACATAAATATCTTCATCACGTGCTTGCTGGCATATCGCTCATGTATTTTCACAAATCTCAGTTCTTGGTGCTCTATTTCAACTCTGCTGATGATAATCCTCCATGCCATCGTCTCTGTCCATCCAGCATCATTCCCCTTAGTCTATATGTGTCTCTTTCCCCACTGTTATTTCCATTTGTCACGATATTCTCCTATGCCTCTCTCCTCACCACATGACCAAAGCAAGCCATTTGTCTCTTTCTTATATAAGTGGGGTTCAAATGAAAACCGTAAAAGTGTTATAGAAATTACAATAACCATGTCATTGTCTTGTAATCTGTCAATGTGTAGTGTTGTTTGTCCATCAAGAATGATGATGACCATTCGTTTCATCCAGTGGGGTTGAAGGTATGGAGCCGTGGGTTCTAAGATGGCTGAAAAGGCCTATTTTGGCTCGAAATGTTCTTTGACAATGTGGGCAAAGAATGATTGACGTTTCTGGAGGAGGATTTCCTGCAGTGATTTTTCTGTCCTACCTTTTCTTCACAGCTCTTGCAGTCCTGGTTGCCTCACATATGACTGCACCCTTGCGTAATGATGCACGCCACGAATTTCGGTCTCTGGCTGCAGTCTCCCAGGTGTCATGATGAATTCCAAAAGCATTCAGTGAGATTTTCATAGTGTCTTTAAAGCGTTTCCTCTGGCCACCTTAGGAGCGTTTACCACAACACAGTTTGCTGTAAAAAATTCGTTTAGGGAGCCTGTGATCTGGCATGCGAGTCAAGTGACCAGCCCAGCGAATCTGATTCTTCATCAGTAGGGTGTGGATACAGGGCATGGACGCTCTTTCTAGGACTTCAGTGTCTGGAATCTTGTCTTGCCATTTAATCTTCAGTAGCTTCCTTAGGCAGACTGTGTGGAAGTGGTTTAATTTCCTAGCGTGTCGCTGATAAACAGTCCAGGTTTCACAAGCATATAGCAGTGTAATCTGTCAATATTGTTGTTACGGATGACAATAGTGCTAAGCAGTGACATCACGGTGCAGACGCACACGGTAACGTCGTATGAACAGTTTAAAGATGGCTGCACAACTTTTGACATGCTCCAAAAAGGACCAGCGTTCTGTTATATGTTATTTTTTTATTAGTGAAGGGGTGAAACCTTTAGCAATTTATCGGCGAATGAAGGTCCACTATGGTGATGCAAGTGTTCGAGTGGAATAAACAAATTCAAAACGGCGTTATTTCTGTGACAGACTGTTCACGACCGTGTCAGACACACCGAGTAGTAACCCCAGAATCGGTTTTTCTACAGAAATCCGAGCAATTCATAGGCGCTGGAGGACTTTCCTCGAACGCAGTGGTGATAGAGGGAGTCTCCGTGGCGAAGTGGTCAAGCTGTTTGACTCGGGCTCCGAAGGTTGTGGATTCTATTCCGGGCCGCGTCCTTAGGTTTACGAGTTAAATGTTTCGGAGACTCATGTGGGTCGTCGCTAGAGCTACGGAGTTCGTGTGTTGCGCGACGCTTTCCGCGCTGCGGAAAAAGACCGAGCCATATGGGATAAAATCCGGTGCAATGACTCTGTCGACTTTTAACCGACCTTTTTATCAGTGACTACAATATGTTACATGTGTTCTTTAATTTTTAAGAATATATTCATAAAATAATTAAACACACACACAGAGACAACATTTAAGGTTTTCATTTAAAGCCCCCCCCCCCCCCCACATAGTTGTATATAATCATCATCATCATCATCATCATGTGTCATGCCGATACGCGTAGGCGGTCATATAACGCAATCTCACGAGACCACCAGAGTCGTGGATTAGCTCAATTTTCTTGACTCGAACATACCACGTGGCCAAGCCATCCAGGTATTTACTTCTCTCTCTTCCCATTGTTCTCTTTCCCTCAATATTGCCAGATGTCACCAAGTTCTCCAATTTATTTCTTCCCATAACGTGTCCACAAATATGTGAATGTCTTCGTCTAATTTCTCTAATCAGTTTACGATTATCATTTGTTTCCTGTAGTACTTGGTCATTGGTTTTTCTGTCTGGCCATGGTATTCTTTGCATTTTCCTCAGAAACCACATTTCCACAGCCATAATATTTTTTTCCAGCTTTACTGCTCATTGTTCTAGTTTCATTATCCTCTTCCAGACAATCATTGTTGTTTACTCTAGCAATCCAAGGTATTCGCAACAATCGTCTCATGAGCCACATCTGTGTTGTTTCCAAGCTTTGCCTAAGTTATTCACTTAGGTGTCATGATTCGCTACCATACAGCAAAACAGTGCACACGTATAAACATATAACATATTAAAAATGATTGAATACCTCCTGTATTCTGAGCTGCTAAACACAAGTGGCGTGTTGGTTAATGTCAGATATTTAGTTAGTTGAATGTCTTATACAAGACGTCACAATGAACCCCAATATTTTTGGCTATTTGTGATTAACTAGGCAATGTCTACCTTCAGTAGTTATAGGTGTAACATTCTTACCTTTATCCTTTAACGTAAAATGAACATCCAGACTTCCATCGCTGTTTGATATTATGACTGTGTGTGGCGTGTAGTCCTTGCCTTGGATGTTGTACATTGTTATGTTGGCAGTCCAATAGAAAAGAGTGATGGGTTGTCTGGTAAATTTAACCACGATCTTAGATTCATTAACCGAGAATGTAAACCCCTCACTGGACATCAGACATAGAGAAAATGTGACGTTTTCATCCAGGGTAGGCGACATTTCTCGTGAAGAATCTTCACTCTCACATAATGATACTGGACCTAAATAGGAGGTCAGAAATATTATGAATTGAGGATTTGAGAACGAAAATGTATGTATGTATGTATGTATGTATGTATGTATGTATGTAT
>JACEFZ010028384.1:0-62500 GCA_014155875.1 Cepaea nemoralis | reverse complement strand
AGCCGCAATCAAACACAAACGACGTGGACTTCTGAGTAAAGGTGTCCTTTTGCAACATGACAATGCTCGGCCTCATATTGACCATGCAAGGGTTGAAACCATCGAAGACCTCAATTTTCAATGTGTACCACATCTCCAGTACTCGGCAGATAAGCCCCAGGTGATTTACACCTGTTTGGACAACTCAAGGCGTCATTTGGAGAAAAGCCTTTCCTGTCCGATGAAGAGGTACATCAGGTGGTGCATGAGTGATTACATACGCGACCAAGATATATTTATTTCCACAGGAATCCAAGCACTTTGTCGTATAATAGCACTGCAGTCAAGTGTTAGTCACATATGACTGAGCTACCGTATGACAGAAGACATTGCTTTCCAAATGTTTGGAGGCGATAATCAAACCCGATACCCTACAGTGTGCTAATGGCTTCCGGCGGAGGAATGCAATTTTTAGTGTACGTACCTTATCCTGTTATGAGGAAATGAAACCTAAAGACTAAATGCCATGACAGGGCAGACCAGGCCCTAAGCTTTAGTCGGGAACTGGTTTGGGATCGAAACTCCGACATGCGGACAGCTGGGGCATTGCTTTGCTATTCTGGCAGCTTCTACAGCTTCTCGTGTTCCAAATGCGTTACTATTACTTTTCCTCTGGAATAAACTAAGCAGTCCGAGAGTGCGATCATTCTACATGAACAACACATGGTCTCTACAATTCAGCCCATGAGTTGTGATATGGAGTGGTTATTATGCTTATTTTTTTTAAGCACAATGTAAGAAACTATCGTCTGTCAAGAGGCAAGGTAGTAGTAGGGGAAGTGCAAACTACTTTGCAAATCTGGAGACGCTCCAGTTTGGTGATGTCATATTTTACTGTATGAAGTGTATGGCTCCAGATTGGTGACATCATAAAGCCTCCGCTTCCCCCGGTCCGTCCCGCGGCCGCTTGAAGACAGGGAGGCAAGCCCCGGGCATGTGGAATACTTATATAGTTAAGTAGAACAAAGAGACTACGGGCATCCAGGGTTCGAGTCCCAGTGTATGGGTTTGTGTGTGTGTACGGAGTAGGCGGTTGTGAGAGGCGTGAGGAAATGGGCCCCTACCCCGGATATTAGCCTTTGCCATCAAATGGGCTACCAATATACACACCGAAATGCGAACATAAGTGATCTGTGCAGCAATACTAGACTCTGAAATAAGGCAAAAGACCCAAAAGATGTGCGTCAAAAGGGCTGTTAGGGCATATTCAGCTTTAGGAAAATGACTGAAGCCAGAGTACGGCTAATAATTCTATACATGGTGATAATTTTTATAAATACATATGCTTAAAACATGTTAGAAGTGATTAAGTCTAGAGAAAATAACATTAAAGACCAGTCTCAAAATTATACATTCAATTAAAATACCATATTCAGTGAATTATGCAAAATAATCATAAAATACTTTAAAAATAAGAATGCCAATTATTTCTCTTTGAATATTTTGGAAATAATTGTGTACCCTGATACCGGAAAGCCCGGGACTGGCTTTCTGCTTTTAGTGTAATATGGCAGTGTCCGATTAACGCGCGATAGTGACTTTTTGAATATGGCGGTTTTAAATGGGGCTAAATTGTGCTAGTACATTACCGAAAGTGTAATCAAATAAGGCACGTTGCTTGGGTGCCAATGAAGTATTCACATGAAAGGTTGCGTAAATATAAACACAAAAGTACAATATATGTCAGAAATTGTACATCTCGAAATGCAAAACCTGTCGGTATGCGTGGATTTGGACAAATCTGATATAGCTTGCAGTAATATCGCAAAAGCATTAAAATTATGCACCCGATAGTGATAAAAGAGACGTAGTATACAGACATCAAAGTTATCACAACACACATATATTTTGTAAACTTAAAAAAGAGGTCTGACGTGGCTTTAATCACATGTGCATGAGTCCATTCCGAGAGTTTGACATAAATTTCACTGTGTGTGAATGTAAGTAGTATGGGATGTCGCAATCGAAACGTAAGGTGGCTCACCCCAGGACCAGAAATAATTTCCTTTATAGAATATGTGTCGACACAACAATCATTAAGAAGCTGAAATTTCAAAGGTCATGCGGTAGGATACATAACTAATTCCGGTTGTGTGTAGTTAAAAACGTAAAACTGTAAGTATAAAAAAAAATAATTAAAAATTTGTATTTTTGATGTGTACAGTGAAATGTAAAGATGGCGGCGTGGGTAGGAGGTCTACCGCTAACAATTTCAATGCATATTTATGGATTCGATCGTCAGAAGACCTTGGTATTTCCCAGCTATATCTATTGTAATGTTACCGATTATATATTATAAGGGCTGTTATTACTGTCAGTAGTGCATGGGACTTAAACACTGCCATCATACAAATGGCTATGTGGTAGAGACACAAGACTCGGCTTTGGGGTGTGTGATGGTGTACAGCCAGTCACAGGGGGACGTATCTAAGGGATACAGCCGATCACACTTTGTTAATTGTATGACAAGACCACGTGCTCACTGGCTAAAACAGGTCAAATATAATGCTGCTTCCGGTTACATGTGTAATGACTACAACTACAACACGTGTTCCCTGGCTACAAGTGGTCAAAGATGGCGTCGCATCCGATGACACGTGGTTATGGGCAAAACAGACGTGCTCACTGGATAAAGCTGCTCAAGGATGGTGCTGCATCCAGTAACATGGGTAATGGCCACATCCGATTAAATATGTTGATGCTTCCGCTCGCATGCGTAATGACTACAACCAGACCACATGCTCACTGGATAAAGCAGGTCAAAGACGGCGTCGCATCCGATCACACGTGGTAATGGGATACAAACAAAACACTTGGCTAAAGCCAATCAAAGATGGCATTGCATCTGTAACAGAGCGAGTATCATCTCTCTTATATAGTTTGATGTGCAAGGTTTAGGCACGGTTGAGCATCCTATAAGAATGTCACTAAGGATGCTCAAGCCGTGACGTAGGGTTGGGAAGTTCAGTTACAGCGGAGGTCTAGAGAAGTGAACATCATACCATCTATGTAGATTCTGTACTATTCGTTGCCTTATTATATTTCAATAAAATCTATTTGAGAAGACCATCGGGACTCGTTTTATTATCGTCCCAGTACCTGTACTGCAACAGGACTGATTTGGCGCCGCATAACCAGGATCTCGAGTTTGAGCTTAGATGTCGCGGACACATAAACAGAAGTACTGAAAACCAAGAATCATGAGAAATTTTCCTCAACTTGCTGCAACAAGAAGGTATGAGTAAATAAAACTTTACTAAATCTTTTTTTTTTAAATCAAATAAACCATACCGGAACACTTCTCTTGAAAATTTTCAATTTGAAATGGAATCAACCTGAAATATTTTTCTGGATAGTTGGTTGAAGCCATACGTATAAAGATTTCTGGATGGAATCATCAGGATAACCTGGTTGTCAGTATATTAGGCTGTTTCTCACCATAACCACCTGAAGCAACCTGATTCTCATCAAAATGCTGTGAATGTTAACCTGCCGTTATTACAGCCGTTCATTGACCTTGCTTGTTTGGGGGTCACTTACTTACTGGAACTGCCCAAGATCGAAGAAATTTTTTTTCAACTCTCAAAATTACAACAGCCATAACCAACTTGAAATTACATTGAGATGTCAGAAAGAATGCGACGTACTTGCTTTGGTCTCTTTGGAAGCGGGTAGGCATAGTGGGTTGCCGTCCTGCTGAAGAAGAGTACCTATTGTACTCGCTTCATCGCACTAGAGCCGTTTTCAAGTCGTCTGGAGCTGCCCTGTTTAGGGTGAAAAGAAGGTTCAAGTCTGGTGGCGCCCAACGATGGGTGAAACTTGAAGTATTCCTCGCGAGAGAGCAGTCTGAGATGTTCGAGGATTGATGTAACTACCAGAGATTGCTTTCCGGGAATGCAAAAACCGACAACTAGAAGATAACTTCGTCGTTTGGAGAAATATAAGAAATTGCAGCTTCAAGTATCCTTATATTGATTTTTAGGACAATTATTATAATTGTGTAAAATTTTAGTTTATTAAGTAAAGCGACCTTATTAGATTTCGGCAAGGACGATATTAGGCTAATACAAGATAATAGAGTCCAGAGTTGTCCTCTTGCTGATGGAACATGAGACGCTTGCTTTTTACCTGAAACTTACACTTGGCATAGTTCTCAGCTGACGTAAGTGTATTTACTTTCTTGTTGGATCAAGGAACGACGTATCTAACGATAATTAATTATGGTTTAATTTAATTTAGATACAATTGATTAATTAATTTAAATATCCAATATTTACAAGAAAAACAGTGAACAGTTGCATACGTCCTTAGTTTAGTTAAAAGGGGCCTATACAAATATTGATATTTATGGATTAAATTATTAAAATTGTGAGTGTACTTATATGAATTAAGTAGTAAAGAACATGAAAAGTTTCAGCCAGAAATTGAAAAAGGTGTCCCTATGGCTAGAAGAATTGCAGGTAGCGGTCGGTGAAGTACAGCATTTTGTAGAAGGGTTAATGAGAAGAACGACTAGACAAGAGCCATATAGATTTAAGCTAGAGTGCAATGAAATAGTAAAGAATAACAGGAGACAGACCGTATCCAATGAAAACAGAAGACAACATAACGTGGTATATATAGACAGTTATGTTGAACCAGATATGACGAGGTCCAGAAGTGGTTATAATAGACGAAGATATAGTGATGGGCCTGAGAGAGATCTTTTCAGTAAACAACAGAGTTGGCCTTCTTATGGTGAGACTGCTAGAAAAAGACGGGACGATTGGTTTGAGCAATGACGGAGACAGTATTTGAAGTCAAGGTCGATAAACAGAGTAGAAAACGTAAGTAAAAATTCAACTGCTCCTAAGGTGGTTTAGAATCTGACTGTTAGACAAGAAAAGAAGACGACGGTATTAGTAAAGAAAATAGACCAAGAGACTCAGACGCAGGTGATTGAGGTGGTAGAACGGAACACACAGACACAGGTTGATACAGTAGAAAAAAAAAGTCCAGAAACAACCAGCCAACAAGATAACAAAAGCAAGTCAAGCTGAGTTTGTAAAAATTATAAAAACTCCTCATGAAAAAGGAGAAACACTTGAAATTAGGGAAGACAAGCAGACGAAAACCAACGATGTCAAAAGACAGGTGAGGAAAAGTATTAGAGAAAGAAATACGAACAGTCTGATAGTAAATAAAGGTACAACTGAGATGTCAGTTTCCTCACGTAAAGACATTGAAGTTATCCCGAACCGGGGCAGGAGGAATAGAGGTGTAGATGGGAAGAAAGTCAGACGTTCTAAAGCCGACTATGAGAATGTGATCGACGTGTCTGCAGTAAACTATAATAACCCTGATGAGGGAACCATCATCAGTGAGTCTTCTGAAGAAGAGATGGGAAAATATAAGAGATATGTGTATTACACAAACAATACTGAGCAAACCGACGCAAATAAAGGAAACAGAAAGAAAGCACTTAAGAAGAAGAATAGTAATAGACAAATTTATTCGACTACGGAAAGTGACTTAAGAAAAATCAGAGAATATATGACCTTAAGACCTGAGTTCTTTAATGACGGATTAACAAGTACGGATATTTAAGATGACATAATTGAAGAGAGACGCACATTAGTACTAAGAGACAATGAAATATTTGGCTTTGATGCACTCTATAACTGTTAGAATTACGAGGGTGAGGAATGACAGATGGTATTGTTTTAGCTTATGAGAGGAATTGCGGTTTGAGCATATACATATGGGCTGTCTAAAATAGGCAGATGAATTTTTTTGGTGTAGCATCACATGGTACAGGGTAGACAATAGTGCTGTTGAGGATAGAGAGCCACGGCAACTGATAGAATATTATACGTTATAAAGAATATCTTGTGTTTGGTTGTGGTGAGGGGAGAGTAAACAATGTAGAAATTGAAATGTCCTTTGTCCGGACTGGCTAGATAGAGAGAGTTGATCACGTTAAGTGATGTATGGCTGGTGTAATTAAAGTAGGGTAGATTCAGCACAGAATTAGCAGAGAGAGATAAACTAAGTATGAATGCTCGTACTAGAATTGGTTCGACGCAGGGCTATGACGTGATCTCTGTGATAGTTTCGCTTGGTAGTTTGAGAAGTAGGTATAGTAACATTGGCAGATGAACCGAACGTGTCTGATGAGGAGATATAGATTAAGGAGGAATTGAGTATCCTGTGTAAAATAGCCAGTGGAGCGCAAGAGTATTAAGAGTAAAAGACTGTGGAAGCTGATGCTTGAAGAATACGAGTTCTTGGTGAGGGGGATGACGTAATTACATGATGCTTGCGGAGAAAGAAGACGTGATTAAATCTGAGAAAGTTGTTGTGTGGAGAAGAATAGAATGATGGTTACGAGGTTAGTGGCTCAGCAGAATGAGGGTTGTTCTGAGAGATCGTTGATAGTTCTAGTTAATGTGTAAAAGAGATATAGTTTGCGAGAGATAATGTATAGGTTCTGACCTTTGAAAAGGAGTAAATGATTGAGAAAAGTAGAAATAAGAAAACAGTTGAATTGTGAAAGTCCTGTTGAGTAATTCGTCTGGTAATGCGTTGGTAATGCATGTGTAAAAATGTAGACAAACATATGTGCGTCGAGTATGGATAGAATGATGTCAGGTGATTAGTAACGCATGCATGTACGAGGCGTTTAGTACATCTTGGGTCAATGTGTGTGGAAGTGATCGACACGCTTAGGCTGCGGTGAGTAATTGCTAGAAGGTTGAATTGGTGTCTAATTTATTTTTGAAGTAATAGTATAGGCACGTAAGGTTGTCGTGATACAAGAATAATCGTGAGATGAGAACGAGGTTGTGTATCACTGTCTGAGCAAACATAAAATACGAATGCCGTGTGA
Source organism: Cepaea nemoralis (assembly GCA_014155875.1). Classification (NCBI taxonomy): domain Eukaryota; kingdom Metazoa; phylum Mollusca; class Gastropoda; order Stylommatophora; family Helicidae; genus Cepaea; species Cepaea nemoralis. The sequence goes on along the minus strand of JACEFZ010028384.1, from coordinate 55,593 downwards.
ATATGCGAAGAGTGGCTGATAAGTGACGCTGATAAAACGTGGAGGATAGAGTAAATGAGTATGCGGAAATTGAGAGGTGGAAAGAACATGATTTGAAAAGTGTGATGTCTTTTGTTTGGAATGTGTGATCCTAGACGGAATCGATGAAAATTTTATGACAGGCTGACGGAAAGAGAGTTAACATTTTGAATAATGTTTCATAAAACAGATTTATTAGTGTTGGCAGAGACATGTCGAAGCAAGAATGCCTGATACAGAGAAATGAGAGAATATGGTTTGCCTAGTCGGAGTGAGGTTTGTCGTTAGTCAGGTGCGGTGTTGTTTATTGTTTCTGAAAGAGTTCCGATGAATAGGAGTAATATTGAGTAGTACTGAAAAAGGAGTGATGTGAGTAAGAGAAGGAAAGAATGTGTTTAGCCAAATGAATATCGGAGTATTATAAATAGAGCTCTATAGACTGTGTTCCGATAAGTGTGACTGGTTTGACTGTCAACGCTAGGAGAGAGTTGAGAATAGATTAGAGTTGTTGTGGTGGGATGTTGGAAAGTAATGATACGTTAGTTAGTTGCGTCGGGTAGACGAGAAAAGTAAAATTAGAATCAGTTATTGACAAATATAGAATTGGTGAGGTCTATAGTAAATAGACAAACATTTTTTGGGTAGTAGTAGCATTGTGGAGATACCGTAGTAAACGGTAATGTTTAATAATTCTTGGTACAAATCCAGGGGAAACAACTAGTAGGCCGAGTCACGGTTTCCTTTAGCAGATAGAGGAGTTGTGGTGTGCTGGGATGGCCACACTACTTGGAGAATAGAGAAATTTTTGCTGTAGGTTGCAGTAATTGTTTGGTTAGTATGTCAAGTGCAGTAGTGTCACAGTTAGTTAGTTTTGTAGAAGGTGGAATATTAGGATCAATGGTTGACTTCCAGAAAAAGTACGGTTAGTTGTTGATTAACGAACAAATATTGTGCTGCGTTATGATAAGAATATAGTCTGTAGGTAACAGATATATATATATATTTTGGGGGTAATACATAGAATGGAGTTGTTTTTTTTTTCTGTTATGAGAATAACGGAATGGGTATGACTTGTGTTCATTGTGTGAATAGATATGTATTTCATTGGTTAGTATAAGAGAAAGCAATGGCAAACTACTGAGCGTAATCTTGCCAAGAGATCAACATACAGCTGAAAGATGCTGATGTTGACAGCTAAGTCCCGTAAAGGATATGCTAAAAAAAAAAAAAAAAAAAAAAAAAAGTATAAGAGACCAATGGTGTTTGGGAACCAAAAGCAATTGGTTTTAATATGATCTTTCAATGTGTCATGAATGTTTTGTTATATTATTTTTCTTTACTTGATTTGGTTCTGTAAAATGATTGACTTTGATTTTAGAATAGGATTGTTGTGTTTTCAGTCTTTTACGTACAAACTATTGGTCCGTAAAAGAAACCAATAGTGTTAGATAGCACTAGATATTTTCTTTTAATTTAAATTGATGCTTGTTTTATGTGGGGATAAACGTTTGAAAATCGGGGAGGGGTGATATTGTTCTATTTTGATTTGTCTTGACTCCAGTTATTCAATTGTGAGTTTATTTAGCTTACTTTGGTTAAATATTAGCATGTTACTTTATTTATCAATTTTCATTTGTAAAAGTTATTAATGATGTTAATTATTGAGTTGCCCTGACTATGTTTACATTAGTTTTCGTTTGACGTTCAGTTGTGGGGAATTAGAAAATTAAACAGGTTCATATTAAAGAGAGAAACTTAGTAAGGGGTCCTTGGGTTCTGGATACACATTTACGTTAAGAAGATCTGGTCAGAAGTGATCATGGAGTTAGTACCATGCGACACAAGATTGCTGGATTGTAGAAGAAGTAGAAGTGGGTAATGTGCTGCGCCAGACAGCGTGAAGACAAATAGTAAAACATGAATTGAATGCCATGTTTTAGTCCTGTAGATATCAATACCAGAGTTGGGGGATTAAACCTGTGGAAGGTTTATAAAGGGAAGTAAGTAGGTTCGTGAAAAATGGACATTGTAAGTGTGGAGTGCTGTGGTTACAGCGAACATAGATTAAATGACATGAGGTTTTGGGGGTCCGTGATATATGGACTGATACAAAATTAAGTTGGTAGCAAGCAGTGATGGGTTGCAGACATGCGTTCTGTGGCGGTATATTATTGCTGTTGGTAACGGCATAAATCGACAAGTAGGAGTTTTAGGAGATATGCCCATAATAAATGGACATTAGTGGGATGCTAAAGTTTTCGGCAAGATTAATAGAGTACCTGATATAGAGTATAGAGAGATTTGGTTATATTTTAGTAGGTGATGATAGAGAGGGTTTTGAGTGTTAGGCCCATAATGGACCTTTTTATTTGTGTCCCCGAGATGTGTTTTGTGGTTGACATTACAATGCGAGGTTGGTTGAGGTAAAGTTCAGAGCCATACTATCAGTAGTGTCTGTAATATATAGACATTTAGGAGTGAATAATATTTTTGGTGGTTGATGCTGGATGCTGTAGATGTCAGCGCAAACTGTAAAATTGGTGCTATAATTGAACTGTGGAATTGTTTTAGACTTTATTAGATAAAGTCTCAGGTGACATAGGGGAGTAAAGGTGAGTGTGGTTGGTTTTTGTGAAGAAGAGTTCTGGTTCTTTAACTTTCCGGTGCGCACCGATTCTTTGTCCTACTATCGTGTGTGAATGATATTTGGTTGATTGAAAGTGGAGAATTAGTAATGTTGAAAAGTGGAGAATTAGTAATGCTGAGGTAATACTGTTGGTGATGACAATAGGGCGTTTGAGGTGGTATCAGAAGAGTACGGCGTTTTGAATTTATAGATCGTGATGAGAAGGGTTAAGCGGATCGCTTATGAAGAGAAAAAGAAGAAGTGTTTCGAAAAGGTACACATATATGATGTGATGTGTTGTATAAAACTGAGATTTTGTAATGCAGAAATATTATGATGTATGAAACCTTGTAGAGTCAGAAACGAAGAAGAAGTATAATTTCATAGCGGTTTGCTATGCTAAGAGACGAGTGGAGAATTACTAGAAGTGAAAATAGTTACTTAAGATAGAGTTGGTTTGGGATAGCTTGGAGAAAGAATATTGGGGTTAAGGTGTTGATGAGGGAAAGAATGTTTAGAATAAGTAGGTTAGGGGTTAAGACTTTTGAATAAAAGTCTTTTTAAAGAAAGAGGGGTATGTAACAGAGCGAGTACCATCTCTCTTATATAGTTTGATGTGCAAGGTTTAGGCACGGTTGAGCATCCTATAAGAATGTCACTAAGGATCCTCAAGCCGTGACGTAGGGTTGGGAAGTTCAGTTACAGCGGAGGTCTAGAGAAGTGAACATCATACCATCTATGTAGATTCTTTACTATTCGTTGCCTTATTATATTTCAATAAAGTCTATTTGAGAAGACCATCGGGACTCGTTTCATTATCGTCCCAGTACCTGTACTGCAACACATCCGGTACACATGGGAAATGGTCACAGCAGACCAAATATGGTGCAGCTTCCAGTAGCATGTGTACTGACTACAACCAGACCACGTGCTCACTTGGTACAAGTGGTAAAAGGCGACGCATCTGATCACACTTCTTCTTCTTCTTCTTCTTCTTCTTCTTCTTCTTCTTCTTCTTCTTCTTCTTCTTTCTTCTTCTTCTTCTTCTTCTTCGGAGGGAAGAAGCCTTATCCTGGTGCAAGGACATACACACTAAAGACAAAATGTCATGGCAGGGCAGACCGGACCCTAAGCCTTGGTTGGCAGCTGGTCTAGAATCGAAGATCCAAGACGCAGGCAGTTAGAGCATTGCTGTGCTGATCCGGCAGCTTTTGCAGACGGTCTTGTTTCAGATGTATTGCTGTTATCTTTCCTCTGGGGTGAACTGGACAGGCCGAGAGAGGGATCATGCTGCATGGGCAACTCATGGTCTCTATAATTTAGCCCAGGCTTTGTGCTATTAAGAGGTATAGCTGCATCCCTGGTCTTAAACATATGGGGCGCCACGGCTTGCCTCTGATGGTGGGAGACACCTACAGGTTCAATGATCAGCTACCGCCCGCCTCAAGCTGGGCAGCTCTCGGCCAATTGGGTGCTGATTTGCCACAACCTGCCTGCTTCAATAGGTGCTCATGTCTAGGACAAAATCTGATTCGTAGGCTGTAATGACCAATACACCAAGTATTACTTTAAAAAACAACTGAGAAACCTAAAGCTACGGTTTACAACCTAAAACGTAAGAACCATGTGTCAAGGATTTTCGTGAACAGGATAAACCACTGTTTATTGCCTTCATCGACCTCACAATGGGATTTAATTTCATTAGTCGTGAGGGTCTGTTTAAGGCACTAAAGAAGATTGGCTAAGTCCAACTCTTCTGTCCATTGTGGAATCTTTCCACTCATGCATGAAGAGCATAATCAAGTTTGATGGTGCAACATCAGAAGAGTTTTAAATCAGGCGTGGAGTTAAGCAAGGTTGTGGACTAGCTCCCACCCTCATTGGAATATACTTTTCACTTCTACTGAAATATGCCTTTCGTGATCAGGATGGTGGTATATATATTCACTCACGCTCAGATGGCGGCATCTACAATGCTCAGAGACGGAAGGCCAAAACAAAAATTAGGAGGGTATTGATCAGAGAGTTTTTTTGTTGTTGTTGCATATGCTGCAGCACGTACGACTCACTCTCAGGAAGAATTACAACGTCTACTATCTGCATTATCCAATGTTTGTTATGAATTTAGTTTCACAATTAGCAAAAAGAAGACACAGATTATGTCACAATGTGAGCATGGGGTACATTCAATCTTTATTGACGACGCCGAACTAGCGATGGTAGACCATTCTACAAATATAGGATCAGAGGTACATAGGAAATTATCCCTAGATCAGGAAATCAACATCAGGATTGGTAAGGCAGCAACAACAATGAATAGGTTAAGAAAAGGATTCTGGGAGAACAGGAAGCTTATTGCCGAAACAAAAGTCCTTGTCTATCAAGCCTGTTTCCTTAGCACTCTTCTTTATGGCAGTGAAGCCTGGACAACTTACTCACACCAAGAGAAACGTTTAAATAGCTTTAATATGAGGTGTCCTCGAAGAATTTTTGATATTAAGTGGCAAGACAACACAAATACCGAAGTATTGGAAAGATCACATTGTGTGACTGTATATTCCATGCTCAGTCTTCGTAGACTTAGATGGATAGGACACGTTAGGAGGATTGGTGATGGTAGAATAACAAAGAACATCTTTCTTTTTATTGTGAATTCAGATAGGTAGGAGATCTCAGGGCAGGCCTCTAGTACGATACAAAGATGTGTGTTTGCGGGACATGATTCATACACGCATTGATAATCCACCTGGGAGCAAGTCGCCGCTGAAAGTTTTGCATGAAGGGCAAATATCAGAAATGGAATAAAGACAAAGGAGAATATTATTGCAGATAGGTAACACACCCAGCGTGTGAGACGTAAGATGGTGCATGATGGTTAAAAAGAAAATGACCATGTGTTCACATGCATCCACTGTGAACGAACATTTACAGCGCTAAATGGCCTTATCAGCCACATTCACTACCGCCATTGGTTGTAGTTATTAAGCCTTTGTGAAGCACAATGTAACAAAACTATCGTCTGTCAAGACGGCAATGTTCCAATATAATAATGTTGTGATATGAGGAACTATAACTAACAATAACACTGGCTTGTTGTGATATGAGGAACTATTCCATGCATTAACGCTTACTTGTTGTGATTTGAGGAACTATGACTTACAATAACACTGGTTTGTTGTGATATGATGAACTATGCCATACAATAACATTGGCTTGATGTGATATGAGGCACTATGCCATACAATATCACTGGCTTGTTATGATATGAGGAACTATGCCATACAGTAACATTGGTTTGTTGTAAATTTAGAGAATTGGAAGCAGTTCGAGTCGCGCCAGTGACTTATGAGAGTATGGAGCCGGTCGCTCAGAAAGCAATGACAAACTACTGAGCGTAACCTTGCCTAGAAATCAACAATCAGCTGAAAGATGCTGATGTTGACAACGATGTCCTGTAAAGGATATGCAAAACATTTCTTTGTACCATACAATAGCACAGGCTTGTTGTGATATGAGGAGCTACGCCATACAATAACACAAAATTACTCCCGCTAATTACTCACAGCCTTTGACTTCTAGGCTTGCTGAATCATGTACATCCTGGCCATTCGGGTACTTCGCTAGACATGTGTAGGTTCCCATGTTTGAACAGTTGACAGCTTTTATCTCATGAACGAAAGGAATTGTGTAGTTGGTCGTCTCAGCTATGGGATGTTCATTTCTCTTTATGGTGACTCTATCTGGGCATCCGTCTACGGAACATCTCAACTCTACTGTATCACCGGATCTGATCTCTGCTCTACCGGTGTTGTTGCTTGCGGTGAACTCCACCTTCGGTAAACCTGGAATGGAATGATAATAGACTATACCTGTGTAATATTAGTGAGGCTCTAATAACTATGTCTGTGTAGCTGACAGTGTTTTTTGTTGGAGATGTATGAACACTTAGAATGTGTGTGACGTGTATGTCTGGTATATCCATTTCTTCGTATTACGATAATTATTTTTACAGTACTATTTACATCTAGGTAATTAATTTAGTGCCTGTCTCTCTGGCCAAGGTGTTACACGGCTTTCTCCATAATCCCGTTTATCCACTCAGGGTAACGCAGGTCGCGAGAATTGGTAGCGGCTCTCCCCGCGTTTTTGACTTGCGGGATAAGTGAGCCGGCCTCTCATAAAGCAATGGCAAGCTACTAAACGTAATCTTGCCAAGAAATCAACAAACAGCTGAAAGATGCTGATGTTGACATCGATGTCCTGTAAAGGATATGGACATTTAAAAAAAAAAAAATTATAATAATAATTTAGTGAATAAGTCGTAACACAATCGTAGAAGTGGACAGAAGAGCTCCAATTTGACTTCCGCTTTTGTACTTTCATTTCTTTACGCTAGAATATTAGAAGAAGTTTGAAACGTTTTGACGACGGCTTAAGTAGGGCCAGACATGTGTCCATCTTGTCAACAAGAACTTGACGAATAGCTGTCACCAATTCTAGAAGCAAGCATTAAATCGTGTAACTCCTGTTGTGCCGATACCTAAGGTATCATTTGCTTTTCTCCATGACGCTAGTCTCTTGTCGGAAGTTGTTTTCCTCAAGTCTTAACCCCATGTGGGGAGAAGATATTTTTCATATTTTCTTGTCTGGATCGACTCACCCATCTTGCTCAGGACATTCCCATACGCGATCCATCCCCTCGTTCATCAATTGTAACAGACGGTGCTGAGTGTAAAGGATTAACTTGTCTAGGTTAGGTGCCCCAGATCTCCAACAGACTGCAGACCAGTGCTCTCTGGTCAGGTCGAAGCACAAGTAACAAACTAGCAGTTGGGTATGAGGGGACAAGAGATCTAACTGTCTACTACCCTTGGCCAGCAGCAATAATTACATTAGTGGGTGGGAAACATAGTGGGACGTGGGTCAACATGTTCATGTCAATCTTGTCATAAAAATTGCAGGTTTCAGAAGCGCATTTCCATTCTGGAACATTCTAGAAGAGGGAGTTGTATACGCCACGTTCCATCGTAAGGGTAATAAAGAGACGCGGCGATGACGGCATGGAGTGGGGTTGATGTGAAGTAAAAGTAGGAAACACGAGTGAGCAGAGGAATAAGAAAGACTTGTTTGGATGGGATTTTAATGCACTGATAGGCACCAAAACCAGCTGCAGAACGTACCTAACTATTATAATATATATATATATATATATATATATATATATATATATATATTATATATATATATATATATATATATATATATATATCCATCCATCCATCATGTGCCATGCCGGTAAGCGTGGGCGGTCATGTTCTGCCATCTCACTCGATCAACAGAGTCGTGGATCAGTTCCGTGTTTCTGTCTCGACCATGCCACAAGGCCAAGCCATCCAGATACTTGTTTCTAGGTCTTCCCCTTGGTCTGTTCCCCTCGATCTTACCAGTTGTCATCAAGTTCTCCAAATCATTTCTTCTCATAACATGCCCAAAAAATTGTGACTGTCTACGTCTAATGTCTCTGATCAGTTTACGATCTTCATTTGTTTCTTGAAGGACTTGTTCATTGGTCTTTCTGGCTGTCCATGGTATTCTTTGCATTTTCCTCAGAAACCACATTTCTACAGCCATCAGATGTTTTTCAGCCTGGCTGCTCATTGTCCAAGCTTCACATCCATATAAAAGTACAGGTTCTATGTAGCATCTCAACACTCTTTTTCTCGTTTCAATTGACATCTTTTTATTGGTCAGTATGTTTTTCATCTTGCTAAAGGCTACTTTTGCCATGGCGATTCTTGTTCTAATCTCTTCAAGGCATCTCCCATCAGATGCTATTACTGTTCCGAGATAATTGTACCTATTCACTTGTTGAAGAATTTTTACTTGTATATTACACTGTGTATTTCGTTCTTTCTAGTGACGACCATAATCTAGTATATATATATATATACATATATATATATATATATATATATATATATATATATATATATATATATATATATATATAATATATATATATATAATATATATATATATATATATATTAGGAACGTTCATTTGAAATCCGTTCATGCCGCACCGCGCGTAATTGCTTACGTTTAACAGTATCGTGTCATAGTCTTATGATAAGTACTGACCAGTGAATACAAGAGCACGTGCTTATCGTCCCATGATGCATAGGTTTAGTTTCTGAACGTTGAGAAAATGACCCGGTTGATCCAAAATCCGCCCAAAGAAGCTCAATGAGCGGTTGTTCAGTTTCTTTCATTTGAAGGATGTCAACCAGTGGACATTCATCGAAGAATGCAGGCAGCGTACGGTAACAAATGTGTGTGGAAGACAACAGTGATAGACTGGGCTTGAATGTTTCAGAAAGGACGTCAGTTCACGACAGATCCTTCGACAGCCGGGTCAAGCGCATATTGTTGAAACAGAAAAAAAAACCATCGCCAAAATTGATGCAGCAGTACATTTGAACCATTGTCGAAGCATACGTTCGCTAGCGAAAGATTTTGATGTGCCCATTGGGACAATTCAAAAGATCGTTCGTAAGAAACTGCAAAATCGGTAGGTGTGTTCACAGTTGATACCACGGATGTTGATCGACCACTAAAAAGAGGAACCCATGGGATGGCGTTTGAACCACTTGCTGCGTTACACTTTCTGCGTTACGCGTTACAGCGTTCGTGTGTATTTTATCTTATTTTATTTTATTATTCATTTTTTATATTTATTGAGTGCTTCTGATTTCGGATTTTTCACCTGTATTTCGTGACACGTCGATCTCCTTGTAAGGTATGTGCAACGTTGTGATGTTCAGTACGTTTTTTCTCGCAGGAGTTTAAAATATCTATTTGTTTCCATTTCATACAGAGTGGAGGGTGATGCATATCTCTTCCGCATAGCAGCAGGCGATGAATCATGGTGTCACCACTTTGAGCCGAGCAGCAAAAGAGAGAGCATGCAATGGAAGCATGCTGGTTCACCAAAAACCAAAAACAATTTTTTAACATGAAGAGCCGACTTTAAAGAACCTGGTGTCAACATCATCTCTACTCACTACTTGGAAACACTAGACAAGCTGCAAAAAGCCATCAAGAATAAACGACTCGGCATGCTTTCTTGCGGTGTGATTTTGTTGCACGATAATGCTCGTCCGCATGATGCAAAGATTGTGCAGGAAGCATTAGCTCGGAAGAAGTGGGAAATTCTGCAACATCCAGCCTATGGTCCTGATTTGTCACTATGTGATTTTCATTTGTTCAGACTTCTAAACCAAGCTCTCAAGGAGCAACGATTTCACACAGATGCAGACGTAGTGAACGCGGTAATCACTTGGTTCAGTGAGCAACCTCAATCCTTTTTTTTTCGGACGACATTTGCCGCCTACCTAAGCAATGGGATGCTTGCCTGAATGCCTACGGCGACTTCTTCTGACCAACCCATGGCTCGAAATTCATTCAAAGTGAACGCTTTGTTTAATTTTACCACACCTGTTAAGGTTTCTTTCGTTCTTTTGTAATAAAGTCACTGGAACGGGTTTCAAATGAACGATCCTAAATACGATCATATATCTGTCTCTAGAATATCAATGTTGAAGTGAGGTGGTGTTGTCTGAGACCATCGTGATAAACCAATAGAGTGAAAATGAAATTTATTTTATTGCAATAAACGTCGAACCAACGCAAACTGTTGGTTTTATTTTATTATTGGCTAAGCTTTCCCCAACAGGGTTCATTTATAGATGTTGATGTAATGTGTGTCTTTTATTGTATGATTTCATAAGGCCACTTATCGTGTATGCATTATGCTTTCTGGCTTTGCCTTTTCTAGGATGCTACACAGCTCCTGAGACTTCCAGATCAGTATAGACCAGCAACGGAGCCATACTGGAACAACAATGGGTCATCGCTGGATCTACAATGGCATACCAAACAAAAGCTTACAATAAAACAGTCTTTTGAGAGTGTGTCCGGGGTCCACTCCTACACGATGACAAATAATCATATTTCAGGACACAAACTGGTTCTTAGACAATAGCAATGTAGGAGTCGCAAGGACCGGGAAGTTTGCGCATGCGCAGTAGCGATTACAAAACTGTTGCTCCACTATCGACTTGCACGTGCAAGAACAACTAGGTCACACCCAAAAAAAAAAAAACAGTTTCGTAGAAGGCATTAACAAGTTAACGAACATGTGGAACAAGTATGTAGCCAGGCACGTAGACTATTGACACATAATACACACATACATAACAATTCCGAGTCACGCTTAATTTAGTTGCATATCCTTTACAGGACGTCGCAGTCAACTACAACATTCTTTGGCTGTTTGTGATTTCTTGCCAAGTTTACGTTCAGAAGTTTGTATTGCTTTCAGTACGACCGGTGCTCATACCATTATATGAAATTCAGCGAAAAAATGGTTTCCTTCCAAATTACCTGAACTTGTGTTTCGAACTCGGTATGTGGGAATTCGAATCGCGTTCGCAACCCATATGCCACAAAGCCGGTTCGCACTATTGTAAAACAAAAAAAGTTATTTGTAACATTCCTGTTACTTAATGACTTCCACTCGTCCTATGATTCATTGTTTTTTTAATTTCTTTTTTTTTTTTTAATTGTTATTTTACAGAGGCGTATATAATACCGTGTTTCCCGGAAAATAAGACCGGGTCTTATAATAATTTTTGCTTAAAAATGCACTAGGGCGTATTTACATTTATTCGTGTACAAAGTTCTAAATTTATTCAAATACACTCTTACCATCGTTTTCTGGAACATCGGCATAGCTTTCCGAATCAAGTGCACAACGGTGGCTTCTGTACTCCGACTGGCCATTCCGCAACAAGTATCTCTTTCTAGCTGGCCATCTTAACTAGGGTTTATTTTAAGAGTAGGTCTTATTTACGGGGAAACACGGTAGTTTGGCTCGTAGTTTTTTTTAATGTCATTTCAACTAAACACTCTCCCCCCCCCCCCCCCCCCCCCCACACACACACACACAATTATAACGTCTTGATCTGTTGGACCAAAGTCAGGGGGGCTACTTATTGGAACCGAACTAGCGGCACCAATGTTTGTAGGTGACTGACCTACAGTTCTATAGTCTTTATGCCGTCTACATGAGTCAACGTAATACACTGTCAAACTGTCATTTACTGCCTATACTACCTTGCAGTGTAGGGCAGGGTAGTCTAGAGCCCGAGGATTTAAGGCACCTGGCAATCGCCGCGAGCTGTGCAGGTTGGAATTTTCTGTTTGCCCCCGACATAAAAAAATTCCACACATTACCGAGGATTGGAAATCCGACTCTCCCTAAGGAGAACCCGGCATTCTTAGCCACTCGGCCAGTCGCTCCCAAGCAGTTATTAAAAACATACGTACTCAAAAGGCGTATCCTTCTGTGAATGTCTGATGTGCCGAGAGAGTTGTTGGCTGTACAGTTATAGACTTCAGCCCGACTGCAAACATTAAGTCTAATCCAGCCGGCAGACGTAATATCATTACCAGATTCATTTGTTACTATCACTCGCGGTGTAGGCACCCCCTCAGCCTCGCATGCTAAAAAACCGTAGACATATGATGTGTTTACTGTGACGTAGTTAGTACTATTGTCAACTAAGCTCCATAATGTCTCATCGTCCAAGTTTAGTGCGAACAAGGAAACCGTTGGTGACTCTGTGAATAAAAGGATAATAATTAGCTAATTAAACAGGCCATCATTTATTAGTCTTGGTGTTATACATCACTAGGCACAGCCGTGCAGCGCTTCCATTGTTCATTACCTGGTTGCTTTATCTAATTCCAAGTAAACAAACACTTTCTTAACACTGGGCATTAAGTACATCACAAACCAATCACGTATAGGACCCTTCATTCACCCCTGGGGTATATGGCGCTAGCTCCATATTCTGAGACCGAACGACACTGAGTGGCCTATGTAGCCAATATAACACTGGACGTCGTTACTTCCCACAGTATTTCCTGGTAACAATTTGATGATGGATGTAAATGGGTGACCATGTCAACAATGTTGTCAGACTTGTGGAGGATTCGAGGACATTACACCTGGATCGGGCTGCAAGTGTGCAAACCAGTGTGCTAGTACAGCTTCCACTGTATTTTATTGGAGTCGTCTTTACAACAAGAATTAAATAATGTAGTTAGGTGGAGCTATTCAAACCGTATGCAAATTAACATCACTAAAACAAAATCAATGTTACTAACAACCAGACAAAGACTTCAAACTCTAAACTCACACACATCACTTCAACCTCACATCGATAACGTGCCAGTAGAAAGTGTAATTGAGCACAAAACATTAGGCATAATTATTGATAGAAACCTAACCTTTAATTCCCACGTTCAAGCGCTTATTAAACAAACAGCGAAAAAAGTCTACCAACTCGCCAAAATTAAAAACTTCCTTGATGAGGACACAAGGAAACTATTCTATACTTCTCATATACAGACACACTTTGACTACTGCTCTACAATCTGGGACGGTTGTTCTAATTCAAACACCAAGTGACTTTACTCACTCCAGAAACGGGCCATGAGTCTAATTTATAGCAAACATTTATCAGACAATCCTAGCCTGTATAAACGCCTTTAGTTACTACCACTCCGCAAACGCCTGCTTTTCAATAAAGCTAAACTAATTCACAAAATCCTGTATCGGAATGCCCCAAATTACCTTTGGCCATTGTTTAAATATAATGCCAGACACAGTAAACGTTTAAATATATTACACATTCCGAAGCCTAGGATTGACTTATACAAAACAAGCTTAACGTACTCTGCAGCTCAGCTGTGGAACAATCTTCCACAAGAAATCAAAGACATCACCAATCCCTATTCATATAATCGCAAATTACTCGAACACTATCTCAGTACGGATTATCTTCCCCCTTAATAATAGAGATAATAATAATAATAATAACAAAACCCTAGTATAACAGCCAGTCCCCTTTTGGTTGGCCAGTATATTCCACATGCTAATGTCAAATGTCAGACCATTATCTAATTTTACCGTGTCGTGTAGTTTTGATGTTCGCATTTTGCCCATGCCTTTATAATGCATATCTTTTATATTGTTAATGTTCTCTGTTAGCCTTGAATGATGTGTGAATGAAATAATGTATGAAAGAGAGTGATAGAAGGGCAGAATGTTAGACGGGCCTGCGTGCCCAATTCTTAACCCTTTGAAAATAAAGTTTGTTCGTTCGTTCGTTCCACGCCAATTAAATAGGACATTATTTATTATTCTAGGTGGTATAAATCGATGGTTAAAGTGGTTCACCATTGTAATCGTGTAGACCCTAGATGTTTAATAACATATAGGCATACACTTCTTTTAGAGCCATTGTTGTCTCCACATCCTTCCACAAGGAAAAATAGTAGACATTAGAAGTCAGAATGTCTGATATGTTGCAAACTGAGTGAGGGTGGAGCAGCAATGGCTGACCTTGACGAAGTTCTATTTCCGTCATATCCTTCACCTCCCTCCCGTCCACCCCCCCCCCCCCCCCCCCCCCCCCCACGAACTCAATAGTTGTCTCGGCTGTAGTGTTGTCGTGCCAGTGCTATGCCACCGTGATCATCCCACAAATGTTGATGATGGTATTAAGCAATATGCTGAGATACATTTTTTTAAAAATTGTGCAAGCTATTGATTGTCCTGTCTTAACCAAATACATATGAACATTTTATAACATTTCACAGTAATGTGATAAGAGCCGCAATGTTGGAAAACATAATATTTGTATATGTTTCTATTTATATTGCATCGTTGGGCAACCCACGCAGAATATAATAGTTATCTAATGTACTGGAAACATTTTAATACAAGATCAAGGTCATAATAATATTTTCAATTAATGTTGTGTATAAATGTATGGTGGTCTTAGGTTGGCGCATTGAGTGACTTTATAATGTCATGGGTTGGCACGTTGAGTTACTTTAAAATGACATATGTTACACAGAGACAGAGGCACAGAATATAGACAGACAGGTTTACAGACAGACAGACTGACTAACAGGCAGATACAAATAGATACAATCGACTGCCCAGTATGTCTGAATCATGTGTTCTGTATGCTAAACCATTCATGTTATCTATCGAATCCCTTTCAGACAGACAGACATACACATCACTTTACATACAGATGTAATGATATATTTTTACTGTCTGATTCTTACTGCCTAATCGTGGTTCAATCCCTGCCTGTGTCCGGATTAGTTTATCCACCACAACTTCCCTGTGTGGACCAAACTCTTAAACACGAGCAGAGCAAAATTCCCAGAATTCTCTGAGACTTATATAGGCAGGAAATGCAACTAGAAAGGAAACTGGCCACTCCATCTCAATGTATTCGTGACCTACAATATCCGGATCATTATCCCCTAGCAGGTCCTTTGCAGAATGTCGCTTTCATCATGGTGTTCCTAAAAGCCTCCCGATCTCTGGTCAGTTCCCCGCCTCATACATGCTCATGTCCCAGCTGTCCGCAATGTCCTGTGTCCATCTTTGTGCTGGTCGACCACTGTCCCATCTTCCAGGAACCACCCCTTCCATCACTGTTCTCTCCCAGCCATGGTGCGCAATATGGTAAAATTATTTTACTTTCTGAGACCTGAGGCTGTTTATGAAACAATTTACTCTGATGATAATGTTCAGTATATTGTTTGCTATTTCTTTGTCCACTATATTGTAAAAGTGTGTCTGTCGCATGTGAGCTCAAAAGCCTCAATGTTCTTGTGAAATTGTCCATGATGCATATCTGTATGTTTCAGAAATTATGTATGTTCTGAAGCAATGTACTGTATCTTGCTTGCGTGTGTCATCCCATAGAATTGCATAGGATTACATAGGGCTGCTATGGCCAGTTTGCTTCAAACGTCTTGTGAACAATACCTGTTTTCGTTGATTAAGGAGCCAAGATATTCAAAGAGTGTGACATGTTCAATGTCTTCATTGTTGATTGTCATCTGTGCCTCACTTATATCAAGAATGTATATGTGATACGACACAGCAGTATCCATTAATCGACACATTGCACCTGCCCGCCATATGTAAATAAGGATCGCAGTAGAGATGTGGCTAGACGACTGATTGCCGACTCTGTGGTCATGGGTTGAAATTTGCAACCATGCGGATCTTAAAAATTGATCCAGGTTCCATGGTCGACACAAACTAGAATAAATATCATGGCAATTCTTGGGAGGCAAAGGTGACCGGAGTGGTATTGAGCACAACACCCTTCGAGCGTCAATTTGATTATGAAAATATGTTCCTAGCATCATATGCCCAATACACCTTAAGAGTGTGTATACATAATTGTGCGTCCTCTTATGGACGATGCAATCAACCCCATCATATATATATTATAAACAGTAATGTTCCATTGCTACTAAACGGCCGACGATCGTACCATGGATATCAATACAAAGCAATCTGTTTCCAAATCGCCAGCGTCTATTTCGATACTTTAGCCTCACAGCTCGGGAAATTGTGGAACTGCGTTAACTAACCCCTAGCCACAGACTCACACACATGTGTACATGTAATATAGATATATTAGGGCTGCGACCGATTAATTTAAATTTAATAGTTAACTTTTGAAAAATTAACGAATAATTAATAGTTAATTTCGATTAGAGCACAACATTTATAGTCACATAACTCACATTATAGTCGTATTTGTCAAAAATCGAAATAACACTGAATTGTCTTGTTCATATGTCATCTAATAACTAACTACGCAAACAGACGAGTATGTTGACAGTATTTGGTTCAAGTGATGAGCGGGTCTTATTAAAAATATAACCAGCAGAGCTGAACAATCGTTCACATGGAACTGAGGTAGCCGGTATGCACAAAACGGTCTTGGCAAGGAATTCCAATTTTGGATATCGATGTTCATTAAGTTTCCACCATTGTAGACGGTCATCCTTCAGCATTCAGCAACTTTCTCCTCTGTTTCAGTCTCCATTAGCTTAATACGCTTTTCATTTGGTTTACATATAGTTTCATTGTCAATGTCAGTATCATTCGTTGCAGCAGTCTCCATCTGCTCATCATGAACATCAACGGCTATTTTTTGTTCAATACGTGACCAAGTTCGTTCGTTTGCATCTTTTGACAAAACACTTCAGGTATTTGTAGCGTGGATCACGTGCTGTTGCAATCTGTAGTATTTCAATACTTGTAATATTAGCTACACGCTCACTGAAGTCATTAATACATGCTGCCTTAAATTTAGCTATGTAGTCCGGATCGAGAAAAAGAGTGTTGAGGTGCTACATAGAACCTGTACTTTTATATGGATGTGAAGCTTGGACAATGAGCAGTCAAGCTGGAAAAAAAAAACATCTCATGGCTGTGGAAATGTGGTTTCTGAGGAAAATGCAAAGAATACCATGGACAGCCAGAAAGACCAATGAACAAGTCCTTCAAGAAACAAATGAAGATCGTAAACTGATTAGAGACATTAGACGCAGACAGTCAAAATGTTTTGGGCATGTTATGAGAAGAAATGAATTGGAGAACTTGGAGACAACTGGCAAGATCGAGGGGAACAGACCAAGGGGAAAACTTAAAAGCAAATACCTGGATGGCTTGGCCTCGTGGCATGGTCGAGACATAAACTCTGAGCTGATCCACGACTCTGGTGATCGAGTGAGATGGCAAAACATGACCGCCCACGCTTACCGGCATGGCACATGATGGATGGATGGAGTCCATCATCGTGTACAGTCATATGCTTTGTCAACTATGATAGTAATGGCTATACACAGCTACATGAAACATAATCTTGACCGCCAAGCAGGACCGTGGTCTGACAGAATAAGTCCAAAACTTTGACATATTTCGAAATCTTCTCCTAATCTGAATCTGCCAGTTTGGGACCTTTGTATTGCTTCTTTTCATCTGACATGTAAACTGTTACTGCTTCTCTGGCCTGTAGAAGACTCTGTAGCATAATAAAAATACAGTTCCATCTTGTTGGTACATCTTGCTGCAGCTTACGCAATGGTGTCTTAGTACAATTTTGCAACTCGGTTGTGTTTTTAGCACTATGTTTAAAAAGTCCGACAATTTTTCGACATCCGGTTCATTTGTATAAGTGAGATGAGAAAAGTTTTCGATTAATCGTTAAAAAAAAATAATCGTTAAAAAAATGTAACGATTAATCGATTAATTAATCGTTAAGATATATATATATATATATATATATATATATATATATATATATATATATATATATATATATATATATATATATATCTTGCTTGGCCACTCTTTTGATTCGCTATTCTCGCAGTCTAACCATGGTTGTAGATTCGCAGTCATCACATGGTTCTCGCACAAGTCTTACTTCTCGTAGAGTATTCAGAATTTCAGCCTGGTCCATGATGCGTCCGCCCTCCTCCTGCGAGCTTGTCAGCCCGCTCATTTCCTTGTACACCCGCATGCACTGACACGAAGATGAAACTAATCTTTGTCAACCGAGACCGCTCCAGAGACAGAAACCACTCTCTTCGGACCCCCCCCCCCCCATCTCTATCCTCTTGAGCATGCTCATTGAGTCGCCTGGAAAACATACCCTATTGAATGTCTGTGTCTCGAGTCATGTGCCATAACGCTGCTGCTGTCAATAACGCTTAAACATTAACAGTAAATCAGATAATTAGCTCGTAAAATCCATCAACTCGAACAGCGTCTTGGTTTTGGAACCAGCAGAATAAACAAGGCCGAATCGTCGACATGTGTAATGAATCAATCTGAGTTTAATTTTCCACACAATGCATTGGCTTGGCATATCATTAAATATTTTGCAATAAGTACAGTGCCTAGAGATTTCCAGGGCGGTCGGTAATGATATTATTGACAGTCATATTAATGTTAGCCTACGAACCTTTTGAGTGATTTGTTTAGAATTACATTGTAATGTCTTTCAATTCACCTTCTGTCCATTTCTGAAGGTCCATTTCTCGCCGCTTCGGAATTCTACTAATTTTCTCGGCAATTGGTTCTCCACGTCATCCTCTAAGAGCGTGTTTTCTATCTGTCCTCATATTCCAGCCAGTTTGTCCATGTCCAACTAAGGATTCACCACTATAACAGTTCTGATCGTTCCAAGCACAGCCTGTCCTTTCCAAACTCCAACAAGAATCTATTGTTTGGTGACGTTATCATGACGTTTTTCTCCGTTGCCAATTCTTCAACTAGGTTCTCTGTGCGTTTTTGCTTCGAGGCTATACATTTATTTTTATGACGTGATTCTTAGGTATAGCTTTATGGAATTGTGCCCCATCGCCTTTAATTGATGCAATCATTTCCCAGGTCGTGATCTCTACATCTGACAATAGCAGTGCAGACGTTATAAGCCATAAGCTATTCTAAGCATGACAGTATTGCCCCCCTATGCATCCCACACAACATTTAAAAACATTATTATTATACGACGGGCACACACACCTGTCTGCAATCCCGCGATAGACTTCGTGTAGACAACCCATGGGGAGGTTGCACTAACTAACTATAACAAATTAGTCCCTAATTTGTCCATTCAGACAAGCGTCCTAACTCTAGCTAAATAACCGGAGTAAGGGGACGTGTGTGATTCACAGGTACCAAGCCGTCGGTCCTAGTGACTTGTCTATAACTCTCGCTGCAATATCTATCACCTACTATGATCTTGTCATTATTGCATATAAAGGTGAGGTCGTTTGCCTTCATTGTATCCGTAGTGGTACTCTGCCCTAGTTGTGTATTTATAGTCTATATGTTGACTATCAACCATTTAATGGCAAATAATGGCGAAATAATCATGTGGCCTAATTTTCGTCTGTGAGTTAACAGCAATCAGGATATTAAATTACTTATAACACTTAATAAATTCTAACACACACAAAGTAAATTAATTATGTGAACTAAACTAAATTAATCTAATACACATTCAATATCACAATAGTCTAAAATATGCTAATAAGTAATTATTTTACTGCATATTTATCAATAAAAGTACTGTTTGTATTGTTAATATAGTTAATATAACTAACACCATATATAAGTTCATAGTCACTGTCATCATGATATCCATATGAATATATGAATATAATATATATAATCACATTATCTAAGAATATCGAAGTTATATCCTTAGATTGTCAATCAAATATACTTAAAGCACATTCCTTCGTTCTGGTACAGTTCAATATCCAGAGCGGATAGTAGGAAATAATACCATCATCGTCTCGATCCAATGAATACGACGACTGGGTTTATAATGTCTCTGCCAATAAATAAAATTGACAACATATGTATATAACCGATTAATATTATGCTAAAGTGATTTGTTGTTTGCAATGTAAATTGCTATCTAATCGGGTACATCTGTAAAATAAATTTATCGGCCTTAATCTAACATGTAACTGAACGTAGACAACTATTAATAACAAAGAAAGTTGCTGTATAGAAGAACTATAGTCGACTAAGAAGATCTGCCAAGTTATTATCCTTTCCAAGAATATGACAGATATCGAACTCATAATCTTGTAAGAGTAGTGACCATCGATGTATTCTGGAATTCTTAGGATGACCAGATTAAAGATTTGCAATGGCTTATTATCAGACTGAACCAGAAATTTCCTCACAAGGAGATATCTTGAGAATTTCTCAATACTTTCAATTAAAGCTAAAGCTTAAAGTTCATTGATAGCATAATTTATCTGCGTATCTGATAGCTTCTTACTGAAATAGAGAATATGATGTAACTTCCCGTCATCTAACTGAAGTAACACCGCTGAAATTGCATGAAAACTCGCGTTTGTTTGTAACACGAAATCTTTCGAAATATCAGGCAATTTCAGAATAAGATACGCATTAAACAGAGTTTTGATCTGTTGCAAAAGTTTGTCATGATCATCTGTCCAGACTATATTCGTTGGCTGACCTTTCTTTAGAAGTTCAGAAAATGTTGCTGTCATATCAGCAAAATTAGGAATAAATTTCTGATAGTAGTTAATCAGACTTAATAGACTTCTCACTTCTTTTTTTTTTTTTTGGTGGTGGTGGGAGGTTTGATGTTAAGAGGGAAACCACCACATTATCTTCCCAAGACTTCATGAATCTCCTTGAATATCAAGAAAACAGTAACAATGGTAATATCAAAGAAAATGGTGACACCAAAATGTGAAATAGAAATAGAAGGAAAAATCCTTAACCAAGTGGATAATTTTAGATACCTAGGGGCATTTATAACATCAGATGGAAGATGTACAACAGAGATTAGGAGCAGAATAGGGCAGGCAAAAGCCACATTTCTGAAAATGAAGAGTATCTTGTGCAATAAGTCACTATCACTGAATGTAAGAAAGAGAGTGCTGAAATGCTATGTAGAACCAGTTTTGCTGTAAGGCAGTGAATCTTGGAATGTAAATGAACAAAGTAAGAAGACATTAGAAGCAACAGAGATGTGGTTCCTGAGACGAATGTTGCGAATTCTTTGGACTGCCAGAGTAACTAACGATGACTGCCTGAAACAGGCTAATGAAACTAGAACATTATATACAACAATAAGACAGAGACAAACATCTTTCTTCGGTCACGTGATGAGAAGAGAGGCATTGGAGAACATCGTAACATCTGGAAAGATCGAGGGGAAGAGAGGCAGAGGCAGACCAAGAGAAATGATGCTGGATGGATTGAGACGGTGGCATGGAGGAATATCAGCAGCAGAGTTGATCCAGAAAATCAAAGACCGAGGTCTGTGGAGAGCCATTAACGCCTACGCCAGCTGGCACGGCACTTGATGATGATAGTGATGATGATCAGAAATTCTATGACCAAGAAATTGTATTTCAGTGAAACCTATTTCTATCTTGCTCGGCTTCGCTTTAAGACCGTGTTGTTGTATTCTCTGTAATACTTGTTTTAGAATTTTAACATGTGTGTCTATGTCTGCAGTAAGGATACAGATATCATTCATATAAGAAGCAACAATGGAAATGCCATGAAGTAATTTTCTCATCATGCGCATCAATGTCCTTGGTGCATTCTGTAGACCGAATGGAAGATATGCCCATTCATATAGACCTAATGGAGTGCTAAAAGCTTTGATATGCATGGAATCTTCATCCATAGGGATTTGCCAATATCCCTTTGTCTGGTCAATCTTTGAAAAGAGGTTAGAGTTGCCATGCGTTCGATTAATTCATCAATATTTGGCATTGGTTCTGCATCAAGTAGTGTTAATGCGTTTACTTTTCTGTAATCGACTCATAGACGCAATGAACCATCTTTCTTTTTCACAATCACTACCGGAGAACAGTAGTTTGAAATTGATTTCCTAATGATACCACTTTGATCTAGTTCTGATCGTTCCAAGCACAGCCTGTCCTTTCCAAACTCCAACAAGAATCTGTTGTTTGGTGACGTCAGCTTGATATTTTTCTCCATTGCCAATTCTTCAACTAGGATCTCTGTGCGTTTTTGCTTCGAGGCTATACATCTATTTTTATGACTTGATTCTTGGGGAAAACTCTATGGCACCATGTTACTGCTTTACTTACTGCCATAACTTCCATAGTCAGGCTACTTGTGGTCGCAACAAAAGCACCAGAGTCCTCCTTCACAATTCTCCATCCTTCCAATGCTATGTTACTACAATGTCCAACAATTGTTGTAGGTCGGTTCCATTTTCCGCCACCAATACTGTGTCATCTGCATAGCATGTATTGTTTATACTATAACCTACGATTAGTATACCTGGCTTCTCTTTGCTCTCTCTCATTATTACTTCACTATAGAGGGGGAAAAGATCCTGTGACAAGTCACACCTCTGTCGTACTCCTAGCTTTATCTTAGTTAGTTAGTTAGATAGTTAGTCGACAGAGCATCCTCATTGCACATCGAACCATTCAGTCCATAAGTGCTCGGATCACCTCCTCAGCAAATCCCGCAGCGTGTAGCGGTTAACGACACAAGTTCTGTGTTGGTTTATCAGTCTTCTTTGGCTTCCTGCGTAGTGTTCTTGTTTGGCCACCTCTCTTTTAATTTGCTTTTCTCGCAGTCCGGCCATGGTTGTAGATTCACAGTCATTACATGGTTCTCGCAAAAGACTTACTTCTCGTAGAGCATTCACAATGTCAGCCTGGTCCATGGCGCGTCCGCCCTCCACAGTATCGTTACCTGCGAGCTTGTCAGCCCGCTCATTCCCTTGCATTCCCGCATACCTTGGCACGAAGATGAAACTAATCTTTGCCAGCCGAGACCGCTCCAGAGACAGCAATCAGTCTCTTCGGATTCACCCCCCCCCCCCATCTCTATCCTCTTGAGCATGTTCATTGAGTCGCTAAGGAAACATGCCCTAGTGAATGTCTGTGTCTCGAGCCGTGCTATTGCTTTACTTACTGCCATGACTTCCATAGTCAGGCTACTTGTGGTCTCAGCAAAAGCACCAGATTAAATCCTTCACAATTCTCCCTCCGGCCTGAGCCGTAAAGGCAAATGAGCTTCTCACATGTCGGACGACCGAACCATTTGTGTAAATGACAGCATCACCGTCTAGCGAATTCTCGAAAATCAACGCTTGTACTTCCGCCTCCAAAGCTGCCGGGTTTTCTTGTCTGCATTTTCTGTCCAGTTGGATGCAAACTGAAAAGGATGTGCAGAAATCTGTTGGCACTAGTACCCACTCCTCGCCAGGTTCTAAGTCCTCAAGTGAACAGACCTGTTGAAAAATGTCTTCGGCGTGAAGAATGTCTTCCTAGCTTTATCTGTTCGTAACTACCCTCTTTATTTCCCATTTTAGTTGCTGCTACTTGGTTCGAGTAAATAGTTTTTATTATTCTTAAATCTTTATTATTAATGTTGATGTCTTATAACACTTTAATCAGTTCATCATGTTTTACTTTATCAAATGCTCTTTTTCAAGGATGGCCAACGTTTTCAACAGGGCCAAGTTTCAGAAATAATGTTTCCTGCCGGGCCACGCACCTAAATACGCGCGCGCGTGTGTGTGTGTGTGTGTGTTAATTAAAGTAAACAAGCAAGAGTGCTAGAGCTTCGACTACATCGTCGCTTCCCAATAGATGAGATCGTGCTCAAACGTTTGCCTGGTTTAATATAAACAGAAAGAAAGAAAGAAAGAAAGAAAGAAAGAAAGAAAGAAATAGGTTTTTTTTTTTGAAGAAAATTAAACACAACTGAGAATCAAACATATGTATTAGACGAGCGGTTCTCAACCTTTTTTTTACCCGTGCCCCCCTTCACCATATTTTCAGAACGTCATTCTACCCTTTCGTATGTCCTCCCTAAAAATCTCCCCACCCCCTTTCTGCCCATACACAATATACGTAATAATGGAAGCAAAATGTAATAGCACATACTAAAACAAGTCTAGACCTCTGCATAAAACGTGATTTGTGGGTCTAATTTCGTTATAAAATGAATTTCGGAAGGGTGAAACGTACAGAACCGTAAAGTATGAAGGGAAAAACAATATCAAGTAATCGGTTCTTGTATTAACGCTATCTTTAAATAATATTAATTTTCCCTCCCAGGAAACCCTAAAATTCCCCGGGAGGATGAGGGAATTCCCCACCGGTTGAGAACCACTTTATAGACAATTTAAAAATATTTAAAAGTGAGACATCTTACTTTGTTTTGCAGAACTAAGAGCATCAAAACTGATCTCGACTGATGTTGTCGCTATAAGCAAATAGTTTTCCAAATGAACATCAGTAATTCGTGTTCTCACTTGTGATTTGATATGCTTCATGCGACTAAATAGCTGTTCATACGGATAAGTGTATCGAAATAGAGAAACCATCGACAGAACATGTTTGTAAAACGCAGGATGTTTATCCTTGTCCAAATACGTTTTATAGAACTCTTCCAAACCAATTTGCAAAAACTGGGCTGTGACCAAACAGAAATTTATGGCAGAAAATTGGAACTAGGGGTGTGTTACAATAATGCTTTTAAAATGGTTAAGATGGTAGCAGATCTATTGTATTACATATCAAATTAAAGAGGATTGCACAAGGAACATGACAGGGTTAATAATTAATTGATAGGTTACAAATATTATGATAATAATGAGAGGTTTAATAATAACAACTGAAATTAAAGAGGTAAAAATTATTTTAAAAACTGCACTTATAAGGTGTTTTCTACACTCCTATACTGCTAATCATGTTTAATTTACTGAATAATCAAACAAACACCAATTGTCTTCAAGAATATAAACAGTATTGCTCATTAAAGTAACCCAAAAAGAAGTTTTGGTTCATATTCTGAACCATGTCTTTTTAACAAAAAATGACAAAAAATAATGGCTGAAATCTGGAAGGTGGGGTCTCTCACAGTAAAGTTATGAAAATGGTTAAAATTGTAGAAGAAATGTTGTATTATATATCAAAATAAAGGGGATTGCACAAGGAATATGTTGGTAGGAGAATTTCTGCTTTAGGTTGTAAATAAAATAAAAATAATAATATAATTTGTAAAATAATTGGACAAAAGTAGGTAAAAATAAATAAACATTGCACTTAGAATGTGTTTTCTACACTCCTATACTGCTAATAATGTTTAATTTACTGAATAATCAAACAAACACCACTTGTCTTCAAGAATATAAACAGTATTGCTCATTTAAATCACCCAAAAGGAAGTTTTGGTGCATATTCGGAACCATGTCTTTGTCACAAAAATGAAAAAAACTAATGGCCGAAATCTGGAAGTTGGTGTATGTCGCAATAATGTTATGAAAATGGTTAGAATTGTAGCAGAAATGTTGTATTATATATCAAAATAAAGGGGATTGCACAAGGAATATGTTGGTAGGAGAATTTCTGCTTTAGGTTGTAAATAAAATAAAAATAATAATATAATTTGTAAAATATGTGGACAAAAGTAGGTAAAAATAATGTAAACATTGTACTTACCAAGGGGGCGTTGTTATCCAATATCCTGATCACTGCTAATCCTGTTGAATTTACTGCACAAACAACACTTTTCTAAACTATAAATACAATTGCTCCGAATCAATCATCCGAAAAGAAGTTTTGCCGCAGATTCTGAATCATGTATTTTTCTTTTTTCAGACAAAAGTTAGGAAAACACTTGGCAGATTTACATTTAATTGTCATGTCTGTTTGTTTTTATTTACTATATGTGGCAGTCTATTTGTGATAGGCTGCAAAGCAAACTTTGGCGCACAAGTCTGGTCTATTAGTGCAGCCGGAGCAAACAAAAGATGATATGTGTCGTTTAGTTCGAGTGCTACAAAAAACACAGTCTCTATTGACACCGACAAATTCTATTATTTATATTATATTATTTCTATTATAATTCATTAAATTAAATGCTTGGCTCATGTAAATTTTTCGGCATAATTTCCTGCAACAGACTGAAATTCTTCGGCAGGCAGAGTGTCAAACTTTCAGGAATACTCTGAGCTACTTTGCGATGAGCACTTTCCTTTACTTGAAATCCTTCTATAACAATTTTTATCCTCCTTTCTCTGTTTGCCATATGGAATGTAGGATGTGAGCATTGATCTGTGCAATTTCAAAGATCTAGTAGTAGATCTTCTTCCACGACTTAATGGTTTTCCTATCATGGATATTATAATATCCAACCATTTGGTCCATTCTGTCGCAGCCATTCATCGCCGTGTTATTTTCATGGAGACCATCTTCGGCTTGCTTTGCGGTTTTCGCAATCCGCTCTCAACAGTTCTAACTACAGACTTTGTAGAGACAACAATGCATGTTTGTTTTTTAGCTTTATTTAGCCCTTCCACCAAATAATCATTTCATCAATGGACACATTTTCAAATGGGTAAAATGCTTCCTGGATATTCTTCAGAATCATGTCAACAAGAGGATCAATTTTTTTTTTTTTTTTTTTTGTGTGGGTACCCGCAGGTTGACATACATGAAACATGGTGTGATAAATATATTATAATTTTCTAATTGATTACTGGGAAACGTAGTGGCAGTGGCATACCAAGGAGTATATAAATGTGCACTTGTACACCAGTAGTCTTTGATACATGGTCTTGGATCAAGTCCCATAGCAATAATGACAGACGTAAACTTCAGCCATTCGTGCTTCGTTGTCAAACACTCAGCTGTTGACGAACATTCACTGATTTTTCTTTATCACCACGTGCTAAAACTTTAGACACAACTAAAAATTCTTTCTAAATATTCACTGATAAGGGAATCACTATTGTTTAAAACAGTTATAAACAATAATCTAGCTTGATCTCAAGTCATACTACGTGGACGCAAACTGGTGGGCGTTTCCATTGTGAAAAAACAAATTAACACTACCTTAAAACTGAAAATTCACAAGAATCCAATATTAGAAAACGATTGACCGCACCGAGATGGCGTAGAGATCATTCGGCTGTACGACTTTTAAGTTTACTGTAACTTAAAATTCCGAAACGGAGCAGAAATATGTGAAATAAACCAATGATCATTTTGTGGCACTAAAAGGGCGGACTGCCATCTCAGGAAATACATCGTGTCAACAGATGGGATCACGGTAGCGAAAGAGTTAACTATGTATCACAACACATTTCACAATGTTCTATTTGTAATCTTCCTGGTAATAAATTCACGTCTACAGCGAATGGCGTTGCACATGAACAAAAAAGCACATAATGTGTTTTTGTTTTTTAAATCATGAAATCGGTTTTCAAATACAAGGTTTAAGTCAGATATCAAAGAAGCGTATTTATCCGCCTTCTCCTGTGTGATGTCTGGTTGCAATGACAATGTAGGAAAGTGAGTAAAGTGTTTTGTCCTCAACTGTTGTTTCCAAAGACCAAGTTTAATTTGAAATGCAGAAATATGATCATACATCTTATTAATTAATTAATCTTTCCATTGAAGACGAGTGTTAACGTCATAAAGTTGGCTAGTTATATCGACCTGAAATGCAAAGTCGTTAACCCACTCTTTGTCTTCAAACTCCGGAATACTGTTTGACTTGCTTGCAAAGAATGATTGTATTTCTTGCTGTTAATCAAACACTCTTTTCATCAAGTTAGCACTGGTCAGCCATCTTACTTCTGCATAAAATGTAACGTCATTATAATCTGAGTCCAAAGACTTTATAAATTCTTGGAACTGACGGTGATTCAACCCGTTAGACTTAATGGAGCTCACTATTTTGACAACCACTGTCATAACATGGTCCTTTCTGAGGGACTTCGAACATAAATTCTCCTGATGAATAATGCAATGAAAATTTAGCATTGAAGTATATGCGACTTCTTTGGAGGCCTCATTTTCAATCAATTTTACTAAACCTTCAAGGTCGATGTAACTGCCTCTAACAAATCTCGAGACTTAGTAGTGTCCTTAAGTGGATACAGTGCCCGTAATTCTTCAGTCTTTTTAAAATGGACATCAACACCCCGATAAAAATTGCCAGTTGGGCAGTATCTGCCATATCTGTGCTTTCACCATATGCTAGAGCATAACATATAAACTCGGATGCTCGACTTTTCAAATTATCTTCAATATGTTTTCCAATGTCGTCCACATGCCTAGTAACAGTCTGACGAGACAGACTTAATTTTGAGAAAAACTTGTGCTTTTCTGGACACAGAATTTCAACGACGCTCTCCAAACATTCTTTAACCATTTCACCATCTGAATATTGCTTCGATTGTTTTTGCTAGTATTATGGCTACTGGATAACTAGCTTTTAAATAGCATTTGACTCTGAACTCGCTCTAGTAATTATCTTTTGTTGTGCAGAAATGTTTTTTGTAAAATCATTTACGTGGTCATGTCAAAATTGCCCTTTGTACTTATCAAATATATCTTTAACCATGGTTAGTTTTGTAGATTAAAATTCTGCATATACCCCAAACACATCAACCGCACTGAGTCGCAGGCACAGGTTGAAATATTGTTTGAGAAAGTCTCTAAGTTATCAAATACTTCTGCTAAGTCGGTCGGGTGGCTGAAGGCCAAACTAGTAGATTTAGAACACCAGTATCGTACATCACCCTCTAAACAGACATGCCCGCTGACCAATGAACATCTTACTGCATTAAAAACATTAAAGGCTAACAAAACGCTTGTATTACTGAAACAAGACAAAGGAAGTGGTGCAGTATTGATGGACATGTCACACTACCAGAGTAAAATGGAAGTAATATTATCGGATGAATCTAAATTCAGGTTAGATCAAACAGTAAACAAGTCGGAGGACCTGGATGCAAAAATGAGAAAAGAGATCCAGTCACTTGTAAATGAGGGACTTATCAGTGAGGCCACTGCAAAAAAATGCTCTCGCCACGTGGCTTCCAAACTCCTCAAATGTACGGTCTACCCAAACTTCACAAGTCCGGAATCCCGCTAAGACAGATCCTGTATATGGTTATCTCTGCACAACACCGGATGGTGAGATGGCTAGCTGAAATTTTAAAGCCAGTACGACAGTCGTTTGATCCAAAAGTACTTAGAGATACATTCGAACTGGTGGAATTATTGGATACTATGGACATAAATAATAAACACATGGCATCCATGGATATAGCCTCCCTATTTACCAACGTCCCATTAGATGAGACAGTGGAAATAATAAGTGAACGCATCAGAGACAATCAATCTAAAACTAGGTATACCTACATCTATTCTGGAGAGGCTACTATTAATATTTACTGCCAATATAAAATTCACTTTTCTGAATAAGTCATACCGCCAAATTGACGGAGTGGCCATTGGGAGTCCTCTAGGTCCTATTCTAGCGGACACCTCTTCATGGCACATTTAAAAGAAAAGAGATCCTTAGACATTAAAAACTTGGTCTTCTACCGTCGTTATGTGGACGATATATTAATTATCACTACAGACGAGCTACACCATTAAAAGAACGGAAACATACAAATACCTGGGTACAATCTTCAACTGCTCCAACATCATAAGGGAAGAAATACAAACTAGAATCAACTCTGGCAATAAGATATACTATGCACTACAACATCTACTAAAATCAAAGGCACTATCTCGTAACACCAAAATCACAATATACAAAACACTGATCAGACCAGTTGTGCTGTATGGCTCTGAAACCTGGAGTACAACGAAAGGAGACGAAGCCTTGTTACAAACCTTTGAGAACAAAATTTTAAGACACATCTTTGGACCCATTAGTGATACACAAAGTGGAGAGTGGAAAAGAAGAAGTAACAAAGACATTTATGATCTGTTTAATTCCCCGCTAATCACTGGTATCATAAAGGCTAATAGACTACAATGGCTGGGGCATATAGAAAGAATGGACGATAATAGAAAAACAAAACTCGCTTACACTCAGGAAATAAATGACCGTAGACCCCGAGGTAGACCAAGAAGACGGTATAGAGATAATACATGTACAGACCTACAAGCACTTGGAATCAACGACTGGCAAGAGAAGGTCCACCAGAGAGACGAATGGAGACGGATTGTATTTGCAGCAAAGAACCTCAATGGCTCGGAAAGCTGAAGAAGAAGAAGAAGACAGACGAGCTACACGCAACATCGTTCCAGGCCATAATGAACATGGCGCATAAAAACATATCTTTATCTATGGAACACGAACACAACGAAACGTTACCGTTTCTAGATATCCTAATGAGACGTAGAGCAGACGGCCCAATTCATTGATCGGGGTACCGCAAAGAAACATGGAATGGCCAATACTTATATTTTCATAGCTTCGCACCTGTCTATTACAAACGGGGCTTAGTGAGAACCCTGTTTGACCGTCCTAGGAAGATATGCACCTAGGATACACTGACGGAAGAAATTGAAACTCTGAAGAATATCTTACACCTTAATGGGTACTCCACATGATTTATAAAGCGCCACTGCCAACAGCCCAAACCAAAACCAGACGTAACTACAGTCCCTAACCTCAAGGTAGTTATACAGCTTACCTATCGAGGTGATGACATAATGCAACGTCTACAGGACCGGCTTTTTACAGCAGTTGGCCGAACATTCTGTGCTGCAACTCCAGTTATTAGGTACAAAACCAACCTATTCCCACCCCAGCAATAAAAGAATCTACCCCTCTATACGCCACATCTAATTGTATTTACCAATTCACAGCAGGTGTGAGTCTACCTACATTGGCCGATCAGAGAGGCAGTTACACACCAGGAATTTTGAACAAATACCAAACTGGGTTGACAAGAAACTACACACAAGAGATTGGATCATGGGAAGTGTGACACACCACAATTATATAAACTTCCGGAGTCGTCCATTACACGTCATGTCTTGGAAACAGGTCATTTCATTGATAGGAACAGCGCTTTTCGCGTGTTGTTTCGTACACAAAATAGTCGTTTGTTAAAGTTTGCAGAAGCGATAATGATCAACATGCACAAGCCAATTTTGTGCAAACATAAAGACATGATAGTCAATTTAAAATTACCATGGTAAACAACTGATATTACTGTGTGAACATGTGTATATTTCAGCTTGAACGATGTATCTAGTTATTTTACTCTACGTTGTGTGACATCTGCAGTATGTACCTGACGAGATGCAGCGAAATGTGCCAGGCAATAAATCGCACTATATATCGTTTGTGTCTTCGTTATTCAAATTCACTACGGGAAAATATTGTTTTGATTTTAAAATATATGATACGTACGACTCATGATGTAATGTTCTTTTGATGATATGTACAATAAAGTTAACATTTATGTTCATTTGACCTAGTTCATTTGACCTAGGCCCGCGGGCCTCGTGTTGCCCATCCCTGCTCTAGTATAATCTTTGAAGCATAAATATATGTCTTCTGGCGTCTCTATTGACCTTTCTATTAGTGTTTGTTTTGTGGAAGAAAAGGGTACAATCAATGCTATATATATATATATATATATATATATATATATATATATATATATATATATATATATATATATATATATATATATATATATATATATAAAATTTCACCTACCTCATCATGTTCCTCTTGTACTTTGCGGTGTCGAGGTGAAATATAAACTTCGTGAGAGTGCCCGATTATGGGCTTCATATATGGATATTCCCATGGACTCTGCTATTCCCTCCGTCCAACGTTTACGTTGTCGGCCTCTTCCTCTGTTTCCATCTGGTCTGTACATCATTGCTTGTTGTGGTATGCTGTTGACTGGTAACCTATATATAGCATTGCTTGTACCCTTTCCACAAAACCAAACTGTTCTTCACTAATTTATATTTTAATTTTCTTTCTTGTTCTTCTCATTATAATTCTGAGTAGAAGCTTAGTGAAATGGTGTATGAGGTTAATTGTACGAAAATCTTCGTGTTTAATTACGCCTGGTCTTTTTGGTAATAGCTATAAATACAGATTTAAGCATATCGTTGCTGTAAATATCATTCAAAATTTTGATTAATATATCTACTCCAAGTTCTCCTATACTTCTAATTCTTCTTTTGTGATTTCATCTGGCCCAGCTGTTTTTCCTTTCTTCATATGTTTCATAGCGTCAGCGACTTCTTCTTTCAGAATAGGTGGACCTTCTAAGTTATTATCTTCTGTTAATTCTTCCCTTTCTCCATTATATAATTCTCTTATATACTCATTCCACCTCTTCATTATAACACCTTCCTCGAATACTATCTCTCCTGTTTTTGATTTCAAACACCATGTATTTATTCTTATGTTTCTTCCTGTGAGCTCAATGATTTGTCTGTGCATATTTATTTTTTATCTTTAATAGAACTTAATTCAATTTTTTTCTTGCATTGCTCGTTTAACCAACTTTCTTTTGCCTTTACACATTTATATCGTATTTCTTTATTTATCATAGCATATTCTTATTTTTCATTTATATTCTGTTTCCTTTTGTCCATCAGTTTTAAGATTTCTTCATCCATCCATTTTTTCTTAGCTTTTTGGCTTCTCTCCGGTAATATGTCTTTGCTAGTTTGATGAATGGAGTCCCTTAACATTTCCCACTGTTCATTTACACTCTGCATTTTAGCTATTGCATTCTACCTATTTTTCACAGTCATTCTGTATTGTTCTTGAATGTCTGTATCTACTTTCAGATTCTCTTGATTAAGTCTCAAGTTTTTAACCATTTTTTCCCCATCTCTTTAATCTTACTTTTATTTGTCCACATGGTGGTACATGATCACTATTGCAATCAGCACCAGGCATTGTCTTTACATTAATTAACGCATTTCTAAATCTTTTATTAATATGTATGTAGTCAATTTGGTTGCGTATTTTCATATCAGGGCTTTTCCATGTATATAGTCGTCTTTTATGGTATTTAAACCAGGTGTTTCCAATTATCATATCATTAATATTTGCCGATTCTATTAGTTTCTCTCCTCTTTCATTTCTTGTAACTAAACCATAATTCCCCACTGTCAACAACCCATGTGTAAGGCATCATCAGATTACTTCACCCACACCACACAAGAAACTTGCAAGTCGTGTGAGAGGAAATAAATGATACATTTTATTGCCGTTGGCTCTTTACAAGTACATAACAGTCGCTATCAAAGCACACACAAAGCCACAGAATTGCCTATCACTAGTTTCCTAAACTTTAATGCTATCTCTATCTATTTGGTTACACAAAACTCCTATCAACACTAAAACGAGGTGCTCGCTACAAAGTCAGTCCCCAGTCTGACTTTCTTACTCCCGTGCCTACACAGCACGCGGAAGGACCTTGAGGTGTCCTTCGGCTTTTTGCGTGCCGTGGTACCTGGCACGCTTACGTTAGCTGTCTTCTGTTCAGTGGCATTCGTGGCTGTCACGTAGGCGTGATTCTGTCGTGACCAGAGTGCTAACCATCTGGTCAACGTCTCCGTGTCTCATGAGAGAACTAGTTAATAGTCCCCCATTCTATCACCTACCCTGCCCTGATATCGGGGCACTGTATCACCTCTCATCTATTTGAGGTTGACCACTCTTCCCGGTGGTCTTCTCTCTTGAGAAGACCTCCGGCCTTTATCTTTCAGTCTTTGACACACACCCTCCCCTCCTGTGTTGCGTCATCAACTTTGACTCATTGGTTGTGACGCAAGGGGTTTCTAAAAAATTAGTGTCTCTAATTTTTGTCAAAGACTGTAGATACCCTGGCTTTGGGTAACTCCATAGACTTCTACTGACTAATGTCACAATGTAGTATCACTTTACTTGGCTACTGGCAATCGCCACAAACTTGTCTGGTTGGCGAGAGCCCTATTCTCAATCGCAATATTATATTAATTAGAGGTATGTCTGAACCGGACCGTTGTCTTATAAGACCTGCCCTCCAATAGTAAATTAACTTACTACCCATACAAAGTTGACTTTCTTAGGGTCAACACATGAATTGCTTCATGTCCCCCATATAATATTAAACAACCATTACCCAAGCTGTGTGCGACAGGCTTTACCTATCTCGCTTCCGCGGGTAAAGTTATCTTTCACTGTTAAGTTAGTGTTTCATTGTCTATTATGTCCCCTGACCCGGTGTTATCTCCCTTTGATCTATAAAATATGTATGCAATTTATATGTTTGTTTTTCTGGTTGTTTGCGTGTTTGGATGTAATTAATAATATAATCTAACTTCTAACATGTGTATCTACCTATCATGTGTATGTAAGTTGGTTGTCAAGTGCCATAATTCGGTTGAATGAGGCCACAAAGAAGTGTATCCCACTAATTTGTGACTACATCTCCGTCTTATGGGACTTAAAATACTTTTTCTAAGATCTACACTAAACTACACACAACACATTCATCGCAGCACACTTTCAACAAAGAAAGCACACATTTGACGCAGACAAAAAATCAAAAGTTGCGTTGAGCGGCAGAAAAATCCGCTGACCGATCTCACTCTCTCTTGTATAATTTACATTTGCTCTCACTTTCACATTTCTGTCACACCTCTTTCACTTTCACACTTCTGTCACACATCTTTCACTTTCACACTTCTGTCACACATTTTTCACCCTCCCAATTATTTACAAACCTTGGAGTGACACTGTACAAGTTTGGCTCAGTTTGCAAAAAGTTGAACTCAATGACTGTGCGTAAATCGTTGCACGAGTCATGTATATACAACATATTTACATGTAAGAGCAAGGGTTGATGGTTTATACCCTGGTATTATGACTAACTATATTTTACTGTAATAATATTCTAAATACTGACATACTAATACTACTTCTATAAATGTGTATTTAATGTGTTAACTATTTTATTCTATATTGCCACATGAATCCTAGGATATGCTTACATTCATCTTAATATTTATCTAATTTAAGGGATGTAATCTAATTATTTAAACTGGAATTGATGTGAGATGAGTTATGTACCTTTATGAAATGGGTAATGTGAAATGTAATAAGTTACGTACCTTTCTAATATGGGTGATGTGAAACACAACACAATTATAACTAATGTTTATAAATGAAAAAAAAAAACTATATGATTGATATTCTTAATCTAAATGATCTGAATGATGTATGTTTAATTGTATAATCTTTTTATCCTATTACGGTGTAACCTAATCATACTACTAAATGATAACGTTTGTTAAATGGATTGGATCATTAAGATGGAATGAACTGAAATGAAATGAGACAAAGTGAAATGTAATAAAGTAAATGGTACTATTACTATCTAAATTTATTATTCTAGTTTCTACTTAGTTGTTGTTATGTTTAAATTACTATCCTAATCTACTTTTAAGCTAAATAAGTGGGTAAATTAATAATCTATCTAAACCAAAACAAAATGAAAACTATTATCTTGTCTAAATCTAAATATAAATTAAGATGATCTAATCTACCTATAATTTGTTACTATATTAAAACGTTATAATACATATCACAATGAGTATTTATATACATGGTATTTAAATACCTCAGGTTAGTCGTTGCCCTTAATGTTCAGAAAATGCTTTCATTGGCATACTATCTATACAATTGTCCTGGGTATATTAAATACATTACACAGTCACACTTGTGTCTTATGGGTATTGCACCTGTAGAGTTCGCTTGTGTCGTAGACCACAGTTTTCGTGTCTGTATTTATGTAATGTTCTGACACTGTTTTTCTCTGCTTAACACAAATGATTCACTGGAACGCATATGGAGCTTAGCAAGTAATGAGCTGTCCTCGTTCACAAGGTGATATATTTGTTCTCAGAGCAAAGTTCTTATTTTGATGTCTACGGACACATAGTAATTCAATGTTCTTAGTACCTAGTTCAGTACATAATGTCTATGTATTTGTAACATATTTCACATAGAATATTTTACTGTACTAAGTTAACATCTATTACTCTACACTCTTATGTGGAATCTCTGGTATTTCTACCTCAGATGGTCGACTAAGGGTATCAGCCAGGATGTTGTCCTTACCCTTAATATGCTCTATACTAAAGGTGTAATTTTGTAGTATTAGCGACCACCTGTATATACGGTCATTCCGATGCACACCACTCTGTATGACCGTGATTGGGGAGTTGTCGGTCTGGACAATGAAGTGAACACCCGCCAGAAATCGATGGAGCTTCCTCACCGCATAGATGACGCTTAGGGCTTCCAACTCTGATATGGAATATCTGGACTCAGCAGGTGTGATCTTACGGCTCACGTAGCAAATCGGGTGGAAGATGCCATCATAAAATTGGCCTAATACTGCAGCGATGGAGATTCTGCTGGCATCTGTCCTAAGATAATAAACGAGCCTAGGATTAGGCAAGCGGAGGATTGGTACATTACTAAACAAGATTTTCAATTTTGACAATGCAGAAATTAATAATGCATCTTTGACATCTAACTTTACAGATGCTTTTAAAACATTGGAAAATACACTTGTAATTTCCGCTAAATTTTGTATGAATTTGCTATAGTAATTTACTAGTCCCAAAAGGCTTCTGACCTGCTTCTTTGTGGTAGGCATGGTCAGGTTCATAATTTTGGTAATAATTCTATTGTCAGTCTTAAGTTGACCTTGAGAAATGACATGACCCAAAAAGTCAATTTCTTTTAGGCCCAATTCAACTTTGCTCGGTTTGACAGTGAGACCGAAGAGTCGCAACCTATCAAAGACATGTCTTAGTTTCTGTAAGTGTGTTGTCCAGTCATCAGTATGGACACATATATCATCTATATAAGTCACTGTATTCGTCACTCCATGAAGTAGATCTCTAGTTAAGCGGACGTAAGTGGCAGGAGCATTTCGAAGTCCGAAAGGAAGAAAACGCCACTCGTATAGTCCTAAAGGTGTTGAAAAAGAGGTAAGATGGATGGATTGAGACTGCATAGGGACTTGCCAATATCCCTTAGTAAGATCTAGTTTAGAAAAGATTTTGGAGGTGGACATGTCAAGAATAAGATCTTCGCAGGAAGGAATTGGCTCTGCATCGATCTTAGTGACGTTGTTGAGTTTTCGATAGTCCACACACAGGCGAATTGTGGAGTCTTTTTTCTTAACTAGGACGATTGGAAAAGAGTACTCAGAAGTGGATTTCTGGATGATCCCACTAGCTTCTAAATTAAGAATTTCCTTATTTAGATTTTCCCTATAGCTAAGTGGGATTGAGTACGGCCTGCATTTAATAGGCTTAGAGTCCGAAAGAAGAATGGAGTGTTCGATTCTGTCCGTCATACCTGGTATGTCAGAAAATATGTCTTTGTATTCCGTCACTAATTCTACTAATTGTCGTCGTTGACTGTCTGTTAGTGCCTGTTCTATCTGTATGCTATCTAATGTGGCAGTCTTGTCCACAATAGGAACGGGTAGTTCCATTCCGTCGTCGTCTACCTGATTCAGTACGGTGGTGGTGCTAAGTGCGTATTCTGTATTCTCGCTAGATGTATGGATATCGTCGGATATGCCAGTCTCGCTAACTAGTGTAGTTGCGTTGTGTATGTCTGTCGTCTGATCACTAGATGTGGGTGCACTTTTTTCGTCTGTCTCTACTTCTGTCTGTTGTCGTGCAAAGTAAGGTTTCAGCATGTTGACATGGAATATCTTTAAGTGTCCGTTTATTGATATTTCATAGTCAACATCTGACAGTTGTTGTATCACCTTGAAAGGCCCTTGCCATGAAGTTAACCTTTTATTATGCTTGTCTGGTAGTAGCACCATTATGTATTGACCAGTTTCAAGTGTTATGGGTCTAGCACATTTGTTAGGACTGTGATGTTCGAGGATATCTGCACTGTTAACTGGAGTGAAACCATTCTTCTCCTCCCAGACAGATATTTCTTCATCTGTACAGTGCTTTAGCTGGGGCAGACACCCAAGTATTAACTCAGCACAAGGGTTGTCTAGTATTGCACAAGTAAAGGTACCAGAAAGGAACGGGGTGTTTATATGGGCTCTTGTCAGAGGATAGGTTTCTATATTAACAGAAAAAGTCCGGCATTTTACAGAGTCACCAGTATAATCCTTTGGATTAACAAGTTCCTTTTTCACACCAATAATAGAGCTGCCACTGTCAAGCAAACATCGGCATGGCTTATCATTGACCTTCGCAGAGTGAAACAATAGATTGCCTCTGGAGGCTATAACTGCATTTGCATTCTCTACGGAGGATGTTACAAAATGCCCACATTCTAATTTTCCGTCTGCATGAAATTGGTGACATTGGATACAATTGTCAAAGCTTAATACATCGTTCACACAACACACATCTTCAGATTGCTGGAAAGGTAATACATTTTCAATCTCACATTCAGACTCACTACCACTATCAGAAGATGTATCAATCAAAATAGCATTGTTGGCTTTCATACGTTGGCGGAACAGGCACTTATTTGAATAATGGCCGTAGCTGGAACAAAAGAAGCATTTGATTGCACGCCTGTATGCAGATCTTTTGTTTTGTTGCTTCTTGATAACATTTTCAAGATGCGCCGGATAATTTGGCGATTTGTCACACATAGAATAAGTGTCATGCAAAAGTTGACAGTAAATACATTTTGACACATTCCTATCTTTCTTGTCGGTTTTCTGAAAGGGTTTTCTCTTACTTTGATAGTTTTTAGGTTGGTCTTTCACAAAGGAAACTACTTCAGAGTCATTTGAGGTCTTAAAAATATCTCTGTTAGAAGAAAAATATGCAGACCCTTTCTTTTCGAACTGCTCTATGTTCTCAATGTCTGACTGCTGTAGAAATTTAGCAAAAGGAGATGGTATATAGTGGATATGGCTTTATCCATGGCTATTAAATTTTTAAGTCTATCAAAGTCTTTTCCTATGTTAGCTGCTTTAAGCCACCTATTTAGTACACTCTGAACATTTGAGACGTAATCAATGAAAGTCTCACTAGGTTTAGGTTTTAAATTTGAGAACTGAACCTGATACCCAGGGGCATCAATTAAAAAGTGTTGCATTATCCTATCATGGATGTATTGATAGTTAGATCTAAGATCAGTTGGTATAGCTTCTATCACTTTAAGGGGCTCACCACTTAGGTTCTTCATATAAATCATAGCCCACATGTCTATTGGAACTTGGTGATATTTAAACTGATACTCGACATTTTCTGTCCAGGCTGATATGGAATCTTCCTTACAATATGGTTTGATAATATTTTTATATTTGTTGAACTTATTTTCCTCTTGTTGACTTTTTAGTTTAGTGGCAGAGATCACTGCGTGTGAGTCTACATCCATACTTTTCATCTTTAACTGTGTCTCTGATTCTACTTGTTTTTGTTTTTCCTTAACTCTTGCCATTTCATCTATCTCTTTTTGCTTTAGATCTAATTCTTTTTGTTTTAATTCTAGTTCCTTCTGTCTAATTTCCTTATCATGTTCTAACTGTTGTTGTTTAATCTCCTTATCATGTTTTAACTTTTGTTGTTTAATCTCCTTATCATGTTCTCTTTCTCGTGCGCGTTCGTCTCTTTCTGCATTCTCTTTTCGTATACGTTCAGCTGTCTCAGCATCTTTTGCTTCTTTAAATTTCTGATCAGCATATTTTTCTAGCTCTTTACCTGTGTATTGCATTTCTTTACCTGCTTTTACGAAATCAGCTAAAGTAGCCATGCTGTTAGGTAATTAGCTAGTGTTGACCTACCCTGAACTCTTTAATCACTTATTTTTCTTTGATATGTTATGTTTCTTAATATACGAGCACTGCAAATTGTACTCTTTGTGTATAACCTGAAAAATTTAGTCCTGCAAAAAACAGAGCACAAAAGTATGCTAATGCATCACAAGCTGAAAAAGAGATGCACTATTAATCACATTGCATGCCAAATATATTGAGTATACTCAACTTAATGTTCCCGAGAACAAGGAACACACTCCGGTAACACAGGTCACCTTGTTTGGCGCTTCGGTATCGCCACGAGTTTTCTATCTAGGTCACCTGTTTGGCACTTCGGCATACACACCAATCTTCTAATCAGCTGTTGTTCACCCTGGTTTACAGAGCAGCAACAATTAACAAATAGCAAACGACATATTATTCGACAATTTGATACATTCACAATTACATGCCCACGAACAAAACAGAATATAGTTTATTTAATATTAAATTGTCAATGTCCTGTCTTCGTTCTAACTGTTTATGCCTTTCGTCACTAACCTATTTTAATCTATGTAAGTGTTGTGCAGACCAAGTCTAATTTGCCTGGCCGAAAGTAGTACCATCATGACGGTAAACACAAGAAAAAGTACGAAAAAAAAAAAAATTCAATAACTGCTTTGAAATAAATGAAAATATATTAATATTGTTTAAATAAACAAATATATTCAATTACTAATTCAAATAAACAAATAATAGGTAATATAAAGCACTGATTCAGGCGGGCAGCAGCTTAACGATTTGTAACCATTCAGATGCTGAATGCCAATGGCGCAGAACAACTGCTTGTCAATCGTAACACGTCAGAGGCGCAGCGCTATTTTTAGCTTGCAAAAATCGATATTGTTGCTGGCTGTGTATCGCTCCGCCAAGAATCATTTTTGATAGTTATTCATAAATAAATAAATAATTACATGAATAAATAACAGAAAATAATAATATCAATACTTACAACTTTGAAGAAACACATGATTTAAGTATATAATATTTTACTAAACACAAATAAGCATTATTTCGTCACGATAGGCACAGTTTCGTTAGCAACTTGTCCTAGTTCTGCACACGTCAACCGTCACTGACACAGATTAAATTCACTACTTCACTATTTGTAAACTTAGTCTAGAGCCGTGGATGAGTGTATTAGCTTGGCTCTTTCGTCCAAGCCACACTTCTGACACCACATTAATCTTTGCCTGTCAACAACCCATGTGTAAGGCATCATCAGATTACTTCTCCCACACCACACAAGAAACTTGCAAGTCGTGTGAGAGGAAATAAATGATACATTTTATTGCCGTTGGCTCTTTACAAGTACATAACAGTCGCTATCAAAGCACACACAAAGCCACAGAATTGCCTATCACTAGTTTCCTAAACTCTAATGCTATCTCTATCTATTTGGTTACACAAAACTCCTATCAACACTAAAACGAGGTGCTCGCTACAAAGTCAGTCCCCAGTCTGACTTTCTTACTCCCGTGCCTACACAGCACGCGGAAGGACCTTGAGGTGTCCTTCGGCTTTTTGCGTGCCGTGGTACCTGGCACGCTTACGTTAGCTGTCTTCTGTTCAGTGGCATTCGTGGCTGTCACGTAGGCGTGATTCTGTCGTGACCAGAGTGCTAACCATCTGGTCAACGTCTCCGTGTCTCATGAGAGAACTAGTTAATAGTCCCCCATTCTATCACCTACCCTGCCCTGATATCGGGGCACTGTATCACCTCTCATCTATTTGAGGTTGACCACTCTTCCCGGTGGTCTTCTCTCTTGAGAAGACCTCCGGCCTTTATCTTTCAGTCTTTGACACCCACTATATCCTCTATTTTTTCTTCCCTGTCCTACTTTTGCATTGCCGTCTCCCTGGCCTGGGATTAGCGACTTTCTCCGCAATCCCGTATACTCTCGTGAGTAACGTAACGACGGCGAGAATCGGTAGCGGTTCTAACCGCGTCGGTAACTTACTGAGTATGTGAGCCTCTCGCTCAGAAAGCAATGGCAAACTACTGAGCGTAAACTTGCCAAGAAATCAACAATCAGCTGAACGATGCTGATGTTGACAGCGATGGCCTTTAAAGGATATGCAAAGATTTTAAACATTTGTATTAAAATCTCCCAGTATTATTTTTATTTCTTATGATCCAGTTTGAGCTATCGCCATTTCTACTTCATCGTAAAAGAGAGGTATATCTTCATCACTACTGCTTGCTGTTGGTGCATATACTTGTATATTATTTATATCTATTGGTTTGCCTTTGATTTTAACCATCACAACTCTGTCTGAAATACATCAGTATCCATTAATTGATTTGTCTGTTTTTTCATCAAATATTATTCCTACACATGTTTCATGTTTATCCCCTCCAGAATAAATTATTGTGTGTTTGTCGGTTATAATTTTGCCAGATCCTTTCCATCTCATCTCACCTATGCCTAGTATATTCATTTTCATGCTTCCCATTTCTCTTAGAACATTTTTCAACGTTCCTAGCTCATCTAGTGTCCTAACATTCCATGTACCTACTCTAAATTTATTTAGTTTAGTTATAGTTTTAGTTTTGCCATCAGTATCTGGATGACGGTCTGATGTCACCTGTGGCTCATGACTGTCCCTACCGGTCGAGGATGTCCTAAGACATCCATTAACGTCGTTCATTATTTCTGAAATTTGTGTTGCCATGAAATCTTGGGAACATAATTTCGTGGTTTCCCCTTGCCTTCCACATCCACATGGTGGTCATTTAACTCTGCCTTTGTCAGCCATTTCTGACTGTCAGGAGAAGTGAGTGCCCTGCTCTGCTCAGCTGCAGAGTTCTCCACTTATCCCGGTGGATACTCGGTCCCCAGAGCTGTGTTAGCCACACCGTAGTGTGTTTCCATCCTCCACCACGGGGAGGTGTAGTTGGGATTTTCCTTTCCTAAAGTTATGGTCTATGACTAAAACTGTCCAGTACTTTTATAGGACTATATATATATATTACACACACATACACACACACACACACACACACACACACATATATATATATATATATATATATATATATATATATATATATATATATTTGTGGAAATTAGTGAAGAACAGTTTGGTTTTGTGGAAGGTAAGGGTACAAACAATGCTATATATATATATATCTCATTTTACCTACCTCATCATGTTCCTCTTGTACCTTGCGGTGTCGAGGTGAAATATATATATATTGTGTGTGTGTGTGTGTGTGTGTGCGTGTGTGTGTGTGTGTATTAAACTTAACTTCTGTGGATCATTGCAGTTAGATAGGACAGACAGTCCATGACAACGAATCCGACACACCAAACAATATTAAGAGATTATAATAAATCAGCCAACAAAATTCCTTCTAAAGCATGCAGGCAACAAGTGATATACATTCTCACTGAAGTATTCTTTCCTTTGAAAGCAGGCGACATTGTACTTTTTGTACCAGGAGTATGACGTGTTGGCTCCATTTAGTACATTTACATATTTATAGTAGTCCAGGCGTACCTCATAGTTGATCGGTTCTGGCATTGGCTGATGAAGTATATCTGAAAAATATAGGTTATGTGACAAATATTCGGTTAATGGTCCCTTATATGTATGTAACGTAAATTTGCCAAGACATCACAACCCGCGAAAACTTATTGGGATTGACAGCGACGTGCTGTAAGCTAACTTTTCATATGTATGTCTACAGGTTTGTCAATCATTCGGTCTATATGTCACTTCAACGCAACAGTACCCCCTGGTCTGTCTGTCTCTCTGTCTGTCGATTGATCGATCGGTAAATCTGTCTGTCTCTATCTTCTGTCTGTCTGGAAAGAAGGGGGGATGTTGTCTGTCTGTCTGTCTGTCTGTCTGTCTGTCTGTCCATCCGTCTGTCCATCCATCATCCATCCATCCATCTTTTTGTATGTTTATATGTTTGTCTTTCCGGCTGCCTGTCTGTGTCTCTATTTTCCTTTCTCACTCTCTGTCATTTAATCTCTGTCTCTAGTTAAGTCGGTCTCTCTGTTTGCCTCTGTGTCTGTCTGTAGGTGAGTGCCTAGGTAGGAGATGATGTTCGTCCATCTATCCATCTATCCATTTGTCTGACACTGTCTATCCCTGTCTCTCTATTTGTATGCCTGTCTATCCTTCAGTCTGTTTAATCTGTGTCTACCCTCCAGTCTGTTTAATCTGTCTATATATTTCTGTGTTGTAGTATTTATTTTGACAATGGGAAACGATGAAGAATTCAATCAGTTGCGCAGCAGAAAAAACTATTCCAAAAGTAAAGAAAGTGGGCCGTAAGACATGGATGACTGAAGAAATTTTACAACTAATGGAAACAAGAAGACAGAACAAAAATAATCCTGCCAAATATGAAGAAATTCACAGAAAAGTGAGAAACTTATGTAAGGAGGCAAAAGAAACATGGCTTCAGAAAAATTGCAGAGAAATTGAAAAACAACACAACAGTAACAATGCGAAACTAATGCACAAAAGAATTCAGGAGCTTACTAATCAAAGAACACGTACATCAGCAGGCTGCCTAAAGACAAAAGATGGAAGAGTCATAATAGAAAAAGATCAGATATTACATGAATGGTCAGATTACGTGAAAAACCTGTATGACGATAACAGAGACGAACAGTATGATGTTCAAAATAATAATGAAGGACCAGCAATTTTGAAGATGGAGGTTCAGAATGCTCTTAACCATATGAAATCTGGCAAGACCCCCGGATCAGACTGCGTCACAACAGAAATGATTAATGCTTTAGAAGAATTTGGAATAGATCAAGTTACCAGTCTGCTTAATACAATATATGATATTGGAAATATACCTCAAGAGTTATGTAATTCTGTATTTATTGCAATCCCAAAGAAATCTGCAAATCAGGAGCCTTGGAATGTGATCAACATCGAACAATTAGTATAATGAGTCACATCACGAAGATTTTGCTAAGAATTATCATGCAAAGAGTTAGGAGGAAAATACAACCTGAAATAGGAGAAGAACAATGTGGGTTTGTGGAAGGCAAGGGTACAGTAAATGCTGTGTATATACTGAAAAACATAATCGAACGTTCTATAGAAGTAAACAAAGATCTACACCTTTGCTTTATTGACTACACAAAGGCTTTTGATAAAGTGAGACATGTCAA
This sequence comes from Cepaea nemoralis, assembly GCA_014155875.1. Lineage (NCBI taxonomy): Eukaryota > Metazoa > Mollusca > Gastropoda > Stylommatophora > Helicidae > Cepaea > Cepaea nemoralis. The sequence goes on along the minus strand of JACEFZ010028384.1, from coordinate 10,694 downwards.
CATGATAAGGATGCTTGAAGATCTACAAATTGATGGAAAAGATCTTAGACTTGTAAAAAACATATATTGGAAACAACAAGCTGCCATAAGAGTTGATAATGAAGTAAGCCAATATCAGCCTATTAAAAGGGGTGTGAGACAGGGATGTGTAATGTCTCCAGATCTGTTTTCCCTGTACAGTGAAAGTATTTTTAGAAATATTGAAAATATGGAAGGAATCAACATTGGGGAACGATGATCAATAACATTAGATATGCAGACGATACAGTCTTGATTGCAGACAATGAACAGGACCTGCAAAATTTAGTAGATGCGATTGTTACACACAGTGAACAACTAGGGTTAGAATTAAATTGTAAAAAGACACAGATTATGGTCGTCACTAGGAAGGACGAAATACCACAATGTAATATACAAGTAAATGGGAATATTCTTCAACAAGTGAGCAGGTACAATTATCTCGGAACAGTAATAACATCTGATGGGAGATGCCTTGAAGAGATTAGAACAAGAATCGCCATGGCAAAAGTAGCCTTTAGCAAGATGAAAAACATATTGACCAATAAAAAGATGTCAATTGAAACGAGAAAAAGAGTGTTGAGATGCTACATTGAACCTGTACTTTTATATGGATGTGAAGCGTGGACAATGAGCAGTCAGGCTGAGAAACATCTGATGGCTGTAGAGATGTGGTTTCTGAGGAAAATGCAAAGAATACCATGGACAGCCAGAAAGACCAATGAACAAGTCCTTCAAGAAACAAATGAAGATCGTAAATTGATTAGAGAAATTAGACGTAGACAGTCAAAATTTTTTGGGCATGTTATGAGAAGAAATGGATTGGAGAATTTGGTGACAACTGGTAAGATCGAGGGGAACAGACCAAGGGGAAGACCTAGAAGCAAGTACATGGATGGCTTGGCCTTGTGGCATGGTCGAGACAGAAACACGGAGCTGATCCACGACTCTGGTGATAGAGTGAGATGGCAGAACATGACCGCCCACGCTTACCGGCATGGCACATGATGGATGGAGTATTTATTTTAGCGTTTGTTTATATCCTTGGTAATAAAGAAGTGGCCGCTTACATTTCAAGCACTCTGTAAAATTGTTTATATTAGCAACTAGCACCTGATCCCCATCATGGCGGGAACATAATTCCCTAGAATACGATGGCTTCGTATCGTGTGAAAAGCTCATGACGATCAGACACATATCATTGTCCACTTGATACCAGTCCTGGGGACACGTTGACGTCTGAACTGGAAGACACCGAGGCATCACTTGAGTCGACGTAGCTCGGGTTGACAGAACAGTTGGTGCGTGAGTCAAAAGTGTTGACGACCGTGTTGTGTGTGTTAACTCACTGGTCGATCCGTCGGCTGGTGTCAGTGGGTGGTCTGTGGGTCTGGTGTGTACATCAGGGGACGAGAATTCTGTGAATAGAGATAGAAGTAAATAATTAGACATCGAGAAGGAGAAATGCAGAATTATATCATTCTAGTTTCTTAGCATTATTAATATGTCATATATGATTGTTAATATGTCCCATATCATGTTAATATGTATCATATACTTGTTAATATATGTGATATCATTGCAAATACATCTCATTTCACTATCAATATGTATCATATCATTGTTAATGAATCATACCTCTGTTAATATTTATCACATCATTGTCATTATACCATACCATTGTTAATATGTGCCATGTTATTAATTGGGGCGTTGTTCTTAATGGTGTCAAGAGGTGAAGCTGTTTTAATATGGCAGTTGACTGCCTGTTACACAGCACAAATTGAAGGTTGACATTTGAAGAAACACTGTTGACAATATGTGGTCACGGTCAGGGGTGACATAGTTGACATCTTTACTTGACATATGCATCTTAAATGCTGTTGGAAAGTGCTCATTTAATGACTGGATGGTGTTGTTGCTGTCTGGAACCTTATGTTGATGTGCTCCTGTTTCAAAAGTAGGAGACCCTCATCTTTGCCATACATCTACTGTCGCTCGTTATCCTAGATATTATGACAGATTCACAGGAACATCGATGTAGTATAATAGTGTTACATACAGGTTAGGCACGTGATCGTACAGGACACAAGTCTTCGCGTTGTTAGAAACATACTTTATTTGCCGAACCGTTCTATTTCAGCACACATGATGGAGACTCACTTCTTGGTGTTGACATCTATCTCGCTGACCCCTAAGTGACGTGTGTGCCTTCCTAGATACACTTCTTCATTCGTGCACACACGTTCACTATGGTTTTCCCCCTAGTCAAGGAATGCGCAGCATTCCTTAACTCTTTACTCCTAAACTAATTCCCTCACTGTTACAATGCCTCCCCTTCTTCAAAGAGAATTTTTCCTTGAAAAAATCTCAACCCCAACTTTTAATTAGTTAACTTTACATATCTATTCAACAATAACAACAATTCCATATTTTTCCTAACTCAATTCTCCTATCTCCTCATAGCCAATTGCTAACCAGAGACAATAATATCGAAACTCTCTACAAACTCGTTATAAAGTTCTCTAGAAAACTTTCTACAAAACTCTCCATAAAATTCCCCACAATACAAAAGTCTTCCATTAGCGAACCGCTTTTAACTTTAAAATGTCCATCTAAATTAATGATTGACAAAACTGAAGATAGTCCCCTTATCCTTTATTTCCCCTTATTCACATTCTCACACTCTCAGTATTCTAGGATAGACAGAAAAAATATCTAAATTAGATTTGGTAGGTAGATTTGGTAGGTGCGCACCTAAGAATAATAAAAGTAAGGGAAAGTAGAAAGTAAGAAGTAATCACCTTTCTCTTCCCATACATTCTCAAAACTTTATCAAAATAAGTGTTCAAAAATTATGTCTTCGTTTCCGTCAATAATATTGTTATTATCAAAAAATTATGTAATCCAAACTGCTAGCCTTTGTATTATTCAGCTCATCAATTTCCGTTTACCATTCCTTCAACACAAAAACTTCTAACTATTATTATACTGTTAAGTACAGTCTCCTTCTTCCAATATGGCAGTTATTTAAATGCCAAAACTCACACATGGCATTCATATATTCTCCCATTAAACGCTGTCAACCCAGCTCCTCTTATACCTTGTTATCCATTGCATACCCCACATGTAATATCAAGGCAGGGATGGGAGCGCGCCTCCATTCACTACATATGGACGTCACTTCAGCTAACACTACTTTATTCATCTCTCTAACTGACACTTCAAAGTAATATCATGTTTAAACCAGCTTATGGTAACTCAATCAAACCCAAAACATCGTAAGGAGTAACATCTAGTAACTTATTTTTCGAGCACGTGTGTCATAAACACAGTTGAGTCCCACACATTGAGCAAACTGCGGCTGTTCAATCCCCTCATCATATTTATCCCCACCATTATCAATGTACACATAGCATTATAAATTTCAGACCATATCTGAGTACCCATATAATTTTTGCCGTTTTAGAAAAACATCCATCAGTACCTATCTTGTAACACAAAAATATCGTGTCCACTTCTTCTTCATAAGCCGCCATCTGCAGGACCTTGTATCACTCTATTCATCTATCTCTTCTCTCTCCAGTTCTGTTATAACCTCAACTATGTTTTTCTATACTTCAAAGAGTCTACATCAATGTCGCTATCCTCGTCGAGGAGTAGCTACTCTTCTTTCATATCGCCTTCTTCACAAAGCATCAGTTTCTGACTTTTCATCCGTCTCTTGTTCCCCATGCTGTATATCATTACTAGCAGCGACCGCTATCGCTTCCGGTGTGTGGCGTGACACGTGCGTCATCTAATTGTCCTGTCTTGCCGTCCCTCAACAATTTTCAATAGTGCATCTCTTCCTCACTCGAAGATTCGCTCTAATTTTCCTTGGCTCTTAAGTGTCTTTTTCTTTCCGGTCTATCCACTTCTATTTACGGCCTGTCTTGTATCATAAGAGGTGAGGTCAATATTTCCCTGCAGAGCTGACTCTTCACTAATATATCATCAGTCATACACGTTATTTTCCTCTGTCATGACTGTTTTTTGGTACCGGTGTTTCTTCTTGTTGCAGACTGTAGTAGCATGCTGTTGTTACTTGTTTTCACATTCGCTATCGTATGGATATACCGATTGTCCCTGACATCTGTGTGCGCGCGCTGACATATTGCTGTCTGTGCGCGACAATATTAGTTATTATTATTCTCTGCATCCCTTTCTCAGTTAGTCCCGTCGCGTAGTGTTCTGCGCGATGTGACGTGCAACATGCCCTGAAAATTTTGACGTGTGCGTTAATAGTATACGACACTGGACCTTTGTTGTGTGTCTAAAATATAGGATCCCGGGACCCAATGAGCAGCAACACTTTAGCGTTTTTTATCTATGTTTGTTATAATCGACCCTATCACTACGTTAACTCTTGTAAGTGGGCATTGTTATTTGCGTATTTCTTCTGTCTTTCTCTAGCCTTAATTAGTGCAGTGTATTTCTAAACGTAGATGTGTGCGTGTAGTATGCAGTCTCCTTGCAACCTTGTTTTGTTTTCTTGAAAATCTTCTAGATATTTTCTCATAGCTGCGTTTAAAAGAAAATAATATCAATTGGCATATGGTTTCTCTTGTCCATGATCACTAGAAGGTACAATGGTGAGAAACTGTTCCGTCATGTTTTCGTGTGTACGTATCGCCGCTAATGCGATCCCCAAATGGCGAAGTATCCCAATAACATATCTGTGTTCTTCTACATTTTTGCTCAGAATATTGTATAGTGGTTCTGTGTTGTGCCTCTCATTTTTCAGCATTAGAAGTTGGTCTGTAATTGAAGTCCTAAGTGTGTTTTATAGTGTGCGCGCGTCGTTTACCAATTTCTCAAACTTTTATTCAACAAACTCTTTCCAACATTATGCTGTAAGTATTATTTGTGGAGCGTGGACCAAACCTTGGTATAGGAATCAGTGTAGAGCATATTTATAACTGAATCAGCACTCTTGTCTGGAATTGGATCACTTCTGGCCAAAGACTCGTATGATCAACGATAGGTAGTAGGTATGAGCATTTCCCGATAATGTTTTTTGGATGAGGCAGCTGAAATATCCAACTTGACTTGTTCGGCATTGGAAATTGAGGAATTCGTATCTGTAGGTACATTTTGTTAATTATCTTCATGGTTCTTACCTACACTTTCACATGCTTCGCGCATAGTCATATACGCTTTTGATGAGCGGTGCGGCCAATAATATTTACTGCTAGTTAGCCTTCACTACTTATCTCGTCCCGAAAATGACCATTATTAAGCGTGGTATGCCTTTAAGACATCTTGTATTCTAATGTTTCGGAATATATTTTCTTGACTCTGCACCTGTTTCACTGATCTACATATACTTGATTGTCTTCTCGTACTCTACAAACTTTCTTTAAACTATGTTGTTTTCCTCCGCGCTGTTCTTTCATTTCTGTTTTGTTATCTGTACTGGACTTTTGATCGTAATTCTTGTTCTGTTTTCGATATCGAACTGTTCTAAGAATAGTGGTCTTCTGTGTCTAGATTCGACTCTTGCTCCGTGATGAAAACTCTCAAATGCTTCCTATTTATTCTGTGCAGAATCTAATATATTTACAGTTGCCAGTATCGAAGCGTCTACCTCTGGTTCAACTTCATCTTCCGTGTTTCTCACTGATGACTGTGGTGTACGTGGATTCTAGAGCAAAGAGTGTGTCGGCGCACGTATTCAATGTTTCCTGACACATATCGACCTTAGCCTTGGTACCCTGTAATTTCAATGCCCACGTTTTGTATTTCCTATTTTGTATTGGTGACTTCTATAGCGACTTTTAATGGCATGTGTCAGGTGTCTATATGAAATGTGTGGCGTGTGTGTGAGAGTAGTATTTAATGGGTTTGTGTGTGTGGTTTGTGTGTGTGTGTCAGCGCGTAGTGTATAGCATATGCTTCCTTCTCAATAATCGGCCATTTGCGTTGGTTTTGCTGAGTTTATGCGACAAGAATAGATTGGTTCCTTTTAATCATTTTTAAACCCCTGGCTAGTCCAGATATCTTCTCACTTCATCATGTGATGAACACCAAACATAGCTAACACATCTTGCGTGTGTACATAGAAGCATCTGTGTATAGTATTAGCTGTGTTATTCAGGTCTGGATGTGTCACTAAGGTAGCCACCGTTAAGCTACTCTCAAAAAGTTCAAACAGCTTTTTGACACTCATCATCCCACTTAAACCTAGCTGTGCGTTTTCCGCGTTAATTGCGTGTATAGTATTGCTATCCGTGAAAAGCTGGTAGCAAACCGGCTATAATACGCACACGTGTCCTATAAGCACGCACTTCCTTAGCGTTTAGTGGAGGATGTAACTCTTTATAACATGTTATCTTGTCCTGTGCTGGTTTAATACCGTTCCCTATTTATTATATAGCACCTAAAGATTTTGTTTCTGTCGGTCATTTAAAAACTGGCACGTACTAAGCTTTAATTAACGTCATGCGTCTAATCTGTCAATACTAGTCTCACATGTATGTTTAAATGATTCTCTACATCTCCTTTCCAGTAAAAATCAATACGTCATCAATATATGCTAGGCACAAACTTTGCATGACCGCTCAGTACTTCATTTATTAGACATATAGATGAGACGGTGCATTTTTCAGACCGAATGCATAGGCGCAAAAATTCGTACGACGGCGCGTGGATGAGTACAGCGTGGCACTTTTCTTTTGACGGCGTGTCTACCGACAGGTCGAATACACCAAAATCCTGCCCTTGCGTCCACGTTGGGAGATATGTCGAACCATAAAGCAGCCCCCAAAATATCATCATGACTGGCAGTGGTACGCGTACATTCGTGTAGTAATTTTAGTGTTAACGTGCGCGCTGTAGTGCTCACAACAGAACCTGTTCGACGAACCATCAGACTTGGCCACATTACCGACCGGAGATGACACGTTCGATGATTTGATCTTGTTATGATGCTGCGTTCAACATAGCTTCTATTGCCTTTTCTACGACTTCTCTATTTCTACTGGAGTTCTGTATGGTTTAACTAATTGTGGATGATCTACCCGTGTCTATTTCGCGTGCGTGAGCGCGATGTTGTGTCTTACCCAATTCTAAATCATTTATCGCAAACACATCTGATTTTGCTTTATAGTTGTTCTATACCACATTCCGTATGTTTCTGGCGAGGAAGTTTTTAGTGTGTGCTAACATATCTTTTTCTCGTTGTTACTTTTGTCTAGTGATGTAATTTGTGCTGTAATTTCTTCTAGTATGGATGGATCAATTCATCATTCTAGCGTTCCCTTGTCTTCGGTATCCGCGTCGATTATTACTTCCTACTGCTTTCAGTGAGTTTCTGAATACTATTGCCTGCCATATGTAGCGCTATCTGTTGCCATATGTCACGTAACGTTTATGTGTGCTAGCTAGCTATTACAGCATCCTCGAGTATAATATTAATTTCTCTCCCATGTGTTTAGGAATGCGCCATTCGGAGAAGGTTACACTTTTATCGTAATTCTATTATTCCATCGCGGAACTTCTAACCTGGCTCATCGATTATTTCATTTGCAATTCCGTGATTCTGACTATGTTGTCCTGCTACCTAAGAACGGTTTCTCTCAGTCTTGCTTGTATCAAATTACTGACTGGTGGTTGTTAAATTCATGGTCGTTTTTGACTCTAACTGAGTGTCGACAATAACATGCATATCTTCTTCTGGAGATCTACGGAAACAGTCTTGGAATTTTAATTTATTCGCAAATCACGAGTGCGCCAGTCTCACGCCCAGTTTTGTGCGCATAAAAAATCTCGTCGCGCGCGCGGGTCGTGTCATTTCTATTTAAATCTTTACCACATGGAACACTATGCCCGTGACATTTATCCCTCCTAATTTTCAATTTATCATCGTTTGTCCTAACACTTCTAATTTTGTATCGCGTTACCGTGACGCGACTGCAGATTCTCTGAATTCTATATTTTACAATTTTTAACATCGATATAAAAAATGCTTCTTAATCAGCGCTACTTGTGCGCCCGATCAACTAATGTTCTAACTTTATATTTTCCTATCTGTACTATACATGAGCTAGGATCTACCATATTTATGACAATTGTTTTAAACCTCAGCTGTGTTTTATTTATTTACTAATGTTCTACTATACCATGCATGGGGCGCCTTTGGGTTTTTATATATTAGATGCCCTTTTTGGATCTGTACGTATCGTTGCGCCTCCTACTGCCTGATCACTATTCAGTAAGCGGGATGCCGAATTTCCCCTGGTTTCACTGACCTTCTAAAATTTCCGCGTGCGTGTGTATTTCTTGCTCAGAATTCCAATTTGCTGGTCTGCCCTGTGCAATTCTATTCTGTGATACATCGTCTGAACTACTCTACTATTTAGCGTATTGCGATGGGCCACTTCTGTTTGGACCACAAAAGGCGAACAATGTGCCCACGTGGTGACATCCCACAAACCCATTCGAGTTATTTGTTGTACTTCGCATGTTTCTTAAGTATTTCTCACTTGTCCTCTTCTATCTTGATTATATACATCCTCGTTTCTTTGTACCATCTGTATTTCTCTCGTCTTCCTCTCATCCATGTCTATACTGTCCTATTTCCATAGGTTCTTCAATTCTATCTTCCGAACTACTACCTAACTCTCGTCCTACCCTTAGCCTAAACCTCCTCCTCAACGCTTTCCTCTTGTATAGCGATATCTACCGCTTGTGACAATCTTGCAGGATTCTCTCTTAATAATTTAAATTTCAATCCATCTGACCTAATCCCATCAACAAAATCCCTACTAACATCCGTTCCACTTCTTCTGCTCGTACATTCTGTCCTAAAAATGACTCTTTCAGCTAAATTGATTAACCTGTCACTGTATAACTGAACACTTTCTGTGCTGTTTTGTCTAGTCTGTCGCAATACTGAGAATGCGTGTTGTGGATCAGTAATGTTCAGCATATTTTCTTGCGAGATCATCTTTAAATTCTTCCCAGGTTTCACCTCCTGCTGCTTCTAACTTTCTTCTAATGTGGTCAGAAACTGGACTTGTACTGTGTTCTGTATGCCAAATTCTTTTTCTCTCCATCTGTAGCGTTTACTAAATATGCATGTTTTCAATAGAAATAATCCATTTCTTAAACTGATTTGCTTGACCACTAAATCTTTCAACATCAGTGCTTATATTTTGTTGTCTTAACACTGCATCCAACCTTGATATTGCCCTCCAACGCCAGTGAGTACCTGTGAAAAATCTTGGGATTCCATCCTAAAATTTATAATTATCAAGCAATATACAAATATTTCAAACAATATTAATTTCAAACCCAGCAACAATACATAATCTGTTAATTACTCTAATATTATCTAATTATCTTAACTAAAGCCTCCAATCGAAGATCCTGACGAAGAAATATTCCTGTTTCAATCCTGAATTCTGACAAAAGAACTTTAAATGACCTCCTGATTTCAGAATTACCTACACCACATAAAAAAGGACTCTAATCAAGCTCGTTGAAATGAGTAGAACAAAGAAGAGCCTCTGGATTTCTTTCCTTAATAATTTAATCGAAGTTGAAGTCAGTTCTTTCCAATTATTTCCCTGACGTTGATTATGCTCGATATCAGGCTCGCAACAAGACCATTTGATTACTTGCTCGATTACTGTAGATTCCTTTCAAGTAAGGTCACCTTCACGCAAGCGACAACTGATCACGACTTCAGCAAAAAAAACTCACTTTCCAGCAGCAATCTGGGATTTTCATATATATATTTCAGCGCAAACGTAATCCAGTCAACAACAATTGGACTTAAAGCTGACGCTATCCAGTCTCTTATTTTCATGTGGGACTCTCGCCATGGTCAGTTTAAATTACTTTATCCAAACCCCGAGTTGAGACAAGTTTCATTTATGCCTTCCTTTAATTGAAGTGACTGTAGAGAGTATTGCAGATTTGATTTCATAATTATGGAATTTGCACCATAACCTTGACTTCACCTTCAACAGTCCCACGGGTTAAAACTCATAATTTGTACTGATTTTTGATGCAGAACAGCATTACACAACACCCAGGCTCAATATACCATTTTGCGTTGGTCAGTTCTCCAGTTAATTTCATAATTATGTAATAACATCAGTCTTTCAAAAAAAATAAGTTTATCAATCAAACCTTTTTTTTAGCGCTGTCCTTGAAAATGGATCTCCTTCTTAACCAGGAATCCAGTGAAAACTCAGAACAGCTACCAACAGTCGGCTTTCATCTGTTGCGTTTCTCAATATTTACTTCTCCAGACACGCCAGAGATAACCATCTTCTATGGCGGTACTCTTTCTCTCCGCGACCTCCCATGTTTCATAAATTCACGGCACCAAATCAACCTGGTATAATAGTGTTGCATACACAGGTTAGGCACGTGATCGTACAGGACACAAGTCTTCGCGTTGTTAGAAACATACTTTATTTGCCGAACCGTTCTATTTCAGCACACATGATGGAGACTCACTTCTTGGTGTTGACATCTATCTCGCTGACCCCTAAGTGACGTGTGTGTTCTCCTAGATACACTTCTTCATTCGTGCACACACGTTCACTATGGTTTTCCCCCTAGTCAAGGAATGCGCAGCATTCCTTAACTCTTTACTCCTAACCTAATTCCCTCACTGTTAC
>JACEFZ010028383.1:210000-344415 GCA_014155875.1 Cepaea nemoralis | reverse complement strand
AGCTGTTTGGAAAAGTAAGAAGTGATTCAAACTCTGATTGAGGTCATCACGATAACTCGCCTGATGCTATAGTGATCAAATACAGCAATCACAAGAAAAAGGAAAAGTGAAGATGTTCATTAAATTTACTTTGCTTGTCAAACAAACACTTTTATCTTGGGAATAGCACCAATGGAGTTTACCCTGCTTTTGGAAAAGAGAACCAACACTATATTTTAAAAGCGCAAATTCTGAAGCAGGAAGCTGCTATAGAGACAGGTATGTGATGTACTTGGACGATCCCATTTTAAAAGCCTGAATGCATGGAGGAAGAGGTGGCTGAAGACTATACATCCAAATTATAAACTAAACATCTTATACAGGAAATGAACTATCTTTCTATAAATAGCGAAGTTGAAAATACCACTTGCAGTCAAAATTAATAGCCTAAGTGTTTAGAAACAGGTAAGTGGCACAAAGGTAACTTATTACAAACACCAGAAAGAGGCTGTTGACAATTCCAAGAACTAGAAAGTGTGAAGTCGCATGGAAAGAACAGATGGTTCAATCACAAATGTCAAGAAGCAGTCATTAGGAAGAAGAATGCCAGACATGTATGGTTAAATGACATCAATAACATCCAAAAGGAAGAGCATTATAGAAGTGAATGTAAAGAGGCTACAAAAATAGTCAGACAGCAGAAGCGAGAATATATGAGTAATATAATCAAAGATATGGAAACTAATCATCAGAAAAATGAATCCAGAAATTTGTTTAAAGAACTGAAGTCAATGAAACGAGGGCACCAACAAAACACATATGGTTTAAAAGACAAACATGGGAATATGATAAATACCAATGAGGAAATGTGCAACACATGGAAAGAATATTTTATTGAATTACTAAATTGTGAAGCTCCAAGTAACATTTTCTCACAGGAAGAGGTTCTAACATGCGAACCACAAATTGAAGAACCTACATTTGAAGAAATCCTATATGTAATCACACGACTTAAAAACAATAAGGCAACTGGGACTGATGGAATTTCTGCTGAATTTATAAAGGCAGATGGCCATGCATTACATCTAAAGCTATACGAACTAATAATAAAAATCTGGAGGACAGAAGAATTACCCCATGACTGGAAAGAGTCATTATTGATACCTATCTTTAAGAAAGGAGACAAGTTCCAATGTGGAAATTATAGAGGAATATCACTACTGTCCACAAGCTATAAGATACTATCCGCAGTATTACTAAATAGGCTAAAACCATATTCAGAAGACATATTAGGTGACTACCAGGCGGGTTTTAGACAAAACAGATCAACCATCAATCCATCATGTGCCATGCCGGTAAGCGTGGGCGGTCATGTTCTGCCATCTCACTCGATCCGATCACCAGAGTCGTGGATCAGCGCAACAGATCAACAATAGATCAGATATGTATCTTAAGACAAATAGCCGAGAAACATTGGGAATATAAAAGAGATCTCCATAACATTTTTGTGGATTTCAAAAAGGCTTATGATAATGTCCATAGGAATAGTCTATGGAACGCTATGCAGGAATTTGGAATACCAAGGAAGTTAATCAACATGACCAGACTATGCATGGAAGATACTTATAATATAGTAACATATAAAGGCAGGAAATCAGACCCCTTCCAAATAACATCTGGCTTGAAACAGGGTGATGCACTATCGCCGCTACTCTTCAATCTGGCTCTAGAGAAAGTTGTAAGGAAGATAAAGGAGGAATGTGATATTGGAGGAACATCCAAGCTGCTTGGTTATGCAGATGATATAGATATTATAGGGCAAAGTGAACAAAATACATTGGAAATATTGACTCACTTAAAGGAAAAAGCCCAACAGATGGGACTGGTTATCAACCAAGATAAGACAGAATATATGGTAATTTCAAGAGACGGAATGGCTAAAAACTCTGGCCACATACAAATAGATAATATGACCATTAAAAGAACGGAAACATACAAATACCTGGGTACAATCTTCAACTTCTCCAACATAATAAGGGAAGAAATACAAACTAGAATCAATTCTGGAAATAAGATATACTATGCACTACAACATCTACTAAAATCAAATGCGCTATCTCGTAACACCAAAATCACAATATACAAAACACTGATCAGACCAGTTGTGCTGTATGGCTCTGAAACCTGGAGTACAACGAAAGGAGACGAAGCCTTGTTACAAACCTTTGAGAACAAAATTTTATGACGCATCTTTGGACCCATTAGGGATACACAAAGTGGAGAGTGGAAAAGAAGAAGTAACAAAGACATGTATGATCTGTTTAAGTCCCCGCTAATCACTGGTATCATGAAGGCTAATAGACTACAATGGCTGGGGCATATAGAAAGAATGGAAGATAATAGGGAAACAAAACTCGCTTACACTCAGGAAATAAATGACCGCAGACCCCGAGGTAGATCAAGAAGACGGTAGAGAGATAATACATGTACAGACCTACAAGCACTTGGAATCAACGACTGGCAAGAGAAGGTCCACCAGAGAGACGAATGGAGACGGATTGTATTTGCAGCAAAGAACCTCAATGGCTCGGAAAGCTGAAGAAGAAGAAGAAAGTGTGAAGTAAATCAACTAACACGGAAACTGGAATTGGTCAGCTTTACAAGAGCACAATCATAAGTCATATAATGGGTGTTGCAGCTTGAAGACCTTCATGAGCGCACTTAGACAAAGACAGACGTTCACTTAGTTTATGTCATGGAGACTACTAAATCCTGGGGTATAAATATCACACTAGAGCAATTAGAATCTTTTTTACAGAGAGACAGACAAAGAAAGCAAGAGAAGATTTTTGACAGCCTTTATAATGGCATTGAAACATGTCATAATGTGAACTGATATAATCTGTTGGAGATGACAAGATGTGATGACGCATGGTCACCCATGCCAGGTCACACTTTATGACGATCATATTTGTGTATGATCAGACGAGAGAGGCAGAGGAACACAGAGAAAGGTGTTTGTGGACAATTGAAATAGCTGGGCAACAAATAAAAAGGTCAGAAACCCCAGCTTAAACATTATTGCTGGGCAACAAATAATAATATCAGCAACCCCAGCCTCATCACTACAGCAGCATCTGCGATCAAATGCCAGAGAGTGAGGATTGGAGAGGCATTGTTGCTGATGTCTGCTCCAGGTCAGAAAAGTGAAAGAATAACAGAACACAGGTCAGAAAAGAGAAAGACTTAACAGAACACAGGTCAGAAAAGAGAAAGACTAACCAAATACCCAACACAGACACGCACATACCAGTGGCAACCAGTTAATTACATGTCCTTTCACAGGATGTTGCAGTCAACCCCAGCATTTTATTGTGGTTAACATTTTGTGATTTTAAAACCAATTTTAGATTCAGATTTATGTCATTAATTTTTGAAAAGCTGATCTCATACCATTGTGAAAATAAATACAAGTTGCTTCCAAATCATCTGTGACTGACTTAGAACTTGGTATGCAGGATTGTGAAATTGCATTCTCTGTCCCCAAGCCATATTCCTCGACCAAACTAGCGTAAATAACCCACATACGCAAGAGTGGTTCATTAATATAATAATGGCGCTCGTATTTGTGACTCACACATCAAATAATGACTTATGTTCAAATGAATGACTAATGTTTATGTGAACAAATCATGAATATATATTAACACGTTCCACGATGTGTCACATTTATCAGTTAAGGAATAGTGGGCATCTGTGTGTTTGTCCTACAGGCAGTGAACTTAATTCTTGAAACATGTTCATGTTAACACACTTACTTGTACATGTGTGTGTGTGTGGAGGAGTATTCATTGTTCCGAAACTTCACTTTCACACATCAGGAATAAGATACAGCAGAATGTCTTGTGAAGGTAATTCAAGTGCAGATAAAACAACGCCAGAATCAGAATCAGAGAGTGTAGAAAACAATGTTACCCACAAAAAGAGGCAGAAAGAGTCAGTTCATCATGCCCACTTTGTTGTGCCCCAGGAGGAAGGTATGTTATCACACAATGTATTACTTCTGTCTTCATTTCATTTTTGTAATACCAAAGTCACCTCTCAGATAATCTGTATTTCGTTTTTTTTTTAAAACTGAAAATTAGTTCACATATTTCTTGTAATCTCTTACAACCTTTCTTTTAATTGAACAGCCAGATCATATATATCATGTAAGAATTTCTTTTAATTTAAAAGTCACATCCATATATTTTGTAAAATGGTTTCCAATTGAAAAGTAATATCCCATATATCTTGTAAAAGTTCTTCTAATTAAAAATTCAAACACTTCATACCTTTAAACCTTCTTCTAATTGAAATCTTGTACTTTTCTTGCCTACGTGAAAACTCTTGTAATTTTTCCTCAAATTCTCTTATTAGCAGCCACAACTCACACATGACATCTTTTCCGGAATTAGCTAGTCAGATCTCAATCATATTCCTGTAACTGCACTTCTGTATGTGTAGTGTAACAGCTTTTATTTTCTTTCAGTGGTTCAACAGCTTAAAGTAATATTTAAAAAACAACAAAACAAGACATACAAAATCATATACTGTCCTTGCAAAGACATCATGTCAGATTAATATTGTCTTTTTAAAATATGACATATGGTTTTTGTATTTGTTTTGTCATAAGAACTTAACATACCTTTCTTATTGTTTTTATTTTGTATTGCCTTATTTTGCTACAATCAAAGTCTTCCTTAACACAACATTTCCCCATTGATGATTACCACACTCTCAACTGGCAGGAACAGATTACCATTCTTCACCTCAGGGAAAGGCATCAGAGACAGAATTCATTCATTCATTCAGTAGCATGTCCTTTGCAGAACCTCGCTCCGATAACAACCTTCCGGAAAACCTCTCGATCATAAGCAAGATATCCCGTGTCTGATACACCCATCTGGAGATCATCCGCCACATCCTGCACCCATCTTCTCTTTGGCCTTCCTCTTCCTCTCTTCCCAGGCATATACCCTTCCATTATTGTTCTCTCCAAACTTTCGTGACGTTTCAAGTGACCGAAATATTTCAATTTTCTTTGTTTTATCGTCTTTAATAGCCAACCTTCTTCAATATTCAACTCTTGAAGTATGAATGCATTTGTTCTTTTCTTTACCCAAGATATCCTTAGAACTCGTCTATAACATTTATATTCAAAGGCGTTTATGCGCTGTTCAGCTTGTTTAGTAAGTGTCCATGTCTCACAGGCATATGTTGCAATGGGAAAGATGCATGCTCTTAAAAATCTAATTTTTGTAGTTCTGTCTGTCTCACTCCATAATTTATTCAGCTGTTTTAGTCTTTGAAGAGCAATTGATAGTCGCCGTTTAAGAGACAGAATAAACACATGAATAAGCTTCTTCTTTCTGCTTCATCACTTTGTATTCCTCTGAATTCGGAGTGTGTCTGCAAGCACGGCGAGGAACCACCAGTCTGCACACCAATAAGCCAGACATGGGACAATGGATACTCACGCAAACCTCAGGTCCTGTATGACATCACACTGATGTTGGACAACAGGATGTCTTCATCCGACATACAGGACTTCACGTTGGAGATCACAGCCAGCGAACACAAGCTAGCAGGCATCACTTTGTATGTGTAGGAGCACACAGATTGATGTATGCCATAGGAGATCGTAGTAAGATGTGGAGAAGGTAATCAGTCACACCAGTCGGCAAGGCACTTATGATACACACACACACACATATATATATATATATATATATATATATATATATATATATATATATATATATATATAAACTTAGAAGCAACAAAGATGTGGTTTTTGAGACTAATGTTGCGAATTCATTGGACTGCCAGAGTAATTATCAACGATTGCCTGAAAGAGGCTAATGAAACTAGAACACTATATACAGCAATAAGAAAGAGACACACAGATTTCTTTGGTCATGTAATGAAAAGAGAGACATTGCAGAACATCGTGACAACTGGAAAGATCGAGGGGAAGAGAAGCAGAGGCAGACCAAGAGAAATGATGCTGGATGGATTGAGACGGCGGCATGGAGGAATATCAGTAAAGTTGATCCAGAACACCAAAGACTGAGATCTGTGGAGAGCCATGAACGCTTACACCAGCTGGTAGGGCACTTGATGATGATGATGATGATGATGATGATGATGATGATGATGATGATGATGATGATGATGATGATGATGATGATGATGATATATGAAGGTTCCTTTCACATTTATGCCATGCAAATTGACCAACTTTCTATAGTGTTGACTGGTTGGATTATAATCTTTTCCATGACTTACGTTTGGTCCCTTGTTTCTTGCAGACGACCTGGAAGCACATGACTCCAAAATCCTAATAGAACCTCTGGGGGAAAACACCCTGAATGTCAGACTTGGGTTCTTGCAGGTCATGCACGTCTACGATGTTCAGTTCAGTATTGAAGATGATCTTGGAGAGGATGTCACATTTGATCCTTTACAGAATGTCCTTGCAAAAATTGAGTCCATTAGACCTTCACAAGATGGTAAGTGACATGCTGTTGTTTATGTTTTTGGTTTTTGTTTTGGTATTTGCTCAATTTGAACTCAATCATAGTCCATGCACGTGCTATTACTTTTTGTGCACTGGACTCATTTGTGCGTGTGGATTAGCTTTCCCTATTACCAGTGTCCCTCGCCATCAGGCAAACTCTGACTTCAGAAGTACTTGTAATTTATGTCATTAAGTCAAGACGAGAAGTCAACATTTTAGTCCAATTGATCGATGTAGGGTTGAACCCGCTACCTTAGCTTCAGAAATATCAGTTGGCGAACCATTTGAGGTCACTAAGACAGTTTACACATAACCACACACGTATTGTTTGGCATTCAAGAAGTAGAAGATTTACAAATTTTTAGGGGTGTCTAGTTGGCCAAGGGTCGAAGTACACTTGTTCCTGCAGCGTGGTATAGAAGTTATTTGGAGGTGACAGGTTCACAACACGGGTCGATAACTTTGTCAATAGCTGTCAATTGTTAGTTGTCTAGTGCGGCCTCTTGTCTCCACTTATGTGAGCGTTAAACAATACATGTGTCTTTATTTATGAACTACCTCAGCATCACCACACCGGATATTTAAGTATAATACAAAGCAGTCTTATCTATTCGGCCACTCTGACTTCCTCTGTTGTATATGTTTGGTTACATTTAACATGAATAAATGGATGGAAATGAAAATGTTTAGTGCCACCATGGCAGAAGACAGAAAATATGGGGATCCATTACTGCTGATCTTTCATGCATTTTTTATCCAATTTCCTCTGTGATTCATGAGCACGTTTCTAGTGTTAAGTAAATTCACTACCAGTTTGCTATACCTGTTATACCTATTTTGTTTACCGAAAGTTTATTTCTCTCAGAACGCTATTTTTGTATTTTCATCAGGAGAAAACCACATTATAGTCCTGAGAACATGTTTATGATTATGTTGAAAATACGTCACATAAGATTGATTGATTGCCTGATCTAAATTTTTAGTTTATATTTCCATGTATTTTAAATTTTTCAGTCCCAGACTGGTTGGGACAAAATGAATAAAGTAACAGAAATATTTCAATTATCAAAAGCATGTAATCTAACAAAACATTTATAAGTAACACTTAGAATCCATTCATCATGTGCTATGCCTATAAGCGTATGCGGTCATGACTCGCCATTTCACTCGAGCACCAGAGTCGTGAATCAGCTCAATGTTCTTATCTCTACCGGGCCACGTGGTCAAGCCAACTAGGTATTTACTTCTCTGGCCTCCCCTCGATCTTGTCGGCTGTCACCAAGTTCTCCAATTTATTTGTTCTCATAACATGTCCAAAAAATGTTGACTGTCTACGCCTAATTTTTCTAATCAGTTTACGATTTTCATTTGTTTCTTGTAGTACTTGGTCATTGGTTTTCCTGTCTGTCCATGGTATTCTTTGCATTCTCCTCAAAAACCACATTTCCACAAACATCAGATGTTCTTCAGCTTCACTGCTCATTGTCCAAGCTTCACATCCATACAAAAGTATAGGCTCTATGTAGCACTTCAACATTCTTTTTCTCGTTTCCATTGACATCTTTTTATTGGTCAGTATGTTTTTAATCTTTAAACTAAAGACTACTTTCTCCATGGCAATTCTTGTTCTAATCTCTTCAAGGCATCTCCCATCAGATGTTATTACTGTTCTGAGATCATTGCATCTATTCAGTTGTTGAAGAATATTCCCATTTACTTGAATATTATATTGTGGTATTTCGTTCTTCCTAGTGACGACCATAATGTGTGTTTTTTACAATTTAATTCTAACCCTCGTTGTTCACTGTGTGCAACAATCGCATCTACTAAATGTTGCAGATCCTGCTCATTGTCTGCAATCAATACTGTATCATCTGCATATCTAATTATTGATGTATCGTCCCCCAATGATGATTTCTTCCATATCTTCTACATTTCTGAAAATATTTTCACTGTATAGGGAAAACAGACTGCAGACATTACACATCCCTGTTTCACACTTCTCTTAATAGGCTGATATTGTCCCACTTTATTATCAATCCTTATGGCAGCTTGTTGTTTCCAATATATGCTTTTTATAAGTCTAATGTCTTTGCCATCAGTTTGAAGATTTGCAAGCATCTCAACCATGTTGACATGTCTTACTTTTTCAAAAGCTTTTGTTTAGTCAATAAAGCAAAGATGTATATCTTTATTTACTTCTATAGAAAGTTCAATAACAGATCGCAGCTATACACAGCATTCACTGTACCCCTTCCTTCTACAAACCCACTTAGAATACCCCAGATAAAAGCAGTTAATGTCTAGGAATGAGGAAACAAAGAAAGCTGAAAGTGATGTGGCCCTATAAGCAGTTTGCTTATTTATGAATCCTCGGGAATCCTTATTAAAGCATATGCATCGGCATTTAGATCGTCTCAGCCCTAATAAGTATTTGCATCTATTGGAATGACGTTGGTATGCATGTCATCTTTTTCTCTTGCCCTGGAAGTATCCCTCCAGTATGCTCAGTACCAGACCTCATGTCTCATATCGTGTCCAAGCCAAAATGACCCGTTTTTCTGTCACTGAATAGTTGTTTATTTTCTCCAGTATCGTTAAGAATTGTTCGTATGATATCTTTTCTATCCAGATTATTCTTTGCGTCTTGCCATAACACCACGTCCCAATAGCTTCCAGTTTCCTTTAATCTGTTTTGTTCAAAGTCCATGTTTCAGAGCCATACAGTGCTACGGGCCTGATATGACTATTAATTATCTGCCTCCGCAGTTTAATATTGATATTATTTGGTGTTCTTAATGTTTGTTTCTCTCTGAACATTATTTTGGTTCTTTCAGCAGGAGAAAACCACTACAATATCCACATGAGAACATGTTAACGATTATGTTGAAAATAAGTAAGCATGAGATTGATTGACTGATTGAATGCCTGATAAAAAAAAATATATTCTAGTTATGAATCTTATACTTTGCAGTTGGAAACTTATTTCAACCCTTAAAAATATGGCTTGTCTCCTAGAGTCCCATTTGGAGAATCACTGTTGATAACCTTTTTCATTCAACGCTGAATATTTGTTGTTATACAATGCCAATGTGTATCATTACATAATGTCAACCTGTATCATAACACAATGTCAACCTGTATCATTACACAATGTCAACCTGTATCATTACACAATGTCAACCTGTATCATTACACAATGTCAACCTGTATCATTACATAATGTCAACCTGTATCATAACACAATATCAACCTGTATCATTACACAATGTCAACCTGTATCATTACACAATGTCAACCTGTATCATTACACAATGTCAACCTGTATCATTACACAATATCAACCTGTATCATTACACAATGTCAACCTGTATCATTACACAATGTCAACCTGTATCATTACACAATGTCAACCTGTATCATTACACAATGCCAACCTGTATCATTACACAATGTCAACCTGTATCATTACACAATGTCAACCTGTATCATTACACAATATCAACCTGTATCATTACACAATATCAAACTGTATCATTACACAATATCAACCTGTATCATTACACAATGTCAACCTGTATCATTACACAATATCAACCTGTATCATTACACAATGTCAACCTGTATCATTACACAATATAAACCTGGATCATTACATTATTACACAATGTCAACCTGTATCATTACATAATGTCAACCTGTATCATTACACAATGTCAACCTGTATCATTACACAATGTCAACCTGTATCATTACACAATGTCAACCTGTATCATAACACAATGTCAACCTATATCATAACACAATGTCAACCTGTATCATTACACAATGTCAACCTGTATCATTACACAATGTCAACCTGTATCATTACACAATGTCAACCTGTATCATTACACAATGTCAACCTGTATCATAACACAATATCAACCTGTATCACTACCCAATATCAACCTGTATCATTACATAATGTCAACCTGTATCATTATACAATGTCAACCTGTATCATTACACAATGTCAACCTGTATCATTACACAATGTCAACCTGTATCATTACACAATGTCAACCTGTATCATTACACAATGTCAACCTGTATCATTACACAATGTCAACCTGTATCATTACACAATGTCAACCTGTATCATTACATAATGTCAACCTGTATCATTACACAATGTCAACCTGTATCATTACACAATGTCAACCTGTATCATTACACAATGTCAACCTGTATCATTACATAATGTCAACCTGTATCATTACATAATGTCAACCTGTATCATTACACAATGCCAACCTGTATCATTATACAATGTCAACCTGTATCATTACATAATGTCAACCTGTATCATTACACAATGTCAACCTGTGTCATTACACAATGTCAACCTGTATCATTACACAATGTCAACCTGTATCATTACACAATGTCAACCTGTATCATTACATAATGTCAACCTGTATCATTACATAATGTCAACCTGTATCATTACACAATGCCAACCTGTATCATTATACAATGTCAACCTGTATCATTACATAATGTCAACCTGTATCATTACACAATGTCAACCTGTGTCATTACACAATGTCAACTTGTATCATTACACAATGTCAACCTGTATCATTACACAATGTCAACCTGTGTCATTACACAATGTCAACCTGTATCATTACACAATGTCAACCTGTATCATTACACAATGTCAACCTGTATTATTACATAATGTCAACCTGTATTATTAAACAATGCGAACCTGTGTCAATAAACAATGTCAACCTATTTCATTAAACACAGTCAACCTATTTCATTAAGCAATGTGAACCCGTTCAGTTAAACACTGTGAACCTGTTTCATTAAACCCTACGCACATTTTCTATTAAACACCGTGAACCTGTTTCATTACACAATGTGAACCTGTTTCATTACACGCGTGAACCTGTTTCATTAAACAATGTGAACCTGTTTTATTAAACACCGTGAACCTGTTTCATTAAACACCGTGAACCTGTTTCATTAAAAAAATGTGAACCTATGTCATTATACACCATTTTTCATTAAACACCGTGAACATGTTTCATTAAACACGGTGAACCTGTTTCATTAAGCTCTACGAACATTTTCCATTAAACACCGTGAACCTCTTCCATTAAACACTGTGAACCTCTTTCATTAAACAATGCGAACCTATGTCATTATATACCGTCAACCTGTTTATTAAACTCAATGAACAGTTGTGATTAAACACTGTTAATCATTTTCATTTTCTGTTCATGGGTTTATTTTTGTAGCACCAGAAATAGTTTAAACCATACCTCTGCTGTTTGCTTTCCTTCTGACAAGGTCATCTGAAAATAAATATTGATTTCATCACGGTTAATGGTGCAGTTAGCACACAGTTTATATCAAATTACATGCTGACGTAACAACATGACAGTAACGCACGCACACAAATAAGTTGTGCTAAATACAAAACAGAGTTAAATATTGTAAGGCTTGAACCTCTAGAATCACAGACATAAAAGGAATGTTATTTACTTTTCATTCTTTAGAAATCATGCGTCATGACTTTTCTATAATTTCTCATTAATCTTTGAACAAGTGTTTCCTTTCAGTCTACTTGATCTGCTTCACAATGTGCTGTTGTTGCCGGCCTTGCTAAATAATTTCACTGTGTTTTTGTTTTTGCCTATTTCTCATGTCAATGTCTTGGTTTAATTGTTTCACATTTATATGTTTAACACCTTCTGTTCCAAACCTTAACTATTTTAATCTCTTGGGTCCAAGGCGTTTACTACTTTAATTACTTCTGCCATGGAATTTATTACTGGAACTGTTTCTGTCCTTGACATTAATTATTTACTCTTCTCTTGCCCATTTATTTATTATGTTAACTCCTTCTGACTCAGGAGTTTATTATTACATTAATACCTTTTGACCCATATATTTATTACTTGAAATCCTTTTACCATAGACCTCGTTTTTTAAATTATTTCTGTCCCAGATATTCACTGCATTCACTATGTCTGACACAAATATTTTAAAGTCCTTTCTCAGACATTTAACTCCTTATTCCCAGACATTTACTAAATTAACTTCTTCTCCCCTAGACATTTACTAAATTAACTTCTTCTCCCCATAAATTTATAACTTTAACTCATTGTCCCCTAGGCATGTATTATTTTAACTCCTCCTTCAGACATTTATTACTTTAACTTCTTCTGTCCCAGACATTTAGTACTTTAACGTCTTCTGTACCAGATACTTATTACTTTAACTTCATCTGTAACAAATATTTATTACTTTAACTTCTTCTGTCCCAGACATATAGTACTTTAACGTCTTATGTACCCGATATTTATTACTTTAACTTCTCCAGTCCCAGACATGTATTACTTTAACTTCTTCTGTACCAGATGTTTATTACTTCAACTTCTTCGGTCCTAGACATTTACTACTTTAACCCTTTCTACAACATACATTTACTACTGTAAATTACTTCTGTGCTAGGCATTTATTAATGTCATTACTTCTGTCCCAGACATGCATTTAATTAATCCCGCTGCCACAGATGTTTACTACTTTTTTCTGCCCAAGACATGGTTTTAATATTACCAAAGAGTGTTTTTCTTTAAATGTCAAAGTCCTCAGCTGCGTACAGGTCATTCTTCTGTTGCAGGAAAAGGTCACGACATAGTTCTCACATTCAGAGCCTTGAAGGAGAAGATCATGCAGGAAGCCGTCACAATCACCAGCAGCAGTAGCCCATCCAGGTCACTGGTCTTGGAGTTGCATGCTAGAGTTTTAGGTATGTGATCCTCTCCTGTAGTTCTGTGTGTTCCAAGTTAGTTAATTAGTTAGTTAGTTAGTTAATTAGTCAGTTAGTCAGTTATTTAGTTAGTTAGTCAGTCAGTCAGTCAGTCAGTCAGTCAGTCAGTGAGTGAGTGAGTGAGTGAGTGAGTGAGTGAGTTAGTTAGTTAGTTAGTTAAGTTAGTTAGTTAGTTAGTTAGTTAGTTGCGGTTCCAACTTCACACAACTTCACATCAAAGGTTTGCCCCATAATGTTCCATTCCTGTGCCAGTGAATATCAAACAAAATGCTCCTCACTGCCCAAAATGAGAACTGGATCAGACAGTAGTCCAAGTTTGAAACAGAAAGAGAGTAATGAAATATTATTTATATAAAACCTGTTCTGCCATAACCATTCATGTAGATAATGTGTAATTTCAGTTGCATTTAGCTATAATCTTTCCTTGTTTATTAATCTGTAGAGATGTCAATATTTACCTGAAATCTTCTTATGCTTATATGGATTACAAATTAATAACCATTTATTATTTATTGTTTCCAATCTTAATTCTTTATATATCAGTAATCTGTAAGTATGTATTTATTTGTAATGTGTAATTCTTTATTTTTCCAGTAATCTGTAATTATTTATTTTCCTGTAATCTGTAAGTCTTTATTTGACTGCAGTAATTAGTTCTTTATTTGTCTGTAATTTCTGTGTACGTGCAACCTGCCATTGTTTATTGACCTGTATTCTCTCCTGTGTTGTGATGACAGGTAAAGGAAAAGGTACTCCTCTCCTTAAAAAAGGCATTCACTGTGTGAGAATAGAATGGGAGGAAGAAACAGACGGCAGTGACTGGCAAGGATAGGCTGTGAGTCTTTAGCCCCATAACTCATGCTTCATTTTTTAACAGAATCAGCCATGCAAATGTGTGGAACCTTTCACATTTACCTGAATGTACATTGCTGCACAGATGTGGTTTTCTTAACACTTGTTTACATTATTTATTCTGGAACATGCTGCAGGGAAAACAGAATGTAAATCCATAAATCCTGTGTGTAAATCTCTTCAGTTTAGTTGAACATATAGATGTTCACTGGTGGTTGAAATGTTCAACGAGTGAATAACTGATTGCTGGAACATTCTTGTGTTTTATACATTTGTTCCTCAGCTAAACAATTGAGGGTTGAAGTTTTATGGGTTTAAATAAATGGAGATTGAAGTGTTCACGAGTTGAAATAAATGGTAGTTAAAGTGTTAATGAGTTTACATAAATGGCAATTAAAGTGCTCAAAAGGTTTAAATAAATGAAGATTAAAGTGCTCTTGATTTTATATAAGAGGAGAATAAAGT
Source organism: Cepaea nemoralis (assembly GCA_014155875.1). Classification (NCBI taxonomy): domain Eukaryota; kingdom Metazoa; phylum Mollusca; class Gastropoda; order Stylommatophora; family Helicidae; genus Cepaea; species Cepaea nemoralis. The sequence continues at coordinate 329,728 of JACEFZ010028383.1, read as the reverse complement.
GTTCAAGGGTTGAAATAGAGGGTCAAAGTGTTCATGAGTTTACATAAATGAATATCAAGGTGATCATGAGTTTATATAAATGACAGTTAAAGTGCTCAAAAGTTTACATAAATGAAGATTAAAGTGTTCATGAGTTGAAATAAATGAAGATTAAAGTGTTCATGAGTTTACATAAATGACAGTTAAAGTGTTTAAAAGGTTAAATAAATGGAGATTAAATTGTTCATGAGTATACATAAATGGAAGTGAAAGTGTTCATGAGTTCAAATAAATGGAGATGAAAGTGTTAATGAGTTTACATAAATGACAGTTAAAGTGTTTAAAAGGTTAAATAGATGTAGATTCAATTGTTCATGAGTATCCTTAAATGGAGGTGAAAATGTTAATGAGTTCAAATAAATGCAGATGAAAGTGTTCATGGGCTCAAATAACTGAAGATTAAATAGGTCGTGAGTTTACATAAATGAAGATTTAAGTGTTCATGAGTTTACATAAATGACATTTAAAGTGTTCATGAGTTTGCATAAATGACAGTTAAAGTGTTCACAATTTTAAATAAATGAAGATTAAAGTGTTCATGAGTTTACATAAATGACATTTAAAGTGTTAATGAGTTTACATAAATGACATTTAAAGTGTTAATGAGTTTGAATAAATGACACTTACAGTTTTCAAAAGGTTAAATAAATAGAGATTAAATTGTTCATGAGTCTCCATACATGGAGGTGAACGTTTTTATGAATTCAAATAAATGGAGATGAAAATGTTCATGAGCTTATATCAATCATAGTTTAAGTGATCATGATTTTATATAAATGATAGTTAAAGTGTTCATGACTGTACATAAATGTAGGCGAAAGTGCTCATATGTTTAAATAAATGCAGGTTAAAGTGTTCATGAATTAATTATTGGAAGTAGGAATGTTCAAAATATATATAAATGAGAGTTAAACTATTTACGAGTTAAATAATTGGTGGTTACGGTGTTATTCAGTTATATAAATGGTTGTTGAAGTGTTCATCCCACAGAATGTGGATTATGGAGATGAAAAGTGTTAATGAGTTTATATTAATGACAGTTGAAGTGTTCATGTGATCATATAAATGATAGTTAAAGTTTTCATGAATTAATTACTGGAAGCTGGAATATTCAGAAGCTATATAAATGGGAGTTAAACTGTTCATGAGTTAAATAATTGGTTGTTACAGTGTTCTTCAGTTATACAAATGGCGGTTGTAGTTGTTCATCATGAAGAACTTGGATTATGTGTCTATATCAATATTCATTAAATGAAAGCTATGATAATTAGCAATGGAAAGTTGATCCTAGCAGTGAACATCAGTGTAAATTGGGAAATATCTGAACAGGAACAAGGTTCTTCTATCTTGCGCATGTAATAAAACACAATGGCAGAAGTGAAACAAAGATCAATAAGAGAACAGAAATGGTAAATAATACGAGGGTAAGTTAATAAGTAAGTCGCAAATGGCTGTAGAAAAATAACTAAAGATGATTACAACTTGAAACCAGCTTTATTTTTATAGATACACTGTCCCTTTATTTCTAACATAATTTCCACCAACATTGATGCAGTTATCCCATCGTTTTATCAGTCCTCCCAAACCGGCCGCATAGAACTACGTACTCTGTTTTCTAAACCACGTTTTCACTTCACATTCAACTTCGGCGTCATTCGCGAAATGTCTCCCTCCAAGGTGGGTTTCCTGTTTATGCTGACAAATGTTTGTCCCGTAAAGCGGTGCATAGCTGGGTAGAAAACGTTACGAGGGTGAGTCAATAAGTAAGTCACACCGTTCTGTGGATGGTAGGTCAATGAAAACAAAGTACGCAGTTCTATGCAGCCGGTTTGGGAGGACTGATAAAACGATGGGATAAGTGCATCAATGTTGGTGGAAATTATGTTAAGAAATAAAGGGACAATGGATGTACAAAAATAAACTGGTTTCAAGTTGTTATCATCTTTAGTTATTTCTCTACAGCCATTTGTGACTTACGTATTAACTTACCGTCGTATTTTCAACAACATGAAAGAAATATTAACATCTAGAGAGATAGATAACACATTCACAATAATAATTGTAAAATGTTGTTTATATTCAACATTGCTGTATAGTGCAGAAACCTGGACAATGAACAAGAAATGAGATAATTGAATTGAAGTCCTGGAGATATAGTAGAATAGGCCATGTTTCACAGAAACAAAAACAATAAAATACAGAGGTTCCAGAGAGGCTAGGAATGAAAACAGAGTTCATGAAAGAAAGAAAACCATAGGCAAGTGAAATATGTTGGCGACATTTAAAATATTTTTATTTTAAAGTCACATGCACATTCTTTACAGGAAGTCGCAGTCAACCCCAGCATTATTTGGCTGTTTGAGATTTCTTGACAACTTTACGTCTAGTAATTTGCCGTTGCTTTATGAACGACACATACTACCGAATGAAAACCAACACAAGTCTGTCTGCTGCCAAATCGCCCACAGCTGTGTTTCGAAAGTGGTAAGCGGGATTATGAATTGCATCCTCCCGGGAAGGTTAACCCGGTCAACAAATGCCCGCAGAAGTCGGATGTGTCGGCCTAACGGCGCAAGAACGCAATCACGTCCGAAAAAAAAAAAAAAAAAAACTCCGGATGAACGCAGAAGAAGAAGAAGAATTGCATCCATAACCTCTTTCGCCACAGAGCATTGAAAACATAGCAACTCTTGTGAAAACAATACTGGTGGGAAGAATTGAAGGAACTTGAGCAAGAAGTAGACAATGATACAAGTGGGGAGATAACACCAAGAGATAGATGAACAGCAGTCTGTCACAGTGTAAATCCTGAACGAGAGAGAGAGAGAGAGAGAGAGAGAGAGAGAGAGAGAGAGAGAGAGAGAGAGAGAGAGAGAGAGAGAGAGAGAGAATGTTGAAGAGCCATGGTTGTCTACCTTCATTGTGGAGGTAGGGCCTGGCTGATTGAAAGCAGTTTTGTGATAAATAAATGATGATTGAGCCACATGAAATATGAATTGTCCAATGTTTTTAATCTATAAAGAACATTGATTTAGATTGTATCTGAAGAGGCTACAGATTGTGTTTATTATTATCACCACGTGAAATATTATGCTTGTAATAACTCTGGCTCCATTTACCTGGTTTTTATTTTCAATCTGCATAATTATAACGTTCTCTGTTTGTCATAAATGAACCGTCTAGGCTTTTGTGTTGTCCTTGTTTCTTATCAGATATTGTCAGTGTTACAGATAAATTACAGGTTAAGGTTCCAGTGTCATTCATACATGGTCTTGTTTTGCCTCAGGTAATTACATGTTTTGTTATGTAGAACATTGTACATAGTGCACTATGTAAATTTTACAGTACTGTAGAACATTTTATTTACAGATCTATATAAACTGACAAGATTGTAGAACATTTTATATAATGTTGTATGTAAATGTGATAGTAATGTAGAACATTATATTTAGTAAGTAAAAGAATTTTTTCCCTGCCTTGAGGCTATTGGGTGTGTGGTGCTAGCCCCATGTGATATAGAACATCTGGCACAAGATGGCTGATCTAGTCAGTATCACACGGGTCGCCTTTACTTGCCACTACATTTCCTGGTTCCTATTTTAGGCTGGGCTGACCTGAGTGCACAAAAACTAACCCCTGACTTGAATGGGGTTTGAACACATAAATATTGGGCTGATAGGCAAGCAGGCTAGCCACTACACCACCACCGCCGCCCACTAAATACACTGGCTGTCAAGGAAGCAGATATAAGCATCTCCATTTACGAAAGAAGAAGCACAAGATACACAATAAGGGCCCCTGACTGTAACGAAATCAATAAGTCGACGGTTGAACGGGGCCATTCGTCTCAAGAACTGAACTGAACTGAACTGAACTGAACTGAACTGAACTGAACCAGGATGTGTTTTGGTCACTGTTATAAGGTGGGGAGGAGGTCAACTTAGCTGAAATGATAAGTGCTCTCGTTCATTAACTCCAGATGTGCTGATGCTGTGGTAGGGGGTTCAGCCTCTACACTGGTTAGTTGGGCTAAAGTGTTGACCTCTCGTCTTTAACTTGAGGAGTTAAATTACATGTACCTCTGAAATCAGAGTGGGTTACCCTGATGGCGAGGGACACTTGTATTAGGGAAAGCTAATCCACACGCACAAATTAGTCCAGTGCACTAGAAGTAGTAGTACGTGTGTGAACTACGCTTGAGTTCAAAGCGAGAGAAGGTATACAAACATTAAATAAGGTATGGTGCCCACCTCTCTTCTTCACTACCTTTCTTTACCAGAAAGCAACTGCCGGTGACAACCACATGTGGCCACATAGAAATATCCCTCTTCAACTGGGGGAAAGAACTAGGACCTCAGAATCGGTAACCCAGCACACAATCCACTATGGTTCTGTAAACTCCGGTATGTGTGAATGTTTCAGATATAAACCCATAGCTATGAACACACCTCTGACAGGCATAGGGACAGTTTGTAAGTGATAGTTCATGTGTCAACCTGGACGTCATACTGTCTATGTTTATATTTCAATACGTGGATTGTAACCTAGTTTTCACCCTTATCTTCCAGTTATTAAATTGACCTCTCACTTGATTTCAAAACCAGATACAAGAGATTATGTATCTGTTACGAAACAATTTCTATTTTTTTATCGTGCATTCACTGTTCACCCTCATTTTCTGTGGTTTAAATTTTAAAGATAGCTACCAATTAATATGGCATTTTGTTTTATTGTTGGCATCTGGTGGGATATCATGTTTTGAAGACTTAGAAAGCAAGTTGCTTGCGCCAAGGCAGTCACATAGTAGGTTTTATATTTAATCTCTGATAGATAAAAAAAAACATTGATCTAATGTAGATTATAACTTGTTCCTCCAGACATGGAAGGTTAGTACTGTAAGAGATAAATAATGTGGCGTCTCCTATGTCTTAACTCTTTCAGTCAGAAGCAATGCACCAAGAATGATCATATATTACCTCTGTGTATCGAACAAAACATTATGTTTGGCATTATAATATTACAGAAATCTGCCCAGATTTAATCACAACATGCTGTTCCTGCACTGGAGTCATCTGGTCCGATGCCATTTTGAAAAACAACGCGCGGGAAAACTGTTGACATGTGCCCATTCCACCACCAAGCTTCAAATGTACACTTTTGACTTTGGGACAGTTACCAAACTTAATAATCTTCGTCTCTGGATACTAACTGGACGATCCCCGTATTAGGGAGCCATGACATCATAGTGATTAGTTCTCTTGTTTACCTTTGGTGGTCTCTGGGTTCAGTCCCCTTGTGGTTTAGCCACAGAATGTTCTAAATGGGCATTTGAGAATGTTCATAAAGTTAGAGGAAGGAAAACCAGGTAGAAATATCATCACCGTGTTTTGCCATGTCCTACTAAAATAAGGTAAATGTAATCCCAAGGCAGGTAATGCTTTAGGAGTGTCAGGCGTTGGATGTTCACATTTTCTCAGCCATGTCATAACCAGGTGGGGACGTCAGATCCATTCCTCTCTCCACATTTCTTTCCTAGATAATTTCCAGATATTCAAAACAATATAATCCCTTAGTAAATTGACACACATAAACCACAAACAATATGCTGCACGAATTATTGCCTGGCATATTTCGCGGTATTTCGTCAGGTGCATTCTTCAGAGTTACACATTATATGAAGTGAATTATTGAATTATACTTTAGCTGAAACATTACAAACACACAGTCACAAGTATTGCTCGAATGTGGAGTATTTGTTATCCCCACAGTAATTTCAAATTTAATATAAACCCTTTCTGCTTGCATAATACCGCCTTGAACCGTCCATTTACTAACGCCTCTATATATGAGCAATCGTTTGTTGTTTATCGAATACACTATTTTTTCACGATGTGGCTATAGTTTATGAGATGTTGCGAAATCGACGAGGAGGTAGTTTTATAGGCTTGTGACTGCACAAGGATTCGTGAAGACCGATTAACTCCCAGATTAATTCCCGGATTAACTCCCAGATAATGTTGTATTCAGTATCCGTTTTATGTGGCTGGGTGGACCTGCGAGCTAGACTGGCCAGAGACGTGAATCCTACACTGCTGGAGATTAAACCCGGACCATTTGTTTAGTTAGCTAGCATACAAGACACTGTCCTGCCTCACGGTACCAGCACATCTTATTATAAGGGCTAAAACTTCTCAACCAGATGGAAGTATCTGATTTGTAAATAAGTAAAGCAAGTAAAGGATCAATTTACACGCCTTGAGGTAAATTGGCTATATGTTGCTAGCCCCTGTTGTTGTATATATTAATCAACACTCAATGTGATATGGTCATTATCACACTGGACGTATTTACTACCCAGGACATTTGTTGGTACAAACCCTAGGATGCGTTGACCTATGAGAATAGCTACATTTTTAAAATAAGCCTTACCAACAGACAGAATACACTGACTCCAGGAAGCGAAACTGTAGCCCTATCTACGCAAGCAGAAGTAGAAACACCATAAGGGCTCCATTTGTAACCGGCCGAAAGCACGACGGTTGAACGGAACCGAAAGCACGACGGTTGAACGGGACCGAAACATCTTTTCTCAAAATTGGACTGGATTGGATATCCTAGCTTTGGCGAAGGCGTTATGAAAGCAGTTTACAATCCCGCATACTGCGTTAAAAACAGCTGATTCAGAAGCAGACCGCCTTGCGCTAGTTTTCATAAAATGGTATTAGTGCCAGCCATTCAGAAAACTTTGGCAAATTACTGAACGTAAACCTTCCAAGAAATAACGAAAAAGGACCAAAAAATGCCGCGACGTTCTGTAACGGATATGCATCTAAATTGTTGGTTCCATGATTATTTTCTTGTCAGAAAGAATATATCAACCACTTGATTAGACATATATTTTAATGTAAGTTACAGGTATAGTTTACGACTGTGCCAAATTATACTTTAATTTGCCTTATCACTCTTGCCCGAGAACCCGATGATCACGTGTGTGAATCCACATCATATCTCCCAAGTCGAACCAGTCTGAGTACCAAGAAATGTTGTGGAAAGTAAATGTGGCAGGCGTGATGTTGACTCTATGACCTTTAGAAATATAAAGCTAGCAACATATAACCAGTACACATCAAGGGCGAAAGGAAAATGAAAGAAGTATATCAATTATTATTTTTTATGATACCATACACAGTTTATGTGATTCCCTAAACAACATATACTCAAAGATTGTTGACTTATTGTTATTAATGTATTAATGCTGTGTTATACGTTGATGGAAATTGAAAAAGTGAGCATATCAAGTTCATTTAAATGTTAAAAAATCTTGTTCATTTAACCATTCTTGTTTATTACTTTTATTTGTGGTTGTTTTATGTCTAGAGTTGTGCCGTTTGTTTATCTCATTTCCTGTTATAACTTGACGATAAAAATCAAACACCCAAATATTAGAATTTGCAAATATGAGGGAAAATTGACAACACACAAACGAATACATGAAAGTTCTGATATGGAGTGGTGTTGGTCAGTGAGAAAAGGCTAAACATCGAATGGGTTTTATATTAAATCCTGAAAAGGCGCAAGGCATTATCAACATTGAATTTAAATTAGAAAGAACAACATTAATACAGATTAAAGAAGGCAGTAAAACAATACATTTTGAACACACACACGCCCCATGTAACAACATTTACAGCGATACGGACAGAAACGGATACTTCGATAACCTAGCATCACTTGGAACAATGCCAATGAGAAAGATGAACTAAGTGTGATGGGTGACTTCAGCAGACTAATAGATACAAGAAGAACACAGTGGGATGAATGCGTGCTGCCATTCAGGGACACAGATTCTAAATACAACAGCAATGGTGAACATCTATTTAACATGTGTTCCTAACAAGGATTATAATAACAAATAGTTCTTTTCCAACATCGTCGTATTTACGCCAAAACCTGGTATAAATGGAACAACATAGATCTGGCAGCTCAAATTGATTTTATTCTACATAGGAAAACAGACAGAAGACTACTAATAGATGCTTGATCACTTCTAAACGCAGCCATTGATACTGGTTTTTAAAAATACAGCCACAGGCGAATTCAAACAGGAAATAAAATTAAAAAAAACTACATAAGACACCCACCCCCCGTCAGTGAAGCTTCCTGAGTTCATGCTTTGTGCGACGCTTTCTGCTGGCCACCTTGTGGAAAGAGACCTAGCCATACGGAACTAATGCAATGAAGTCGAGCTTTTTGCCTTTGAAAACCCTTTTAAAATCTTCTTGAGTATAAAGTAATGTATCATTATTTATCAGAAGTGGTTCATAAAAGCAGACATACAGGTAGGCGTGTAGCTTGTTGGTTATTTAATACTGATTACCAAGTCATTTAGATTGCGTGCTTATAGCAGTGCTATAGACAGAAGGCATAATGGAGCTTACAGTTACATTCCGACTTTCCCTCTACCATAGACTAGAAGGAAGGTCATTGGGACAACATTGACTGCTGACCTGAATTCTCACGTGGATAGGAACTGTGTCCTTACCAGTTAGTTTCTCATTTAAATGTAAACGGTTCATGTCAGTGTGAACGAGTCCTGTACTTTTGCGTGACCCGGTATATGTGAATGGGTGACGTAGATATGAATGATATTTATAAGTGTAACTCATACACGCATAATCACACGCACAATGTATACACTCACACATCAGGTTCAGTCAGTCAGAAAGTAACAGATAAGGGAGAAATAACGGCTGCAGCAGGATATAACAATACAAAATACAAACAGTTTGGTACGTGTGACTGCTGCAAAACAGTGAGAGACAAGAAAGGCACAGTGTACACACCTTACATCGAATGCAATAACGTAATAAAATAAGTTGCCCCACAACACAATGAGTCGACGTCTCAATCTTAGTGATCTTTATAAAAAACAACAACACAGTTTTGAACAAAAACATGAAATTAGAAATTTTGATTATAAATTTAAAGATAAAGAGAAAAAAATATAAAGATTAGTATCCAAAGTTACATGGCCATTGCTCATGCTTCGTTTGTTATCTCTCATTCTTCCGCAAGAATCATACATACCCAGCTGTTTCATAATCATCGCCTTCAATGGACATCCCTTTCAAATCCGAAATGTGGCTGGCTCGGTCACAGGATTTTTAATTTGAGGTTGAGATGGGCCCATATTATAACTTCTCTTCTGAGGTTAAACGGGGTAGGTAGGAATAATGGAAAATGACTACGACAACTTACATCAGTAAAAAATTAATATGTGTAAACCAACTGTTTGACATGCGAGCTTGAAATCCATTTATTATTGTATATATACATCTCCTTATTTCTGAACATAATCACCGTGAACATTGATGATTTATCCCATTGTGTTATCAGTTTCTCTCTCCCCCCCCCCCCCCCCCCCCCCCCGCCCCCAATACCCGCACCATAGAAGTCTTTGGACTGCTGCCTTAGACATGTTCATACCTCTCAAGCTCAACTTCTTCGATATCAGCAAATCGTATGCCTCCAGTTGTGTACCGCTTTTCTCGACAAACTCTTGCCTCCTTAGACAAGTAACATTACCTTATAAATATCTTTGACAGTAAGCCGAACCACCCTTCTTTAAATAAAGTAAAAACAACAACTCACAACAGCGTGCTGTCCTTCGGTTTTGCAATCTTCAAGTTTGACCGACATATGCATCGCCGCTTGCGCGTGAAACTGTCTATGCGCATGCTCATATGGCACGCGGCGGTTATCGTGTGTCCCACATTTACGCCAAGCTAAGTTGATGGGTATACAGCAAAATAACTTCTTTATAAAAACCAACAATAATTCTTATCCTTTATATCATTTTGTGCCTTACATACCGACTTACCTTAGTGCATACCTTTACACAATCACACATACACATACACACACTCACACACACACATACACACACGCGCGCGCGCAGACACACACACACTTTTGTGAATGGCTCATGTAGACAGATGTAAGAGACTTGCACGCGAAGGAATAAGAAGTATATTTGTGAATGAATTATGTGACTACAGGTGATATATGTACGACATATATGTGCTATTGCTTCATGACAGATAACATAAATACATGTTGCCATTGTGTTGAAAGGCAGAGTGTGGCCAAGGGCATATTAGTATGTTAATAAACGTAATGTGCAGAAAAACAAGGTTTGAGGAGTGTATCACAGAATGTTCTAAAATGTAATGTAATAAAAGTAATTACAATTGCAGTGTTGTTTGTTATTATCCTTATCCTCCAACGGTGAAAATGACTTCTTCTTCTTCTTCTTCTTCTTCTTCTTCTTCTTCTTCTTCTTCTTCTTCTTCTTCTTCTTCTTCTTCTTCTTCTTCGGTCTTCTTCTATCTTCTTCTTCTTCTTCTTCTTCTTCTTCTTCTTCTTCTTCTTCTTCTTCTTCTTCTTCTTTCTTTCTTCTTCTTCTTTATTCTTCTTCTTCTTCTTCTTCTCCTCCTTCTCTCCTCCTCCTCCTCCGCCTCCTCCTCCTTCTTCTTCTTCTTCTTCTTCTTCTTCTTCTTCTTCTTCTTCTTCTTCTTCTTTCTTCTTCTTCTTCTTCTTCTTCTTCTTCTTTATTATTATTATATTCTTACTCCCCTATCCTCCTCATGTTTTTACTTTTACTACTACTCACTACGACTACTACTACTACTACTACTACTACTACTACATACTACTTTACTACTACTACTTACTACTACTACTATACTACTACTACTAATTACTACTACTACTACTACTACTACTACTACTACTACTACTACTACTACTACTACTACTACTACTACTACCATCATAAACACTTCTTCGTGTTGTTGTTGTTGTTGTTGTTGTTGTTCTTCTTCTTCTTCTTCTTCTTCTTCTCTTCTTCTTTTTCTTCTTCTTCTTCTTCTTCTTCTTCTTCTTTCTTCTTCTTCTTCTTCTTCTTCTTTTCTTCTTCTTCTTCTTCTTCTTCTTCTTCTTCTTCTTCTTCTTCTTCTCTTCTTCTTCTTCTTCGTCTTCTTCTTCTTCTTCTTCTTCTTCTTCTCTTCTTCTTCTTCTTCTTCTTCTTCTTCTTCTTCTTCTTCTTCTTCTTCTTCTTCTTCTTCTTCTTCTTCTTCTTCTTCTTCTTTCTCACAATGAAGTTCTTTATCAATGAATAGTTATAAATACATCTTCAGCCTCACACATCTGAGAAATTCGCATTGGTCAACATATCTTTCTTTGCTACGTTAGGAGACCCTTCTTGCAGAACAAGTTTGTTAACTTACTCAACATCTACGTAGAGATGAGGTAGGCGGACATTACGCATGTTTCCCGACACGAAGACTGGGCCTGTTGCCCGTTAGAACTATGACAGTTGTGTTTATTCTGTTTGTCTGCTAACCTGGATAACTTTCTTGTTCTCATAGTACGCGACTTGGTTATTTTCTTGTTAATATGCTCCTCCCGTTTTGGTAAGTTGATCTGTTAATCTTTCAGTTCTGAGCACACTACCATGAGACGGTAGTAGTATGAATAACTTTTTAAGCAGCAGTCTTGTTTAATGCACGTATCAGTCTTGCGAGGTTACCGGCTTGAAAATCGTGTAGTACAGATCAAATGAATCACCGAAAACCAAGAAGTAGATTGTGAGCTTTACTTGAGCACGATTACAAGTAACAGAATGGACGTTGCGGCAAAAACCTTCGTCAGCACAGAACAAACAACCATAAACCGACGCTTCTTCTTCTTCAGCGTTCCGAGCCATTAAGGTTCTTTTCTGCAGATACAATCCGTCGCCATTCGCCTTTCTGGTTGACCTTCTCTTACCAGTCGTTGATTCCAAGTGCTTGTAGGTCTGTACATATATTATCTCTCCACCGTCTTCTTAGTCTACCTCGGGGTCTACGGTCATTTATTTCCTGAGTGTAAGCGAGTTTTGTTTCCCTATTATCTTCCATTCTTTCTATATACCCCAGCCATTGCAGTCTATTAGCCTTCATGATACCAGTGATTAGCGGGGACTTAAACGGATCATAAATATCTTTGTTGCTTCTTCTTTTCCACTCTCCACTTTGTGTATCCCTAATGGGCTCAAATATGCGTCTTAAGACTTTGTTTTCAAAGGTTTGTTAAGACGTCCGTCTAAGACGTCATCCTAAACCGACACACTACACGAAAAACACTACATGAAAATATTAAAGTTACTTATCTGTATCCTTGTACGGCTGAAAACATCTTTGAGCAACTATCAGTGGATGAAATAAACCGGATGTGTGGTGGTTCAGGTGGTCACGGGAATTAAGGCCAATAACGCCAGAACGAAGCTCAGTGGTTGTCTTAGCCTACCGGTTGGGGACACTCGCTTCGATGGGAGTAGGGGGGGGGGGTGGGGACACCGATGTGAGGGAAAGGAAAAAATAGGGAGTATTAGAGCTCTATAGCCAGCTATGTGGCAAAAGTATCATGGACGCAATTCGCGATTACGCATCCAGTGATCGAAAAACAGCTGCGAGCGATTTGGATGCAGACCCCCTGCGTTTGCTTTCATAAAATAGTATGAGTGCCGATGGCTCAGAAAGCAATGGAAATCCACTGAACGTAAACTTGCCAATAAATCACAAGCAGCACAAATAATGATGGGGCAGACTGGGACGTTCTGTAAAGGATATGCAACTAACTTTTTTTAGTGGACGATACAAATGCGGGGATAGGGTGTGGACGGGGGTGTGGGGGGTGTTGGACACACACATACACACACTCATTTCAATTCTCTTCACTGAATGAAAAGAAAAGGACACAGCAGTCAATCCCAGCATTTTGGACTGTTCGTGATTCCCATTGGAAGTTTACGTTCAGTAGTTTGTCATTGCTTTCTGAAAGATCGACACCTGTGCCATGTCATAAAACAACCAACGCAAGGTGGTCTGCTGCCAAATCGCTCGCAGCTGTGTTTCGAACGCGGCTTGCAGGATTACGAACTGCTAATTACCTTTACTAATACGCGTTTCCTTCCTATGTTGCGATTTTCTTCATAACTTGCCTCACCATTTTTTCCCCAACTCACCCCCAGTATGTGTGAACAACTTGCTAGACGCGCTAATACTGGGACACAATGGCGTTATGTCGAAAGCAGACATTGACAAGCAGCCATTTCTGTTTAAAATATTGATTCTTCATGCAGGTTGTCTCCGAAAACGGGAAGAAATTCACATTTTATGAAAGCACAAATTACCTCTTTTCTCTCAACATTTGACGGGATTTCTAAATCAGAAACGTAACTGATAAGAGATGTTACATAAGATACTAATTAAGAATTTCGTGGAGCTAATAGTTTCAGGAATGAATATTATATTTACGTCAGCACCAGCTAAGAATAGAAGCACAAATATCCCAGTTCCAGAAATAGTAGTAGTCATTAGAGATTTAGGGTAGGGGAATGTAGGAAAGGGAGTTGTGAGATTGAAAATACATTTTAACTCCTATTCCCATTTGCTCATATAATCGGCACTCTATAGATATGTTTAATATCAAGACGCCACAATTAATAATAAAATAATGATTATTTGTCCCGAAGTAGTTTAGTGCTATAGATCTGTGAAGTGATAGCACCATCACAATTTAGTAGCCTGAAGCGGGGAGGAAAAGGTGTCCAAATGTTCCCTCACTTTGGCAAGAGACAAGCCCAGGCGTTCGAACCCGCGTACCTCAGTACGTTGCCAGTGCAGTCGCTATCGGGCGTTTCATGGATACCCATTTAATAAACAGAGAAAAAAAAAAAGAAACAGAAACAGTTATTTGCTTCAAACAGTGTGAAATAATGAGAATAAATAAGGTAAGTATAAACTGGAAATAAATATCTCCAACTAAAAAATAGAAAGCGTGATATAAATAGCATTAAGCATAAGCTGATGCAAAGATGATGTTGGATTATCAGTGGCTCCGAGAGTAATTACAAATAGCTAAGTTTTAAGAAATTTCATACCCTCATTGCTAAGCTCTCAAAATTATATACAAAACAAAAGAAGACGAAGGCGAGGAAAAGGGAAAAGGGGGGACAGCAACAGGAGCATGAGGAGAAAGAGTAGAAGAAGAGGTAGAAGAATGAGGAGGGGGGGGGGAAAAGAAGGAGCAGCAGAAGGAGCATAAAGGGAAAAATAGTAGAAAAGGATGTAGAAGAAGGAAGAGGGAGTAAAAAAACCAAGGAACGCAGGTGAAGAAGAAGAATAGAAACAACCCGAATACCTGCACTCTTACTCCACACAATATCTCTCTGTACTGGGTACTCGTCCACCTGAAAATGTTGGTAGTCGTTAACCACGTGATACAGGTGGACTTTATCCGTGTCCGCCCAGGCAGCCGGAAGCACCAAATCCACAAGGAGCAGTCGGAGCGGCTGCAGCAAGAGCAGGGCGGTCACCATCACCAACGCCAGGTAATGGAAGCGGTTCGTGAGCCATTTTCGGGTCATCATCTGGAAACAGAAATAACAATTGTTGAACCTGGCGCCTAGAATGGTTTTTAAAAGATACTCTAGATAGAGCAGTGGTTCTCAACCGGTGGGGAATCGCCCCCCCCCCCCCCCCCCGCCAGGCTGAGAACCACTGAGACAGAGGATTTAGCGACCTTTCTCTTGTGTATTTCAGGACAGGTTCTTCTCTCTGAGTTGAGTCTTGGACCGATATCACAGCACTAGCGACATTTCCATACGTACTCCCTCTCCATATTCAAAAGCATGGAAGTCACCATGGCCGAATGGATACGATCACTTGGTCTTAAACTTCCGGTGTGCTGATGCCGAGATAGTAGGTTCAAATCCTCTACACCTGTCCATTTGGACTAACATGTTCACTTCTCGTCCATGACTAAAAGAAAAATGTTTGCATATCCTTTTACAGGACATTGCTGTCAACATCAGCAATCTTTCAGCTGATTGTTGATTTCTTGGCAAGATTACGCTCAGTAGTTTGCCATTGCTTTCTGAGCGGCCGGCTCACATACCCCGTAAGTTACCGACGCGATTCGAACCACTGCTGAGTCTCACCGTCGTCACGTTACTTACGAGAGTATACGAGATTACGGAGAAAAGTCGCTAACCTCTAGGCCGTGAAGCCGGCCGTCCTATGACTAGGGGTCGTAAATTAATATTAACAGTACCTGCTTATTGAGTACCCAAAATGACGTTTTGCGATTCTGTTACTATAATTCTTATCAATTTTATATACTGTTCACAGACGTTGGCCAAAAACTATTGATTCCAGATAAAAAGCAAAGTTCTGGTTTTGGCTGTTTGCTCAAAACATCTCAATCTGATATCGCTGTGCATTAGTTTGGAGCAATGTTGTTTATTCCCTTGATGTTTCTGTCCCTATCTGCCCGTGTTATCTGTTCTACAGGTCTGTTTTCTTCCTCGCTTTATTGCGATATCGATGATATTAGAAACAATCACAAAATGATATAACCATACTTGGTCCAGTTTGAGCATTCTCTTATCGGCGTTTGATTTAAGACTGCATCGACTGAATGCTTTCTGTCTGTTCGTCCGTCCGTCCGTCCGTCCGTGCGTCCGTCCGTCCGTCCGTCAGTACAAATACTACTAGGAATACTAATACGAATGCTATTACATATACTACTGTGAATACTACTACGAATACTACTAGAAAAGAGAATATGTGATATTTTAAAAAAATCCTAAAACGCAATGTCTTATATAATGCTTGTGAAGTTGAAAACATAAACCAGCATGATTTGTAACAAAAACAAACATGGTTGTAACAAAAACGAACACGAAAAACGAAAAACGAAACTGCCGTGGGCCCATGAAGTGTTGAAACTGAGTACACGCAGGGATAGGTGGTCAGTCTCTTCTCTCCCGTAGTGAACGTCGAGAGCTGACACCGAACTCTCGCCCTCAAGAGCTAATGCCATTGTCAACCTAACGTCCTAACCGCTACACCTACGCTGTGGTTTCAACGTTTTACCAATTATTTGTTGAGAACATGAGTTATCCACTCTTGTTAGTTCGTTGCATATCCGTACAGGTGATCAGTATAATAGAATGGATAAGCGTGTTCGTTCCTAAACATCCGGTGTGCTGATGCTGAGATAGGGGGTTCAACTCCTAGCCTAGTCAGTTGGACTAAAATGTTGACTTCTCGTCCTTGAATTGGGGACGTAGATTACAAGTCCTTCTAAAGTCGGAGTGGATTCGCTTAATGTCGAGGGACACTGACACTGGTAATAGGGAAGGCTAATCCACAAGCAAAATTCAGTCCAGTGCTACTAGAAGTAGCGTGTATGGATACGCTTAAGTTCACAGCGAGCGAACACAAATTTTAAAAAAAAACAATATCAACAGCCAGCGAAGAGTCTCAATATTAATGGTACCATTTGCAGTATGTTTCAGACCCTCTCTTTGAGTGCAAATTCAATGTTAAAATAAATTGTCCGCTATGAGTTCAAAGTGAACGTACAAGCAAGCTAGAGAGCATAAAACCAAAAACAAAGAAAATATCCTTTGGAAGACGTCGCATTCAACCCTGGCATTGTTTAACTGTTTGTGATTTCTTGGCAATTTTTAGTTCAGTTTTTATCTACTCGGTCACTGAAATAGAACTTTCTTGTTTGTATTAGCACAAAATACAGGCAAGGCGGAGCAATAAAACCAGAACTCAAAAGTTCTTTTCCTACATCTGTTGTAGTCATACAAGTCCTGGTTCTTTATTGAAACTTGTAGTGTCTGTTTGAGATAAGAGGATTGTTGAGTTCCTGTTTTTGTTTTTAAAATCAGATATTGATATTCGCACTGTTTATGAATGGGCAATGTTAACACGCAGTGCCAAACAAAATGTAGGTTTGAAACTAACAAAAATGGATGGCGGAAAATGGGAAGCAGGGGTTTGTCAGTTTGATATACAAGTTGTTAATATGGCAGCAGACATGTTGTATTATATATAAACTTAAAGGGGGTTGCTTAAGGAACACTACTGTATATAAGCCCTCGGCAGATACGGGAAGTAGCTTTAGACGAGTAATCACCGCATGGCACGTTATCATTTAAGGTCCCTGTAAACTAATGGAGAATGTGCGAGATTCGAAAATCACCTCAGCTCTAGCTCAGCGGCTGAGTCAATCATCATCATCATCATCATCATCATCATCATCATCATCATCATCATCATCATCATCATCATCATCATCATCATCATCATCATCATCATCATCATCATCATCATCATCATCATCACCACCACGACCACCACCACCACCACCACCACCACCACCATCATCGTCATCATCATCGCCATCATCATCGCCATCATCATATTCATCTTAACCACCACCACCACCATCATCATCATTATCATCATCATCGTCAAGTGACGTTAAGCAGCCATGTGCAGGACGTGACGATTCCTTGGGTGAGTCCAGTACTAGAGCGCTATGTGTCGGCTCTGCAATTATGGAAGCCTCCTTGGGTAGCAGGGACTACCCATGGTCTACCCTTGCCTTCCCATAAGTGCTGACCAGGATATCTTCGGCTGTTCTAAATGAGCCAGCTGGGATGGGGGATAACACCACAACAGTGAGAGTCAAACGTCCTAAGAAACCCCCGGGAAGGTTAACCCGGTCAACAAATGTCCACAGAAGTCGGATGTGTCGGCCCAATGACGCAAGCACGCATCTCTGCTGTAAACAGGCACAACGCAATCACGTCCAAAAAAAAACTCTCCGGATGAACGCAGAAGAAGAAGAAGAAGCGGAAGAAGAGGAAGAAAAAGAAGAAGAAGAAGAAGAAGAAGAAGATTTAATTCCATTCAGTACTCCTGTATGGATGAATGCCTAAATGTATAAATTAGTAACACGAATGCTAATGAACTACAAACATTCAATAATTGGTACTTGAATAGAATAGACGGACTAAAGTGATCTGGAAAAGAAGAAAATAACCAGTGGAGAGAACTAAACAAATACCAGTGAATCAGGCGGTGAGAAAAAATCACTGACGCTGGACAATGAGAATAGCGTCACTAGAAATTCCTTGTCTTGATTCCAGAGGGGCAAACAAAAATAGAGAAAACACACACACACACACACACACACACACACACCACACACACACACACACACACACACACACACTCACACACACACGCGCGCGCGCACACACACGGAGAAGAGAATAAGAAGCATGGATTCATAATATGGAGAGGTCGGAGCTGTAGTATAAGAAGTACGAAGCACAGTAGTAGTAAGAGTAGTATAGTATTGTAAATAGTAATAGTAAATAGTAGTAACAGCAGCGACATTAGCAGTTGGGGGTTTCAGTAGTAGTATTAGCAAGAACAGCAAGCGCTGTAGTAGTAGTAATAGCAAGCATTAATAGTAGTAGTTGTAGTAGTAGTAGTAGTAGGCAGCAGCAACAAACATAGTAGTAGTATAGTAGTTAGTAGTAGTAGTAGTAGTAGTAGTAGTATAGTAGTAGTAGTAGTAGTAGTAAGTAGTAGTAGTAGTAGTAGTAGTAGTAGTAGTAGTAGTGGAAGTAGTAGCAGCAGTAGCAGCAGAATTAGTAACAGTGCCAGCAGTACTATCAGAAGGAAAATCAAATAGTGGTAGTTGTGGTGGTAGCAATGCACCAACTAACGGCTCATAAATGGAAATAATGAAATTGTAAACGACCTCGCCTAAGTAAACACTCAATATAAACAACTACACAATATAATCTTTTCTGTACTCATTATCATTTAAAAACAAGCAGGTCCGCATGGCCGAATGGATAAGAATACGTGTTCTTAAACATCCGGTGTGCTGATGCCGAGGTAAGCAACCCCATCAACGGACAGCTGGACTGAAATGTTGACCCGTCGACCTTGACTTGGGGACGTAAATTACTAGTACCTTTGAAGTCGGAGTGGGTTCGCCAGATGGTGAGGGACACTGTTAATAGTGAAAGCTAACCCACATTCAAAATTCAGTCCATCACTCCTATAAATAATGTATATGGACTACGCTTGAGTTCAAAGCGAGCGAGCGCAAACAAACAAAATAATTCCAACGGGTTATTAACGTTTTCCATAATTAAATGACAATATAATGTTTGAATGCAAGAATAACACAACTAAAGTACCACATATTTTATAAACTAAAGATAGAAGATACTGATGAATGTAACTCTGTCTGTGTATGTGTGTGTGTGTGTGTGTGTGTGTGTGTGTGTGTGTGTGTGTGTGTGTGTGCGTGTGTGTGCGCGCTCACGCGCGTGCATTGTCCCGAATCAGTTTCATGCTATAAGTCTGTGATGAGATAGCAGCATCACATGTGGTAGGCCGGAGAGCAAGGAGATATAAGTGGTCAGTCTTGGTCTCACTATAACAAGCGACGAGTCCAGGCTGCGAACCCGCGACCGACTGTGCTCATTTCATTAGCAGCGCAGTTCCCCATCGACTTAGCTAGAGCGCTGCCCAGTGTAACGTAACAGCGGAATTGATAAAATGGCAGCTAAACATTTGCTGCAGATTTAGAACAGAGAAAGATATTTTGGCGGCCACTCGCTCTATTTGAGGACAACATTATGGAGACTTCAAGAAGCTTAAGTCGGCTGCTTCTTTCTTTGGATGAAATCATTAAAGTCTGAAAGTGAACAAAGAATAAGAAGGAGAAGATTGCAAGGTTTTTATACGACTCCGTGCCAGAAAGTAAGAAGAGAGGATGTTAGTTAGTTAGTTAGTTAGTTAGTTAGTTAGTTAGTTAGTTAGGTAGTTAGTCGAGGTTCCAACTTCATGGCAACGGGTCGTCCCCATTATGCTCCGTTCCTGTGCCAGTGAGGATGTTGTCTGGAACATGCGAAATATATTGCAAGAAAGAATTATACTTATTAGTTATGCAAAACTATTCATGCAGAAACACCTCTAGCCGAACACAAATCAACCTTTCATGTTTCCAAGTATGTATTGGAAACATGAAAGGGACGAAACTTTTATAATTGCAGAAATGGAAGTCCAGAGTAGCACAGCGGAACTTGCATTAATTTGTACAGCAGTGCAATATGGAATCTGTAACTTCATTAGCATAATACGATTAATCAATTCATGTGTATTTACCGGAACTGACATAATAAAAGGTCACAGTGCTCAATGCAAATGCCTGTTCGTGATGTTCTTAATGATTTGTGACATCATTTGGTGAATTGCGTTGCACTGTTTCGTCAGATTTCTGACTCAGTACATTCGACTTCTTCATTTCGTGAAACACCTTTTCGATTTTACTTCGTCCTCTAGCATTTAACTTTCCTCACTCTACACACAGGGCAGGACGTGTGTGTCCCTCTTTGTCTGGTTCCTACCCCTTGATCTATCAGACCTGGAGGCCCTAGCAGCGACTGTGCTACCGTCGGCATAGTTCTTGGAGTGGCTGGAACATACAAGCCCGTCCATCTCTACAAGGTGGAGACACAGCAGATATGTGCTTAATGATATAATGAGTATTAACTAATATTTGATAAGTATTAAGTTATATATGATAAGTATTCATTTCTAATTAATAAGTGTTAATTAATATTTATCACTATAATACCTATCCACAGATGTGAAGTTTCAGTGTCGGCACTGCAAGACCTGCGGGCTTCTAAGCTTGGAGAGGGAACGGAGATCTCTGTAACACAGGTCCCGTGGCTATTGTACTTTGACGCTGTGATGGGAGAACAATCTATAAACCTACCTTACCCCGGTAGATGCGAGACCTTTGTCCATGCTTCTAATGATCTGGACGCCAGTACACCGGACTTAAAAGTTAAAATTCAGTCTCCCAGGAGATTCACCAACCAACCAATCTATCATCCCGCTTATGACCCAGGAAGACTAAAAAGAACATTATAATTAAAGACGAAGCAATTGTTGTCATCTTATCCTGTAAAGTTAAACTTAGTTGCATGTCCTTTTTTTTGGCTTATCCTATTTACAGAACATCGCTGCCAACATCAGCACTGTTGTTGTTGATGTCTTGGCAAGAGGCACTCCTCCGAATAACGGTTCCAAATTATTTATTGTCAAAAATATCCCTTACAGGGCCTCATTATATGATATAATAATAAATGTAAAAAAAAAAAAAAAGAAACCCTACGAACTAAACTATAAAACTGAGAAAATCGAAATACGCACCAATAATATTTGACAGGTATATGTAGAAATACGTACGTACAATAAATAATATGGGACCGATATTTTATTATGTACAGGTATTGAGTGTTTGGTGGAGTGCTAGACCGATAGTTGGATGCAATAAATGCGAATGTTTCCTGGGCCTGGAGAGGGCCCTCACTCTCGTCGGAGTGTACACCTATCAGTTATAGTGGAAATATGTGCGCACAAGATATAGATATACACTCCGACGACAGTGAGGGCCCTCCGGGCCGAGGAAACATTTATTGCATCCATCCACCAAACACTCAATGACTATATATATATATATATATATATATATATATATATATATATATATATATATATATATATATATATATATATATATATATATATATATATATAAGCATAATCATCCAGTGAGGCCCTGTAAGGGATACTTTTGACAGTAAATAATTTGGCACCGTTATTAGGAGGAGTGCGTGGCAAGTTTGCCTTCAGTAGTTTGCCATTGCTTTCTGAACAACCGACTCCCATACCAACACGTTAAAACCCAGCGCGACACAGTCTGCTGCCAAGTAGGTCGCAGCTGTGTTTCGAACGCAGGTAATCGAAATTATGAACCGCGTCCGTAACGTTTTTGCCACGCAGACCGGCTGCATGTCCTTTACAGGACGTTTAATCAACCATCGCATTTATTAGTTGTTTGTGAATGACTAGGCAATGTTAGTTCTGCAATGTGACATTGCCGTCTGAACGATCGAGCGGGCGCGTTAGCGACGTTAATCGGGAACTGCAGATAATGTTTCAAGCGATTCTCGACGCCTGCTAAGCCACATTTTTATCCGTGCACGCGGCCCACAAAATGGGATGGCCCTATTGTATCATAGACCCATGGCAGGAAACTGCTTGGAGACAATTTTTATCAATTATTTTCTTAAGAGTCGACGCTTCAGGCCATGGTAATAAAAAAAAAAAAAAGAGCGGTCTGTTTCTGAACCTCACGAAGCTGAACCCTCGACTCTGTATGGCGGGGAATTATAAAACTGCGCGTCTCACTACCCCATTAGCCACGAGGCCGGTGAATCATGTAACACTGATAACATTACTATTTTAAGACACCGGCGTGGCAGAAAGGTAAAAACACTCGTTCTTAAATTCCCAGTGCGCTGATGGGAATGTTTAACCCCTACATCGGTAAGTTGCACCTAAACGTCGACTTCTCTTTCAGAAAGCAATGGTAGACTACTTAACGTACAACTGGCAAGAAAATCAACCTGGCGTTAATGGCCACGTCTTGCAAAGGCCATGCAAAAGTATACGAAATGACACCTTATTCTATACCAGAAAATAATAACATCTTTACGTGTAAAAATACAGGTCTCCGCATCACTGGTATTGTCACAAAATTGGAATAAGCAGCTATTCTGATTAAACAGCTGGCTTTTTATATACACATGTTGTGAGTCTGGTCGCTGAAGGGATTGGGCGCGGGGGTGAGGTGGAGAGGAGGGGCGGGGGGGGGGGGGGAGGAAAGTAAGCCAAATAACGCACCCCTTTAACCTCCGAACCGTGCACACCTGACCAGCGATTGATTAGTACAGGTGTGACTACCCCCACCCCCACCACCTCTCCGCCGTCACCAACGTTAACCGCGCATTGGTTTTTCAATATGGACAAACTACCAAGCCGCGAGAGCAGAATGCGAGAGTTCCCAGCGACGGAAACTGGGCGTGAAAAATTTAGTGAACTAACTCTTACTTAGCAACATGCACATGCACATACACACACATACACCCACATATTACCACTGGTAACTAGGGAGTCTCCGGGGCCAAGCAGTTATGTCGCCTGGCTCGCTATATGAGGGTTGTGGGTTCGACTCCGGGTTACGTCATTCGGTTCACGAATGCAATTTTCTAGAAGACTCTGGGGTCGTCGAAAAATCTGGGGTTCGTCGTCCTAGTTACGGAGTTCGTGCTTTTTCTCCACGCTTTCGGCAGCCCCCCCCCCCCCTCCCTTCTACCTGCGGAAAGAGACAGAGTCATATGCATAAAACCCGGTGCAGTGAAATCAATCCTCTTGCTTTTGAACAGGTGTATTTATCCTCTAATTAATTATCAGACTAATTTCTCCCCTCTTTAACCGTCAGGCATAATCTCCCTCTCTTGAACACATCAGGCATAATCTCCCTCAGTTGAACACGTCAGGAATCATCTCCTTCTTTAGAACACTTCAGGAATCATCTCCTTCTTTAGAACACTTCAGGAATAAACTCCTTCTTTAGAACACTTCAGGAATCATCTCCTTCTTTAGAACACTTCAGGAATCATCTCCTTCTTTAGAACACTTCAGGAATAAACTCCGTCTTTTGAACACTTCAGGAATAATCCTTCTCTCTTTAACACATCAGGGATAACCTCTCTCTTGAACACTTCATGAATCATCTGCTTCTTTTGAAATCTTCAGTAATAATTTCCCTCTCTTGAACACTTCAGGAATCATCTCCTTCTTTTGAACAATTCACGCATAATCTCCCTCTCTTGAACACTTCATGAATCATCTGCTTCTTTTGAAATCTTCAGTAATAATCTCCCTCTCTTTAACACTTCAGGAATCATCTCATTCTTTTGAACATTTCAAACATAATCTCCCTCTCTTGAACACTTCATGACTCATCTGCTTCTTTTGAAATCTTCAGTAATAATCTCCCTTTCATGAATACTTCAGGCATAATCTCCCTCTCTTGAACACTCCAGGAATCATCTCCTTCTTTTGAACACTTCAGTAATAATCTCCCTTTCATGAACATTTCCTTGTTTATGTTTACAACATTCATTTCACAATGTTTATTTTTCTTCCTATGTAAATGTATAATGCTCTTGATGAACGAAAGACGAGTGATTGGAAGGGCCGAATGTAAGACGGGCCTGCGCGCCCAATTTGTGACCCTAATAAAGTTGATTTGATTTGATTTGATTTGATTTGAACACTTCAGGAATCATCTCCCTCTCTTGAACACTTCAGGAATAATCTCCTTCTTTTGAACACTTCAGGAATAATCCTTCTCTCTTGAACACATCAGGGATAACCTCTCTCTGTTGAACCCTGTCGCTAAAGCGGCTCCCGCTTGTCCCAAATATCTCCTTTACCCCTCTCCTCATCACGTGACTGTCGGCGTGTCTAGCCTAGTGGTACTGAACGCAGTTTCACAATCCCGACATACGGGGTTCGAAGTCAGGCCCAGGAGATATAGTAGCAGGAAGCTTTGCGTTGATTTTCACAATGGTATGAGCTTCGACCGTTCAGAAAGCAATGCAAACTGTCGAGTGTTAATTCCTAGAAAATCACAAATTGCCAGTAAATACTAGGGTTGACCGCAACATCCTGTAAAAGGACATGAACTATCCTCTACTCTACCACTGTTTTTTTTTGCATATTCTATTTACAGGACATCGCTGCCACAACCATCATTTTACTACTGTTGTTGTCTTGGCAAGTTTTACGTTCAGTAGTTTGCCATTGCTTTCTGAACGACCGGCTTCCATACTAACACGTTAAGACCCAACGCGACGCTGTCTGCTGCCAAATCGGTCGCCGATGTGTTTCGAAAGCAAAGTAAGCGGATCATGAATCGCGTCCGCAAACCTTTAGCCACGGAGACGGCACTCTACCACTACATGACTAAAAAAATCACCAATACAAATTTTGTTTTGTAACAAAATGAATCAGCAGTGGTTCGAATCGCATCGGTAACTTACAGGGTATGTGAGCAGGCCGCTCAGAAAGCAATGGCAAACTACTGAGCGTAATCTTGCCAAGAAATCAACATACAGCTGAAAGATGCTGGTGTTGACAGCAATGTCATGTAAAGGATATGAAAAAAAAAAATAAACAAATTGTTAAATTTTTCCAAACCAGTGGACTACTCTCGAATTCAAAGCTAGCGAAGTAATAAGAAACAAACGAACAAAGAAACAAACAGGCACTTTGCTTTCAACCCATTTGAAAGTGTCATCTAGTCAGTCTTCACGACCCCCGAGAACGCAACTCCCCCCCCCCCCCCCCCCCTTCCGCACCTCTTCCTCCCCTTCCTAAACCTGCCCCGCACTTAGTGTTCTTAAATGACGCAGCTGTTTCATTGCCAACCGGGTCGACACTCTCAATGTCCAGTCATTACAAGGAGGCCCCGCTATAGGTCGCTTTGGTTTACGTCGTTTCGATATAACGTCGTTGTCACAATGGGACATAACTTCACTTTACGTCGCTACGTTCCGCCATAACGTCGTCACCTGTGTTGCTATACTGTGCTAACGTCGCTATTTTACATTTTGTGCAATACATTTTTTCCAGGATTCGATCGTGTATCATCCATAATTATGAGTTCAATGCGCACAGTAAGTGCTGATAGTGTGTCTGGTTATAAGAGAACCAGGACAAGTGTTACTCTTGAGGTGAAGTTAGATGTGTTACGTCGTTTTGAGGCTGGCGATCGGGCTATTGATATCGGTAAAGTCCATGGTTTACCTCCAACCACGGTAAGGACACTTCTTGCAGGTGCTGACAAAATCAAAGAGGGTGTTATAAACGTAACTCCTTTGAGTGCTTCCAAGATCACTCGTACAAGAAGTACTCTTATGGACAACGTAGAAGCACTATTGGCCGTCTGGATTGAAGACCAGAACCAACGGAATATGCCTGTAAGCAAGATGGTTATCCAAGAGAAAGCAAAGTCTCTCTATGAAGATCTAGCTAAGAAAGCGGGTGAGAGCAGTACTAGTAGTGCTGATGATAGTTTTGGAGCGAGTCGTGGTTTCAATGCCTCTACGTCCCAATAACTCTACCACTCGTCCTCCAACCCACCTCTATTTAGACAATAAATATCAACACCCATAAAAATAAACATTACATAATAC
This sequence comes from Cepaea nemoralis, assembly GCA_014155875.1. Classification (NCBI taxonomy): domain Eukaryota; kingdom Metazoa; phylum Mollusca; class Gastropoda; order Stylommatophora; family Helicidae; genus Cepaea; species Cepaea nemoralis. Next base: position 303,636 of record JACEFZ010028383.1, on the reverse strand, counting down.
ACTTTAATACTATGGGGATTATTTCCGAGAGGAAAATACTTTAATACTATGGGAACTATTTCCGAGAGGAAAATACCTGGATGGCTTGGCCACATGGCATGGACGAGGCAGGAACACTGAGCTGATCCACGACGTTGGTGATCGAGTGAAATGGCGAGTCATGACCGCCCACGCTTTCCGGCACGGCACATGATTGATTGATTGACTATGGGAAATAGTGTTTCGCTATACGTTTTTTCACTTAAAGTCTCGTTTTCCAAGAACGTAACCCCGACGTTAACCGGGGCCTCCTTGTATAACATAATTATGATAGTCAATTGGAGAATAAATATTTGGTTAACTGCTATTACGTTACACCGTTTCGTTTGGTTAATGATCCATTTGTGTAATATCCAAAACCAGTTAGCGATGGTGGGAAATGGGGAAAAGAGGGAGAGGGTGGGGGGTGGGGGCCTTGTTTGGGTTGTGAAGGTCGACCAGATTACACTATAACATGGGTTAAAAGTAAAATGTCTGTTTGTTATTATTTCGTTGCCTTTTTATTCGAGAGTAGTCCATACAGATGAGTAGTTGCTATTACAAAGAAGCGCGCTAGACTGATTTTTTGCCAGTGGATTAGCTTTCCTTATTACCAGTGTCTCCCGCCATTAGGCGAACCTTCTCTGATTTCTGACGTACTTATGATATACGTCCCCGCGTCGTGGACGAGAAGTCAACATGTTAGTCCAACTGACAGTCATGGGGAACAAACCCCTTACCGCGGTCACCAGAGAAAGTCTAAGGGCGAGCGTGTTAAACTGTTCGGCCAAGTCGACCTCCTGCATTCTGTAAGGTTTGTGTGCAGTGGTTTGACGAAATGTGCCAATGATTATTTAGTCATCTTGTGGTAAAAGTAATTTTACAGGGCATCGCAGTCAATCCCAGCATTTACTGGCATTTTGTGATTTTCTAGGATTTTACACTCGGCAGTTTGCCATGATTTCTCAACGGCCGAAGCCGTTGGGTTCAGAAGTTTGGTGACATGAATAACGGTTTCAGGAGTGGGATAACACAAACGACGTGTTCAGGAGTTTGCTGACATTAAAGACGGTTTCAGGAGTGGGCTAACATGAATGACGGGTTCAGGAGTTTGGTGACATGAATAACGGATTCAGGAGTTGGGTAACACAAATGACGTGTTCAGGAGTTTGCTGACATGAATGACGGTTTCAGGAGTGGGATAACACAAATGACGTGTTCAGGAGTTTGCTGACATTAAAGACGGATTCAGGAGTAAGGTAACACAAATGACGTGTTCAGGAGTTTGCTGACATTAAAGATTTCAGGAGTGGGATAACACGAATGATGGGTTCAGGAGTTTGGTGACATGAATGAGGGTTCAGGAGTGGGTGACATGAATGACGGTTTCAGGAGTGGGGTGACACGAATGACGGGTTCAGGAGTGGGGTGAAACGAATGACAGGTTCAGGAATGGGGTAACACGAATGACGGGTTCAGGAGTTTGGTGACATGAATGACGGGTTCAGGAGTGGGTGACATGAATGACGGTTTCAGGAGTGGGGTGACACGAATGACGGGTTCAGGAGTGGGGTGAAACGAATGACAGGTTCAGGAATGGGGTAACACGAATGACGGGTTCGGGAGTGGGGTGACATGAATGACGGGTTCAGAAGTGGGGTGACATGAATGACGAGTTCAGGAGAGCGGGAATGTGCTTCAGTCAATCACGGGTCTTGTCCAGTAATAGCTGGACACCAAGTACGTCTATGGGGGTCGACTCAGCCAATTAAAACGGGCACCTTCTGATGGTTAGAAATGTCAGTTAAGGAAGGGCGGGGAGGGAGGGTTGGGCACTGCGCTATATTGCTGAAAGATAGGAAGGCGGCGCCTATTCTGTGCCAAGCAGTAGTTCTGGTTTCTGGTATTAAGTCAAGTGGGAGTTCAGGGGTTAAAGGCTAACAGAGACGCGCGAATGCAGAAGGGGAAGCATGACAGAAAGAAAGAACGGCAAAGAAAGAAAGGAGGCAGAACGAGACAGCGTGAATAAGAAAAATAAATAGAGACAGCGAAGGAGGGTATACAGAAATACTGAGCTCCACCCCCCCCCCCCCCCCCCCCCCCCCCCACTCCTTTCAACACCAACAGTGCTCTATAAATGATGAAGAGAGAGGACGCATTAAAGAGACAGTAAAAGACAAAGAGATACAGAGTCAGCAACAGACAGGCAAGGTGATTAAAACAGAGAGTGGGAGAGAGAGTGAGACAGAGAGAAAGACATAAAGAAAGAAAGACATAAAGAAAGAAAGATTGAAAGAAAGAAAGAAAGAAAGAAAGAAAGAAACGGAAACAGACATATAAAGTCAATGAATGCTTCACCTAGGCCTCAACATTCATACCAATCATATGTTAATCATTATGTTAACTTAAGAGTGAGAATATTCAATGTATACGTCTTTACATTATTACTTTCATTCAACCTGTGGAATGTAATTCTATGAAACATCTCCCTGTTTTACAGAGTAAGTAAATGAGAAACACATAGTATGCTTTCATGCATAACCACTTCTAAACTTTCAGGGGAATTATCATCCCAGTGTGAGAAGAAGTAAGTAAAGGTAATGACAGAAGAGGTGAGAAGGGATAAACAGGAAAAGTAACCAGGCAGACTAAAACAATTGAGGCAGCACTGATTGGTAACATGAGTTATTATGAATAAGATGAACAATCATCCTGTCCTGTTCCATTACTATTTAGGATCAGATATGCTGGGTGCATTCCATCATTAACTCTCATCATTCATCTACTAGCCTTGTCATTCACTGTGTCTGTGTCCTCTGTGAGAACATCAGCCAACAAGATCACTATGTACAAGAGCAGAAGAAGAAGGCTTGCCAATAAAATTGCTGATGTCTAATACCAGTACAAAGAAGAGGACACTGTAGCTCTTAACTTGTAGGTACTTCCTGAATCTGCTACCTTCTGTAACTCCTGTCTGTAGCCCTTTTCATTCTTGTCAACTGGAGAATTATCATCCATTGACCAGATATAAATAGGATCACCATGTTTATTCACCTCAGACGGTGCTTGCAGATTGTTGTGATCCAGATTCTGCAGATCATTACCAAAATTAGGTTAAGTGGGATCTGTAGATCATTAGCAGATCAGTATCACCAAGATTCTGCAGATCATTACCAAAATTGTGCTCAATGGGATCTGTAGTTCAGGACCAAGATTATTATGATCAAGATTCTGTAGATCATTACCAAAATTGTGCTCAATGGGATCTGTAGTTCATGACCAAGATTATTATGATCAACAAGATCTGTAATTCATCACAAAGACCTGCAGATTATCACAGAAATATTGCAGAGGTCTTACCAACAATCCATTAGTGAAGTAACTTGTTTATACCCAGTTAACCAACTATTAACTTGAGAACTGGCAAGGACTTTCAATAGACTGAGAGTATCTATGAACCTCTCCAAGTCTTATTTTGTGTAGAGACTGTTTAGACTGAAATGTTTCACTAGTTCCTTGGAAATTCACCTGTAACATCTTGTGTAGTGCAGAGATAATAGTAGGAAAAACAGTGGATAGGCACAGTGGCCAAATGAGTGACATCATCAGTGAATCTACTGAGAGTTCTAGATTCCATATTGGAATAAGTAACATTATCTCTGGATCATTAAGTTTATTTCATATGTTCATAAATGCTTTACTGGCTTATTTCCACAGCGTTTTTTTGTTAACAAACATAATTAACTCTTCCTTCCTTCTTTTGTCGAGTACATTGTGGTGTGACAAAACATTTTACCATATATGTGTTTAGTTAATGGAACTACTTCACATAATTGTAGAATTTGGAACGAAAGGTGGCTGGGTAAACACTAATAGACAGCAAAGTCCTGTTCTATTGTAATCTCCCAGGTTCCAGATTACTCAAAAAAGGGAACTTTAAATTATATAAATTTCCTGTAACCATTTCACCTCTAAGGGAAAATGACTACAGGTGGGGGCCTCACGAGCTAAATAAGTTTCTCTTTTCGGGAAGGAAAAGTTTGGAGGGAAGTTATCAACATTCCTGAGCTAATATGAGGCACTTTGGCTTCCAAGACCCATCCCCTCCAGACGAAATTAGTCCCCATCCTCTTAGCTTAACTTCATTGTGGGGTAGGCCAAGGTGGGTACTGCTTCCTAAATCCCAATATACCACATTTACCAAGCAAATCAGAAGTGTATTTAATTCACATCGACGATGTGGTAAGATGATCACGAACTCGATTTGCAATCCCGCAAAGTTAGTTGAATGTCGTTTACATGACGTCGCATTGAAGCCAGCACTTTTGGACTATTTGCGATTTCTTGGCAAGTTTAAGTAATTTGCCCTTTCTTTCTGAGCGACCGATTCTCATACCATTGTATGAAAACCAACGCAAGGCGATTTTGAAGCAGATAGTCTGAGCTGAGCTGGTCTTCATACAATGGTTTAAGCGTCGGTCGTTCAGAAAGACATGGCAAACTACTGAACGTACACTTCCCTATTAAACCACAAATAGTAAACAAACGGTAGGGGTTGACGGCAACGTTCTATAAAGAACAAGCATTACTTTCACAGGGGCCAAATATAAACATCTTGTGAATCACAAAACAGTCCCCATTGCTTTAGTGTATTCTGATTAAACATAAGAAGTGCAATCGCGCATGATACGTTGAGTGGTACACAAGAAGAGTTACGCGTTGAGTGGTACACAAGAAGAGTTACGTGTTGAGTGGTGCAAGTGAAGAATAGCGCGTTGAGTGATACACGTCAAGTACAGAAGGTTGAGTCATGCACATAAAGTACAAGGCGTTGAGTGGTGCACGTTAAGTACAGAGGATTGTGTGGTGCACATGCAGTTCAACGTGTTGAGTGGCACATGTGAAGTACAGCCAGTTGAGTGTTACACGTGAAATACAGTGCGTTGAGTTGAGTTGTAGATGTGACGTACAACGTGTTGAGTGGAACAGGTGAAGTGTAGTCAATCACTCCTGATGAGTTTCGAGAGACAGGTAAAATTATGAAAACAATTACTATGTAATTAAAAGATATAATAAGATACTAATAATGAGACGATGCAGAAGAGAAGAAGAAGAAGTTGAGGAAGAAATGGGAAAAAAGAATAAGAAAAACAAAAGAAGAAAAAGCCACGTAGTCCATATATGTGCTACTACGTCTTGTGCACTCGACTGGTTGTTGCGCGTGAATAAGTTTTGCCCAATACCAGTGTCCCTCGCCACCAGGCGAACCCACTCCGATTTTATGAGGTGCTTTAACTTATGTCCCCAAGTCAAGGACAAGAAGTCAACAGTGTAAGGGTTGAACCTCTTACTTCGACATCAGCACACCGGAAGATTAATAACGAGTGCTCTTATCCAGTTGGCTACGCGGTCCTCCGTAACGGGCATAATTCAGACACAGGCTCATACACAAATAGAAATAAAGACTGAGATACAGGGATAGAGAGACACACGAAAGATACACAGATGCAGAGAAAAACAAAATGACAGGGGCAGAGAGATACAAATAGTGAGAGAAAAAGGTGGGGTATCCGGGATAAAGAGAGACCATCCATCCATCATGTGCCATGCCGATAAGCGTGGGCGGTCATGTTCTGCCATCTCACTCGATCACCAGAGTCGTGGATCAGCTCCGTGTTCCTGTCTCGACCATGCCATGTGGCCAAGCCATCCGGTATTTACTTCTCGGTCTTCCCCTTGGTCTCTTCCCTTCGATCTTGCCAGTCGTCACCAAGTTCTCCAAGTCATTTCTTCTCATAACATGCCCAAAAATTTTGACTGTCTACGTCTAATGTACTCTAATCAGTTTACAATCTTCATTTGTTTCTTGAAGAACTTGTTCATTGGTTTTTCTTTCTGTCCATGGTATTCTTTGCATTTTCCTCAGAAACCACATTTCCACAGCCATCAGCTGATTTTCAGCGCTACTGCTTATTGTCCACGCTTAACATCCATACAAAAGTACAGGTTCTATGTAGCACCTCAACACTCTTTTTCTCGTTTCTATTGATATTTTTTTATTGGTCAGTATATTTTTCGTCTTGCAAAAGGCTACCGTCACAACGGCAATTCTTGTTCTAATCTCTTCAAGGCATCTCCCATCAGATGTTATGATTGTTCCAAGATAACTGTATCGATTCACTTGCTTAAGAATGTGCCCATTTTCTCGTATATCACATTGTGGTATTTCCTTCTTGCCAGTGACGACCATAATCTGTGTCTTCTTAATATTCAGTTCTAACCCTAGTTGTTCACTGTGTGCAACAACCGCATCTACTAAAGTTTGCAGGTCCTGTTCATTGTCTGCAATCAAGACTGTATCATCTGCATATCTAATGTTATTGATGTATCGTCCCCCAATGTTGATTCCTTCCATATCTTCTATATTTCTGAAAATATTTTCACTGCTGTACAAGGAAAAACAGATCTGGAGACATTACACATCCCAGTCTCACACCTATTTTAATAGGCTGATATTGACCTACATAGTTATCAATTCTGATAGCAGCTTCTTGTTCCAATATATGTTTTTTACAAGTCTAAGGTCTTTTCCATTGAATTTGTAGATCTTCAAGCATCCCTTATCATGTCGACATGTCTCATTTTATCGAAAGCCTTTGTGTAGTCAATAAAGCAAAGATATAGATCTTTGTTTACTTCTATAGAACGTTCAATTACTGTTCTCAGTATATACACAGCATTTACTGTACCCTTGCCTTCTACAAACCCACATTGTTCTTCTCCTATTTCGGGTTGTATTTTCTTCCTAACTCTTTGCATAATTCTCAGCAGAATCTTCGTGATGTGTCTCCTTATACTAATTGTTCGATGTTGGTCGCATTCCAAGACTCCTGATTTCTTCGGGATTACAATAAATATAGAATACATAATTCAGGAGGTATATCTCCAGTATCGTATATTGCGTTCAGCAGTCTGGTGATTTGGTCTATTCCATATTCTTCTAAGACATTGATCATTTCTATTGTGATGTTATCTGTACCCGGGGTCTTGCCAGTTTTCATATGGTTAAGAGCATTCTGAACTTCCATCTTCAAAATTCATGGTCCTTCATTATTATTCCGATGATCATATTGTCCTTCTCTTGTATCATCATAAAGGTCTTTCACATAATATGACCACGCATGTAAAATCTGATCTTTTTCTATTATGATTTTGCCATCTTTGGTTTTTAGTCAACCCGTTGACATGTGTGTTCTTTTGTTAGTGATGTCATTAATTCTTTTGTGTTTTAATATGATATTCCGGGTGTTGTATTGGTTTTTTAATTTCCTTGCAGTTTTTCTACAAGCCATGTTTCTTTTGCCTCTTTACATAGCTTCCTAATTTTCCCGTGGATCTCTTCCTATTTTTCATTGTTATTTTTATTAATCTTTATTTTTGGGATGGTTGTTTCTGCAGATTGGTTGACTGATTTCTTTAATATTTCCCATTGGTCACCGACGCCTTGAAATAATATTTCCATATCGGACAATGCACCGAATGTGTTCTTTACCTCTACGTTGAATTTGTCTTTTATTTCCTCACTCTTCAGTGCCCTGTAGATCAAATTGTATGTTTTTTTGTGAATATTTGACTTTCTTTAATTTATATGTAAATTACTTAAGATTAATCACACAGAAAATGACAGGGGCAGAAAGATACACACAGTGAGAGAAAAGGGCAGGATATCAGGGATAGAGAGAAACACCGACATAACATGACAGAGGCAGAGATATGCACACCGTCATACAATACGATAAAGCAAAATCATTCATAACGATAATTGTTCAGGGTTCAGGACTTAAGAACGCGCAACTACATCTCACAAAGAAAGTTTCTATATATACACGTTATGATTTCTGGCCTTCTGCGGCCGTTTCCCTGATCTTTCGGCTGCTTAAAAGATAAGTTATGAGTAAGAGAAGCAAACATTGCAACAGAATGACGTGAGTTGCCGCCATTGAAACATCACAGATATGGCAGAGCCAAAATTATGGACATGATCTGACTGATAATACACACAAATCGATATTTGCACCTAAAAGAAATTTTCTGGTATTTAGTGCCGGGTGTATGTTACATAATCAGTAAATAAAGGAACTCTCTGGCATTTAGTGCCGGGGTCTATGTCCCATACACAGTAAATACAGGAATTCTCGCATTTAGTGCCAGGGTATGTTACATACAGTAAATACAGGAATTTCCGACATTTAGTGCCGGGTCTATGTGACATACACAGTAAATACAGGAATCTCTCTGGCATATAGTGCCGGGTGTATGTTACATACACAGTAAATAAAGGAATTCTCGACATTTAGTGCCGGGTCTATGTTTGCATACACAGTAAATACAGGAATTCTCCGACATTTAGTGCCGGGTGTATGTTACATACACAGTAAATAAAGGAATTCTCCAGACATTTAGTGCCGGGTCTATGTTACATACACAGTAAATACAGGAATTCTCCGACATTTAGTGCCGGGTGTATGTTACATACACAGTAAATAAAGGAATTCTCCGACATTTAGTGCCGGGTGTATGTTACATACACAGTAAATAAAGGAATTCTCCGACATTTAGTGCCGGGTGTATGTTACATACACAGTAAATACAGGAATTCTCCGACATTTAGTGCCGGGTGTATGTTACATACACAGTAAATACAGGAATTCTCCGACATTTAGTGCCGGGTGTATGTTACATACACAGTAAATACAGGAATTCTCCGACATTTAGTGCCGGGTCTATGTTACATACACAGTAAATACAGGAATTCTCCGACATTTAGTGCCGGGTGTATGTTACATACACAGTAAATACAGGAATTCTCCGACATTTAGTGCCGGGTCTATGTTCTATACACAGTAAATACAGGAATTCTCCGACATTTAGTGCCGGGTCTATGTTACATACACTGTAAATACAGGAATTCTCCAACATTTAGTGCCGGGTCTATGTTACATACACAGTAAATAAAGGAATTCTCCAACATTTAGTGCCGGGTCTATGTTACATACACAGTAAATAAATGAATTCTCCGACATTTAGTGCCGGGTCTATGTTACATACACTGTAAATACAGGAATTCTCCAACATTTAGTGCCGGGTCTATGTTACATACACTGTAAATAAAGGAATTCTACAACATTTAGTGCCGGGGTCTATGTTACATACACAGTAAATAAAGGAATTCTCCGACATTTAGTGCCGGGTGTATGTTACATACACAGTAAATACAGGAATTCTCCGACATTTAGTGTCAGGTCTATGTTACATACACAGTAAATAAATGAATTCTCCGAATTTAGTGGGCGGGTCTATGTTACATACATAGTAAATACAGGAATTCTCCGACTATTTAGTGCCGGGTGTATGTACATACACAGTAAATAAATGAATTCTCCGACATTTAGTGGCGGCGGTCTATGTTACATACACAGTAAATAAATGAATTCTCCAACATTTAGTACCGGGTCTATGTTACATACACAGTAAATAAATGAATTCTCCAACATTTTAGTACCGGGTCTATGTACATACACAGTAAATAAATGAATTCTCCGACATTAAGTGGCGGGTCTATGTTACATACACAGTAAATAAAGGACCCATGTACAATTCTCAAGGTGTATTGAGGATATGGTACTACGTGCATATTTATTATAGACCAATCTGACGTGTAATGTGATCAGTGTCACACCGGCTGCCTTTACCTCCCAACACAGTTCCTGGTGCCCAGTTTAGGCTGCGTCGGCCTGGGAGTCTAGGTCAATTTAATAAAGCCGCCTAGATGCGGATTCGGACTCATGAAATTGTTACATCATCACCATCTTCTTCCACTTTTGCCATCAAGCGTCGTGGGGAGGAATAATTGGCGTCCCAGTGCCCGATGAGTGGCACTGGATAGTGTCATTTCGTGTGACTAGACAATGTTTTTGATGTCGTCAGTCCATTTTCTTCTTGGGCGTCTGTTGCTCTCGTAGCTGATGTTCTTTGATGTAGGACCAGAGCTGGTGGTTGATCTGATACACTTTTATTAACTATGCCGGACTATTTATCAACAACTGGTAGTCACTCCGGAACACCGTCTTGCGCGCGCGCGCACACACACACACACACATATATATATATATATATATATATATATATATATATATATATATATATATATATATATATTTATTGTGTGTGTGTGTGTGTGTGTGTGCGTGCGCGTGTATGTATGTATATATAATATATATATATATATATATATATCTATATATATCTATATATATATATATATATATATATATATATATGTATATATATATATATATATATATATATATATATATATATATATATATATATATATATATATATATATATATATATTGGCACCTTGCCGTCTTGACTGACGATAGTTTGTGCTTTAAAAAGGCATAATAACTTTTACCTGTGGCGGTAGCGAATGTGACTGATAAGGCCAATTTGCGCTGTAAATGCCCGTTCAAAGTGGGTGCATGTGAACACGTGGTCATTTGCACCATCTTACGTCTCAAACGCTCGGTGTGTGACTTATCTGCAATAATTTTCTCCTTTGTCTTTATCCAATTTCTGATGTTTGTCCTCCATGCAACACGTTCAGCGACGACTTGCTCCCAATGTGACAGGTCTTAGTCAGTTATGATTGAGCTACCGTATAACAGTAGACGGTACTACCTGCTTTCTGTTAGCGCCGAACGTTGGGCGGCCCTTACCAAACTCGACACCCCACATTGTGTCAACGGCTTCGGGCGGAAGAGCGCAATTGGGAGGGTACAAGCCTTACCCTGGTGCGAGGAAATGCAAGCTAAAGACAAAATGTCATGGCAGGGCAGACCAGGCCCTAAGCCTTGGTTGGCGGCTGGTCTAGGATCGAAGCTCCGACAGGCGGACAGTTAGAGCATTGCTTTGCTGATCCGGCAGCTTCTGCAGCTTGTCTTGTTCCAGATGTAGGGGTGTTACCTTTCCTCTGGAGTGAACTAGGCAGGCCGAGAGAGGGATCATGCTGCATGGGCAACACATGATCTCTATATTTTAGCCCAGGCTTTGTGCTATGGAGAGGCAATAACTCCATCCCTGGTCTTAACTGGTCTCGGAATCAAAGCGAGAGGCAACTGTTACGGGTTATAAGTCCCTGTCAATTGGCGTAGACATGGGGCGCCACGCGTTGCCTCTGACGGTGGGAGACACCTACAGGTGTCACTGATCAGCTACCGCCCGCCTCAAGCTGGGCAGCCCCCGGCCAATTGGGTGCTGATCCGCCACAGCCTGCCTGCTTCAATGGGTGCTTGGGGCTAGGACAAAATCTGAATCGCAGGCTGTAAAACCAATGCACCAGGTACAAACAAAAATAAAAATAGAAACCTCAAGCTACGGCTTGCAACCTGGAACGTGAGAACCATGTGTCCAGGATTTTCCACTGACTTGACCAATATTGACGATGTGAGAAAAACGGCTGTGATTGATGCCGAACTCAATCGTCTTAACATTGATATTGCTGGCCTGCAGGAGACTCGCCTCGCTGAGGAAGGGTCACTCAGGGAAAACAATTACACCTTTATTTGGAAGGGTAGAAGGCAGGCAGAAAAAAGGCAACACGGTGTGGGCTTTGCAGTGAAGAATTCGCTACTGGGAATGATTGAAATTCCAGCAGGAGGAAATGAAAGACTATTATCCCTGCGCTTGGCAACCTCTTGTGGGTTTGCCACCATTATTACTGCATATGCACCGACACTCGATTCCTCTGATGATGTGAAGGATTCGTTCTATGAGGAGTTAGACTCCGTGATCAAGGCAGTTCCAAAATCTGACTACATTTATATGCTCGGTGATTTCAATGCTCGTGTGGGCAAGGACTCGAGTTCATGGCCAGTGTGCCTTGGAAAATACAACATCGGTCGCATGAATGAAAATGGGCAAAGGCTGCTGGAGCATTGCACCAGTAATGACCTATGTATTACAAACTCCTTTTTTAAAACAAAAGAGATGCATAAGGTCACATGGAAACATCCAAGATCCGGCCATTGGCACCAGCTGGACTTCATCATCACACGGAGACAACATCTGAACCATATATCATTGACTCGAAGTTACCACAGTGCTGACTGTGATACGGATCATTCTTTGGTTGTTGCAAGGGTTAGACTGAGACCAAAGAGAATCTACACAGCTAAACACAAATCTAGCCCCAGGATTAATATTATTAACACTCACGATCCTGAAAAGTGCTTTCAGTTTCAACAGCAACTTGAAGACGCTTTCACTGATACACCAGAAAATTGTACAGTAAATGAAAAGTGGGGTCAAATTAAGGAAACTCTTTATAAAACTGCCGTAGGGGTTTACGGCACTGTGGATCATAAGAGGCAGGACTGGTTTGCGGCAAACAGCGAGACTCTGCAGCCCTTGATTGATAAGAAGAAGAAAGCTCTCTTAAGAAACAAGGAAAGACCAACGCGTAACACTCTGAGTGAGCTAAGGCAAGCTAGGAAGGATGTGCAAAAGGCTGCCAGGCAGTGTGCAAATGATTATTGGATCAAGTTATGTGAGTCCATTCAAATCGCAAGTGATAAGGGAAACATAAGTAGCATGTATGAAGAAATAAAGAAAGCCTGTGGTCCAGTGATCAAAAGAAGTGCACCATTGAAAACCTTGACTGGAGAAATCATCACTGATAAGAAACAACAGATGGACAGATGGGTAGAGCACTATTTGGAGCTTTACTCAAGTGAGACCAAACTAGCGGATGATGCCCTCAACGCCATAGAGGCTCTACCAACTCTTGACCACCTGGACACACTTCCCACCATAACAGAAGTTAAGTGTGCTATAAATGAACTTGCATCTGGCAAGGCTCCAGGTAAGGATGGGATTCCAATAGAGGTTATCAGGAGTGGGCAAGACACACTCACTCTACAGATCCACCAGCTAATAGAGCTATGCTGGCGAGAAGGACAAGTCCCACAGGATTTCAAAGATTCAAGCATCATAACACTGTACAAGAACAAGGGCGATCGGAGCGACTGCAACAACTATAGGGGTATCTCACTTCTGTGTATTGTTGGAAAAGTATTTGCCAGAATTGTTCTGCGCAGACTTCAAGTCCTAGGAGATCAAGTCTACCCCGAATCACAGTGTGGCTTTCGACAGAACCGGTCTACCATTGATATGATATTCTCATTGCGACAAATGCAAGAAAAATGCCGTGAACAGAATCAACCACTGTTTATTGCCTTCATCGACCTCACAAAGGCATTTGATTTGGTCAGTCGTGAGGGTCTGTTCAAGGCACTAAAGAAGATCAGCTGCCCACCAACTCTTCTGTCCATTGTGGAATCGTTCCACACAGGCATGAAGGGTATAATCAAGTTTGATGGTGCAACTTCTGAAGAATTTGAAATCAAGAGTGGAGTTAAGCAAGGTTGTGTACTAGCTCCCACCCTCTTTGGAATATACTTTTCACTTCTACTGAAATATGCCTTTCGTGATCAGGATGGTGGTATATACATTCACTCACGCTCAGATGGCGGCCTCTACAATGCTCAGAGATTGAAGGCCTAAGACCAAAATTAGGAGGGTACTGATCAGAGAGTTGCTTTTTGCAGATGATGCTGCAGTTACGACCCACTCTGAGGAAGAATTGCAATGTCTACTATCTGCATTCTCCAATGCTTGTTCTGAATTTGGTTTAACAATTAGCAAAAAGAAGACACAGATTATGTCACAAGGTGCACATGGGGTACCATCAATCTTTATTGACGACGCCGAACTAGAGATAGTAGACCATTTTACATATCTAGGATCAGTGGTAAATAGCAAATTATCCCTAGATCAGGAAATCAACATCCGGATTGGTAAGGCAGCAACAACAATGAACAGGTTAAGAAAAAGAGTCTGGGAGAACAGGAAGCTTACTGCAAATATATATATGTATATATTCCCCCCCCCCCCCCCCCCCCCCCCCCCCCAGCATTTCCATCCTGTTTCAGGATATTGCGGTCAACACCAGCATCTTTCAGCTGTATGTTGATTCCTAGGCTAGGATTACGCTTCATCAGCACGCCCACGACTTTCTGAGCGACCGGCTGCATACTCTCATAAGTTTTTTTGCCGGGGGACATAAGGGAAGCAAAGAATAGCAACACTGTAACCTACCGCGCATGTCGTAAGAGGCAACTAAGGAGGCTTTATGGTTCCGTCGCCCTGCTACTGAGTGAGTGCGTGGCGCGACACTGTGAGCTGTGAGTTTCGTGTGAAATGCTTTTGAATATGCCCGAGGTTTTTTGGAAGGTGACTGCATGTTCGGAGCGATGGCAGATGGCTATGTCCCAGAGTTGACCGGTGTTTGCCTTATGCAGAAATGCGTGGCTTTTGGTTGACTTCCACTGCCATCGACGATGAACTGTATTTAGTGGACTGTGTGGGTGAACATCTTAGGAAACATCCAGATGAGAAAATGACTGCCGATTCCATCAGAGAAGAACTGGGTGTTTCGTGGGAGGACTATTGCGTTGACATTCTGGCGGCGGCATTATGCACAGTGTATCTGTGCGGGCTGTTGTTTGTCGAGAATCCTGTCTTTTCCACTTTTCACATTGGGCATTGGGGAGCATTTTGTGTAATATTCACTGGCACAGGAACGGAGCATAATGGGGACGACCCGTTGCTGTGAAGTTGGAACTGCGACTAACTAACTAACTAACTAACTAACTCTCATAAGTCACTAGCGTGACTCGAACCACTTCTAATTCTCGTCCGCTCACCTTGACCACGAGAGTATTCGGGATTAACGGAGAAAGCTGCTAACCCCTCTGCCAGACAGCCGGCATGTATATACATATATATATATATATATGTACTCTATATACCCTAGAGAATACCGCATGACAAGAACATAGAAGAAGAACCATCTGCAAATCTAACCATTAGAGAACTCCTGTTTGCTGACGACCAAGCACTAATAGCAAAATCAGAAGCTGAATTACAAGACCACATGAACAGTCTAAACGAAATGTGTAGGGAACATAACATGAAAATTAGCACAAGCAACACAGAGGTAATGACTATAACTAAAGAAGAACAAACAGCAACAATTCACCTAAACGAACATCCCTTGAAACAAGTAAAGAGTTTCAAGTACCTAGGAAGTATAATATCATAAAATGGCAGATCAGAAGACGAGGTCGAAAATAGATGCAATAAGACAAACATTGGACAAATGGCACCAATACTAAAGAACAAACATGTATCAATAACTACTAAGAAAGCACTTTACAACACAATCTTCCTACCAACTCTGTGCTACCAATGCCAAACCTGGACAATGACAGAAAAAGAGAAAAGAAAAATCACAACAACAGAAATGAGGTTCCTGAGAAGAATACTCAACGTATCAAGAAGAGATAAGATCAGAAATGAAGAAATCAGGACTAAAGTGGGGCTTAAAGCTGCTCTAGATTTTATTAGAAAGCAGCAAGTCAAATGGTTTGGCCATGCAAGTAGGCTACCAGTCAACAGCATGCCACAACAAGAAATGCTGTACAGACCAGATGGAAACAGAGGAAGAGGCCGACCACGTAAACGTTGGACGGAGGGAATAACAGAATCCATGGGAATGTCGATATACGAAGCCCATAACCAGGCACTCTCACGAAGTTTATACTTCACCTCGACACCGCAAGGTACAAGAGGAACATGATGAGATGAGATACCCCAGAGCAGTTTCCGGTTCTGGGTATGTGGTGTAATAGGTCCATCATATTTTGCCTTTACCTCACTTAGCAAGCGACGAGACTAGCGACGAACCCGAGTCCGACCGAACGCATGACATTTTAAACACAGTTCCCCACCAACTTTCCAAACGCTCCTGCTTTGTTACATATAGCCTCACATTTATTAGGTCTGTAAGGGTGACCATCTGCATGTAATGAAAGGCCTCGCTTTCACGTCATGAAAAGCATTGGCAATATGGTATTGGTCGTATGTTTTCAGATCAATGACACATGCCTTTTATTTCCCATAAAGTTTCCTGGTACACATGTTTTGCTCTGTTCATTTGGCAGCCTAGATTAGTAGATAATAAATTAAATAAATTATAAAAAAAAAATCCTCCCCATTGATGGGGATTCGAGCACATGATCATCAGGCCGACAGCAATGTTATTAGACATTGCGCCACCACCACTCTCGATAGATATGAACTTATACAAAACGAAAACTATGATAACTGGCAATGAAAAGCAAAGATCAACAATAAACATCACAGTAAACGAGGAGATACTAGAACAAGTAACAAGTTTCTCTTTATCTTGGACATGTAATAACAGATTTTGGCAGAAGTGAAATAGAAATCAAAAAATAGAATAGGCATGGCCAAAACATGCGTTCAACATCATGAAATCAATATTAGCATCTAGAGCGATTAACACCACATTAAAATGAGAATGGTCAAAGTTATGTATCTTAAACTCTACTATATGGCGCAGATGCCTGGACAGTGAATAAGCAATTAGAAAGTCGAATAGAGGCCCTGAAGATGTCGATTTACAGAAGGATATGTCGTATTCATGGAAACAAAAGCAATTACAAAACTGGGAATGAAAAATGAGTTCATGAAAGAAATAAAAAAAAGAGGCAAGTGAAATATTTCGGCCATGTTAAAAGACATAACACTAATATAAAAACCATACTGGAGGGCAAGGTTTAAGGCAAGCGATCAAGAGGTAGACAACGATACAAGTGGGAAGATAACATCAAGAGATAGAGGAATAGCAATCTGACAGAAGGCACAGTCAGGGCGATAGACAGACAATGTTGGAGATCCATTACTGCCAACCTTCACTGTAGAGACGGCAAATGATTGACCCTACATCTCGCATAAGTTTGTGAAATCATATATTTACCCTTCATCTCACATAAACTTATAAAGCCATAGATTTACCCTAAATCTCACATAAACTTATAACACCATATATTTATCCTACATCTAAAATAAACTTATGAAACCATATATTTACCCGACATTTCTCATAAACTTATAAAACCATATATTTACCCTAAATCTCACATAAACTTATAAAACCATATTTTTATCCTACATCTCACATAAACTCTTAACACCACATATTTACCCTACAACTCACATAAACTTATAAAACCATAGATTTACCCTAAATCTCACATGAACATATAAAACCATATTTTTATACTACATCTCACATAAACTCTTAAAACCATATATTTACCCTATCTCACATAAACTTATAAAACCATATATTTACCCTACAGCAGGCATTAGCTTTCTTGCGTTCGCTCGCTTTTTATCTCAAGCATAGTCCATGCACGTGCAGCTATAGGGTATTTTTTTAAATGACTGTGCAATGTTTGAAAATATTGCCGGTTCAAGTTTTGTATTCACCCTCTGTAAAGTTAATGCAATATAATCAATCAATCATATGCCATGCCGGAAAGCATGGGCGGTCTGGACTCGCCATTTCACTCGATCACCAGCGTCATGGATCAGCTCAGTGTTCCTGTCTCGTCCATGCCATTTGGCCAAGCCATCCAGGTATTTACTTCTCGGTCTTCCCCTTGGTCTGTTCCCTTCGATCTTGCCAGGTGTCACCAAGTTCTGCAGTTTATTTCTTCTCATAACATGTCCAAAAAACTTTGACTGTCTACGTCTAATTTCTCTAATCAATTTACGATTTTCATTTGTCTCCTGTAGTACTTGGTCATTGGTTTTTCTGTCTGTTCATGGTATTCTTTGCATTCTACTCAGAAACCAAATTTCTGCAGCCATTTGATGTTTTTCAGCTTGACTGCTCATTGTCCAAGTTTCACATCCATACAGAAGAACAGGCTCTATGTATCCCCTCAACACTCTTTTTCTCGTTTCAGCCGACATCTTTTTATTGGTCAGTATGTTTTTCATCTTGCTAAAGGCTACTTTCGCCATGGCGATTCTTGTTCTAATCTCTTCAAGGCATCTCCCATCAGATGTTATGACTGTTCAGAGATAATTGTACCGATTCACTTGTTGAATAATATTCCCATTTACTTGTATATTACATTGTGGTATTTCGTTCTTCCTAGTGACGACCATAATCTGTCTTTTTACAATTTAATTCTAACTCCAGTTGTTCACTGTGTGCAACAACCGCCTCTACCAATTGTTGTAGATCTTGTGCATTGTCTGCAATCAATACTGTATCATCTGCATATCTAATGTTATTGATGTTTCGTCTCCCAATGCTGATTCCATTTATATCTTCTACATTTCTGAAAATATTTTCACTGTATAGGGAAAAAAGATCTGGAGACATTACACATCCCTGCTACACACCTGTCGGATGTATAGTAGTTGTTTGGACAACCCCAAAGCGATAAAGGATACTATGTTCCTCTTTCTCAATGTGATCCTGCCTGTTGTAATTAATTTAGCTGTTACTGGCTCAGTAGTTTTGAGACCATTAAACAGAGTTTCGGAGAACCAAGGAATACCTCAAGGAAAACAATGCAGTTTTTACTGAGTATCCAAAATATCCTTTTTGGTGGTTCCTTGCCTCTCCTCTACCAACTAAATAATTATTAATCTAGGGTTGTTAATTAAAACAATTTTACTCCGACAAGAAAAGCATTCAATAAATGACATCACCTCATTTTTATGATTTAATAAACATAAACTTGGTTTTTGAACATTCTTCTTCTTCAGCATTCCGAGCCATTGAGGTTCTTTGCTGCAGATACAGGCCGTCTCCATTCGTCTCTGTGGTTGACCTCCTCTTGCCAGTCGTTGATTCCAAGTGCTTGTAGGTCTGTATGTATATTATCTCTCCACCGTCTCCTTGATCTACCTCGGGGTCTACGGTCATTTATTTCTTGAGTGTAAGCGAGTTTTGTTTCCCTATTATTATCTTCCATTCTTTCTATATGCCCCAGTCATTGCAGTCTATTAGCCTTCATGAAACCAATGAGGGACTTAAACAGATCATAAATGTCTTTGTTGCTTCTTCTTTTCCACTCTCCACATTGTGTTTCCCTAATGGGCCCAAATATGCGTCTTAAGACTTTGTTCTCAAAGGTTTGTAACAAGGCTTCGTCTGCTTTCGTTGTACTCCAGGTTTCAGAGCCATAAAGCACCTGAATCTTTTCTCCTGGGCATGCCGGTGTGCTGGGGAATGAACAGGCGGACAGATTGGCTGGCTCGGCAAAATTTTGTGGAGTATTGATGCAGGACAAGGCAGACGTGGTTGCGGCCTTGTGGGAGCACGTGTACACCTCGGAGGAGCAGATGGAGCACCATGGTCTGGTAAGAATGAGACAACGAGGTGTGACGAGGGGTTCTGGCCGACGCTCGGCGCTCGGAGGAAAGGCGAGACGGACATATAATCAGATTGCTACTGGAACTATTAGTGTTGGAACTCTTCGCTGGCTGCTGAGGATGGAGACGGAGCGCTTATGGGAATGTCCCGAATGCTGTGATGTCGGTTCCTAGATCAATCAATCAATCAATCAAAGCACAACTGGTCTAATCAGTGTTTTGTAAATTGTGATCTTGATGTTACGAGATAGCGCATTTGATTTTAGCAGATGTTGTAGTGCATAGTATATCATATTTCCAGAGTTGATTCTAGCTTGTATTTCTCCCCTTATTATGTTGGAGCAGTTGAAGATTGTACCCAGGTATTTGTATGTTTCCGTTTAGTTTGAATATTGCATTAAAAAAATACAATCTCATGTAATACAATAAGGACTTATACATCTAACTATAACAATACATCATTGGTATGCCAAATATAAGGTTTATATCCTCAGCCCCGGGAAGGTTAACCCGGTCAACAAATGCCCGCAGAAGTCGGATGTGTCGGCCTAACGGCGCAAGAACGCAGCTCTGCTGTAAACAGGCACAACGCAGTCACATCCGGAAAAAAAAATCCGGATGAACGCAGAAGAAGAAGATATCCTCAGCTATATTCTTTCAATTACATGTACTGCTAATCTTCTACTGACATGTGTGGGTAATCTGAAAAAAAAGAACAGTTTGCACTCTGGTTTCTCCACTTCCAAGATTGTGGGTCACTTGTGGCAATCAGTCAATGACTATATGTTATTTATTCTTAGTGTTGATCTGTCCCAGATCTGAGCAGAATATTGGCTCTAGTTCTCCCCTTTTCAGGTTCATGAATATTATCTATGTTACCTGTCCTTCCTGGATAAAAGAAAATCTTGTAGATGAATAGCTTTCTGCACTACTCTATCAAGGGGGTCATCACTCACATGAACTGCTTCACTCTATCAGGGTGCTTCACTCAACAAGGTGCTCACTCAACAAGGTGCTACATTCACATAGTCAGGTCTGGATCTAGCTGCTCCCTGAAATTTCAGCAATCAACATACATCTAATCATATCCTAATGACATCAATAAAAGAAGTCTTGTTCCTAGAGAAAAATAAACATAGGAGAAAGATAGTCTTAGTGTTCTCAAATAGTTATCACCAACATAATTGTTTGATCTCCATCCACTCTTCCATTATAAGGTGTTCAAGGTTTAGACTAGCAGATGTGCAGTTTCATCTTCACCTATGCCTGTCCTCATAGTCTCCAGATTGACGATATCTTGATTGATTTGGAATTTGACAATTATGTCCACCATCCGCTTTTGTACTAGTTGTTTTCACTACATCTTCTTGCATTAAAAGAAAAAGGTCTCATACATTAAGGGGTTTTTAAATCATTCCCCATTGCAATGAGTAGTTGCTTATAAACAATATAAGTACATCATAGTATCCATTTTGGTATAGTATGCAGGTGAATTCTTTTCTAATCAAAAGGTTCCAGGCGACTATATTCCCTCCTATTCACGGTGATTGTAATATGCTTGTACTTCATTTATCATCATCATCATCATCATCATCATCATCATCATCATCATCATCATCATCATCATCATCATCATCATCATCATCATCATCATCATCATCATCATCATCATCATCATCATCATCATCGTCGTCGTCGTCGTCATCATCATCATCATCATCATCATCATCATCATCATCATCATCATCATCGTCATCATCGTCATCATCATCATCGTCATCATCGTCGTCGTCGTCGTCATCGTCGTCGTCGTCGTCATCATCATCATCATCATCATCATCATCATCATCATCATCATCATCATCATCATCATCATCATCATCATCATTCTCTCATTATTATTTTATCATCTTCAACATCATCATCATCATTATCATTACAATCATCATCTTCATTACAATAATCATCTCATTATCATTGCACTCTTTAAGACACTAGCCCATATGTTGTAACATGAGTGATCTATAATACAAAGTGTGCTCTTGCTTAAGACACAAAACCAGATGCTTGTATTATGCGTGATATGTAATACGGGTTATGTCGTGCTTAGGACACAAAACCAGATGATGATAACCTGAGTGATATTTTATACAAAATGGTGTCATGCGTCGGAGTGCACTAATTTATTAAGTAGTGTATGAACTATACCATGCAAAGAATACCATGGACAGCAAGAAAAGTCTATGAAGAAGTCCTTCAAGAAACAAATGAAGATCGTAAACTGATTAGAGACATTAGACGTAGACAGTCGCAATTTTTTGGGCATGTTATGAGAAGAAATGATTTGGAGAACTTGGTGAAAACTGGTAAGATCGAGGGGAACAACCAAGGGGAAGACCTAGAAGCAAGTACCTGGATGGCTTGACCTTGTGGCATGGTCGAGACAGAAACACGGAGCTGATCCACGACTCTGTGATCGAGTGAGATGGCAGAACTTGACTGCCCACGCTTACCGGCATGGCACATGATGGATGATGGTTGGTTGGTATGGACTATGCCGAACATGTTCTCTTGTGATAGACAGGACATTACACATCAAAGTTGCCTTCTATCATGAGATTGATTTGCTACCTTATACTCCCTCTTAGCATGTCACTTCTATTCACTCATTCACACTCATTCATCAGAAATCATTCTCATACTTGCATGTAAGATTAGTAATTATACTTATGTGATTTCCCAATGATAACTTTAAATGTTTAACACCATTGACATCACAATGAAATCTCATCCTTCCGTAAATCATTCATCATACACAATCATATCTATATGGATGATAATTAAGCATATGTGTGTGCTTTACACATGATACATTCCCATCTGTTTAACAATAATGAAATCACACATGACCCACCACAGGCATGCTCTCTTAAATGACATAGACTTATGTGATCCTTAGGCATACTTATGAGATTCACAAAGGATGATTCCTCCTGTTTAGCAATAATGAAATTACACATGGATACCCACATGCTCTCATCAAATACATATATTTATGTGATATACCCAATCCACATTCATTCATCATGCATCATAACCACACTTGCTTGGCGGTTGATTAGGTATTATTATGTGTCCTCACAAATGATAAATCCACATGTTAACAGCAATGAAAATATATTTGACTCACCACGTGGGTGTTTTAACCAACGACACAAAATTATGATACATATAGAAATCTATTTGGCTCCCATGTGTTCATGGAAAAAAAGAAACTACTTGACTTGTCATGTGCTCATTTAAAAACAATCTACCTGACTATTACACATTACATTAATATGTCTTACCAGTGTTTGCACATTTAAAATAGATTTCTTACCACTGCACTAAATATTCTAAATCTTAAGTTACTCGCCAACTTCTAAATCACTGCTGATTGAGTTTACCTACTTAAGAATTAAAATGTACACTCTAGGTCTAATGCTTACACGTTAAATAAGTTTTTTAACTAGGAGAAAATTAATACTCACTGTGGTGTATCCTAATGTACAGTTTATTCATAGACTATAATAACTGAATATAATATTTAGTTTATACTAAATTAATTCCATAAGAACTAACCACATGATTTACAACACATTGACTCACCGACTTCTTGAAAAGGCTCACAGAATAACTTAAATTAAAATAAATTATTGTGTTTACCTACATTATATTTGAATGACTTCCAACACTACGACACAGAGTTCAGGATCCAAGCCCCGGATATCCTCCAAGTTCTCTGGCTGCTTATAGCATGTATTTTATTTCTTCTCACACTTTGATTTTCTTCCAATGTTGAGGTTGTAAAATTTTGCCATGCTGTCAGACACAGTGGCCCTTCTCCCTCGTGTTGGGCTGGTGAACAAACAGCCCTGTTTCCGCTTTGCGTGTCGTATTTATGTTCGCTATTCCCAGTTCAAGTTTCTTGTCGAATCGTCGAAAATTAGTTATTGTAAATTTTGGATTGTAGAAGTATGGAACAAACCAGCACTGTTGTGGTGTTAATCTCAAATAGTTTTTATGGGGAATATTCACAGCGATGTTGCCGGCTTGTGAAAAAAATATATCACAACACTTCTCTTAATAGGCCCACTTCATGCTCAATCCTTATGGTAGCTTGTTGTTTCCAATATATGTTTTTTATAAGTCTAATGTCTTTCCCATCAATTTGTAGATCTGCATGCATACCTACCATGTTGACATGTCTTACTCTATCGAAAGCCTTTGTGCAGTCAAAAAAGCAAAGATGTACATCTTTGTTTACTTCTATAGAACGTCCAATAACTGATCGCAGCATATACACAACATTTACTGTACCCTTTCCTTCTACAAACCCACATTGTTCTTTCCCTATTTCAGGTTGTATTTTCTTCCTCACTTTTTGCATGATAATTCGTAGCAAAATCTTCGTGATGTGACTCATGATACTAATTGCTCTATGTTAATCACATTCCAAGGCTCTTGATTTCATTGGGATTGCAATAAATACAGCATTACAAAATTCAGATTTATTGATTGATTTAGGAATCGACATCACAGCATTCGGGGCATTCCCATAAGTGCTCCGTCCCCATCCTCAGCAGCCAGCGAAGAGTTCCAACACTAATAGTATCAGTAGCAATATGATTATAAGTCCATCTCGCCTTTCCTTTGAGCGTTGAGCGTCGGCCAGATCCCTTCGTCACTCCTCGTTGTCTCATTCTTGTCAGACCATGGTAATCCATTTGCTCCTCCGAGGTGTGCACAAAACTCAGAAGGTATATATATCTCCGGTATCATATAATGTGTTCAGCAGTCTGGTGACTTGATCTATTTCATATTCTTCTAAAGCAGTGGTTCTCAACCGGTGGGGAATTCCCCCCCCCCCCCCAAGGGGGGAATCTTTAGGGTTTCCAGGGAGGGGGATGAAGACCATTTTAAGATCGCGTTAATTTTTGAACCGATTACTTGATATTGTTTTTCTCTTCATACTTTACAGTTAAGTACGTCTCATCTTTCTAAAATTCATTTTATAAAGTCAGTAGACCCACAAATCATGTTTTATGTGGATGTCTAGACTTGATTTAGCATGTGCTATAAAATTTACATTACATTTTTTACGTATACTGTATAGGGGTGGGGGATTTTTAGATAGGAAATATGAAAGGGGGAGGGGGTATGACGTTCTGAAAATACGGTGAAAAGGAGGGGGGGGGGGGGCACGGGCTAAATTTTTGATAGGAAGGGGGGTGGGGGAATGAAGTTCTGAAAATATGGTGAAGGGTCACGGGCCAAAAAAGGTTGAGAACCACTGTTCTAAAGCTTTAATAATTTCTGTTGTGATGTTATATGAACCTGGGGCCTTGCCGGCTTTCATATGTTTAATAACATTTCGAACCTCCATCTGTGAGGGCTGGTCTGGTTCGCTAGATCATTCCCGCGTCTAGCGTTCGTTGTCTCGGATGGCTGTGTGAGGTGCACCAAAATGGGATCTTCCCAGGCAGGCATTTCGAGAATGTATCCGCATCGTGCAGCCAGGGTCGTGGTTTGAGGTTTAAATTTGTACGACCGCTCGACAAAGTCTCGATAAGCGCCCACTCTCTCTCGATGAGTAGTGGGCCTGCAGTCAGTAAGCTGGTATAGCTTTTATTTCGGTCAGTCCTGCCGGCATAGCTTTAAAGCTCGTCGGTAGGCGTCCAGTGGTTTTGCATTTATCACCATGTACCGGGAGGGCGCGCTTTAGCGATGCTAATCTTGGCTTGCGTGTGCGTGAATAGTCCGTCTGTCCGATAGACATCTGGTTGATCCTGCCAGTAGTCATATACTTGTCTCAAAGATTAAGTCATACATGTCTAAGTTCACACTGTCTCACGGTGAAACCGCGAATGGCTCAGTAAATCAGTCGAGGTTCCTTAGATGACACGATCCTACTTGGATAACTATGGCAATTCTAGAGCTAATACATGCTTACCAAGCTCCGACCCTCGCGGAAAGAGCGCGTTTATTAATTCAAAACCAATCGTCGTTGCCCTTCGCGGGGCGCGGCGTTCCCACTGGTGCTTCTGGATAACTGTGCTGATCGCATGGCCTGACGTGCCGACGACGCATCTTTCAAATGTCTGCCCTATCAAATGTCGATGGCTCCCCCGATGTGTCTCTACCTTGCCGTGGTGGGGGAGCTTGCGTGTCCCATTGACCCCATCTGCTTGCCGATGGATGAAAACTACATATCGGAGAGCTCTTGGGAGAGGCAGAAGTTGGTCCGGACAATACACTAAGGCTCTCTGTCGAGGGCTGTGGCTGAACGCCTCTAAGCTACAAACCGTCGGATCTGAGAGCCGGGCCGATACCCACCTACCGAAAAATAGAGATGAGATACTGAGCAAGCTACATGCTCAGGTATGATACATGTTCGAAGGCTCTCAGCTGGGGGATATGATGGATTCCCGATTAGAGAGCCAGGCCGTTTCTCGTTCACTGCTACACGAAAATAAGGTGCTGAGCAGGCAGGACACGTAGCCTACCTCGTGAGCGAGTACAAAAAGTCAGAAAAGTGCCCCAGTCGAATGAGATGGTTACGAAAACTGTCTGTATCTAACTCATAGAGAGTGTAGACAAAAGTGGTAAAACGTCTCAATAACATGAAATGGAACGCACGGCTAGCGAATCCATTGCGTTGTCCGAAGTCAAAAGCAAAAGCTTACCTGGTGGATGTCGCCCGCAGTCTGACCGTTCCTGGTGTGTGCTTGAGCGACCAGTGGCAAGCGAGATGCCCAACACATGAAAGTGAGGAACTAAAGCAGCCATGAGCAGGACGTCGCAACTCCTTGGGTGAGCCCAGTCTCAGCAATATGTGCGGGCTCTGCAATTATGGAAGCCTCCTTGGATAGCCTTGGATAGGCCCATGGTCTGCCCCTGCCTTCCCTTGAGGGCTGACCGTGATGTCGATGATCGTTCTTATCTTGACCAGCTGAGATGTGGGCGACATCACAACAATAAGTCTAACGTGCCTCGAAACTCGAGGAAGGCTAACCTCATTAAAAATGCCCTCCGAAGCTGGAAGTGCCGTCCTACGGGTGGCAAAATAAAAATTGGCACTACGCATTTACGTCCGAGTGAAATGTCTTGTCCGAATGTCTCTCGTTCTAGGATCAGCTCTGACTACCTAGTCTCAGAATGCCGCTCTTGTTCGGAACAGTTCTGACTAGGTAGATTTCCGAATGTCCGTCGTGCCTGGAACAGCTCTGACGGGCGCAACGACAAGCACATGTCCGTGTCGAAAACTCGCTGAGTGGATACTGTCTCCAGACCTGTCTGGTTTGTGCGGGAACGGCCCGGGGCGAACGAAATCCCAATATATTGAAGTGAGGAATTAAAGCAGCCATGAGCAGGACGTGACGATTCCCTCGGTGAGCCCAGCTCTAGGGCGCTATGTGTCGGCCCTGCAATTATGGAAGCAACCTTGGATGCGGAAAATGCCATGGGCTGTCCCTGCCTTCCTTTAAGGGTTGACCGTTGACTTCGTCCTTTCCAACTTGGCCAGCTGGGTTGTGGATGGTACCGCAAAAGTGGGAGTCTCCCAGGAATGCTACCTGGTCAAAAAATCACGCTATAGCCGGATGTGTCGGCCTACGGGTTTCGGCCCAAGGGCGCATAACAGACACACCGCAATCACATCTGAAAAAAAAATTACTCCGGATGAACGCAAAGAAGAAGAAGAAGAACCTCCATCTTCAAAATTGGCGGTCCTTCACTGTTAAATCGAATATCATACTGTTCTTCTCTATATTCACCATAAAGGTCTTTCACATAATCTGACCATAACTGTAGAATCTGATCTTTTCCTATTATGATTTCGCCAACTTTAGTTTTTAGACAGCCTTCTGATGTACTTGATCTTTTATAAGTAAGTTCCTTAATTCTTTTGTGCACTAATTTGACTGTTGTGTTGTTTTTCAATTTCTAAACAATTTGTCTCAAGCCATGCTTCTTTTGCCTCCTTACATAATATTCTGACTTTTCTGTGAATTTCTTCATATTTGGCAGGATTATTTTTGTTGAGTCTTCTTGTTTCCATTAGTTGTAAGATGTCTTCAATCATCCACTTCTTACGACCCATCTTTTTAAATTTTGGAATAGTTGTTTCTGCAGCCAAACTGTTTGAATTCTTCAACAATTCCCTTTGATCATCCACATCTTGGAATAGGATCTCTAGATCATACAATATATCAAATCTGTTCTCTACTTCTACGTTAAATTTGTTTTGTATTTCCTTGTCATTACTCAATGTAAACAAATCATATTTAGTGTTTCCTCTTATATACTTGACTTTCTTTAACTTTACCCTCAATGTACCTGTAAGTAATCTGTGGTCACTATAACAATCAACACTTGGCTGATTTTGCTTTTGTTAACGCATTTCGAATTCTTCTACTAATCAGAATGTAATCAATATGGTTTCTAATCCTGCTATCAGGACTCCTGCATGTCCATAATCTTCTAGGGTGTTGTTTAAACCAGGTGTTTCCTAGAAACATTTCTGCTCTTTTGCCCACTCTACAAGTCTGTATCCTCTTTCATTTCTCTCTCCTATACCATAGTTTCCTACTATGTTGCAGATCCTGCTCTTTATCTGCAATCAATACTGTATCATCTGCATATCTAATGTTATTGATGTTTCGTCCTCCAATGCTGATTATATTTATATCTTCTACATTTCTGAAAATATTTTCATTGTATGCAATATAATTGGTAAATACAAAACTTGGACCGGCAATATTTTCAAACACTGCACAGTCATTAAAAATACACCATGTACTTCTACTGCACTGGACTGATTTTTTCATGTGGATTAGCTTTCACTAATTCCAATGTTCCTGGAAAGCAGTCGAACTCTCTCAGACTTCTTGGGTACTTGTGATTTACATCCCCAAGTTAAGAACCCGAAGTCAACATTTTAGTAAAATTGACCGGTATAGGGGTCGAACCCCCTACCTCGGCATTAGTAAGTCGAAGAGCGAGCATTCTTATTCATTCGGCCATGTTGGCCTTCACCTTGTAGAATATCAGCATTTCTCTTCTTCATGGTCAACGATATTATACAGCACGTTCTGGGATACTCTTTTCAATGTACACAGTCAGCAAAGTATCCAATGTTAATATAAAAATTAAACACATGCAACTTAATATCAACACCTCGTTTCAATATCAACATTCGATATATTCTATATATGTAGTGTAATATAATACGTTATCGTGTTTCTCTGAAGCTCTGCCCAGGCATTGTGATGGAATTTTGGCCACATTCCAACTCACATACTTTGATCTGTCAAGACTGCAAGGTGCCACTCACACACAATAATACGTTATAATTGTATGCCTAATTGTCTGCTTCATAAACTATGTGCAGGACACCTGGTGTCACTTTTCGCTTCGTGAATATTTAGTGCCATTGGATACAAACGGAAACATGAATTTATCCATGTATAATGTGTAATGCCGGCTTCGTGGCTTAGAGGTTATGACTTTTCTCCGTAATCTCGTATACTCTCGTCAGGCAACGTGATGACGTTTCAAATCGGCAGTAGTTCGGATCGCATCGGTAACTTACGGGGTATGTGAGCCGGCCGCTCAGAAAGCAATGGCAAACTACTGAGCGTAATCTTGCCAAGAGATCAACATACAGCTGAAAGATGCTGGTGTTGACAGCTAAGTCCTGTAAAAAGGATATGCTACAAAAAAAAAAAAAAATAATGTGTAATGAAATCACTTACTACAACGAGTGCAACGATTAGTAAACTCACAAATTAATTTGTCACCATACGCATCTCTCTCTCTCTCTCTCTCTCTCTCTCTCTCTCTCTCTCTCTCTCTCTCTCTCTCTCTCTCTCTCTCTCTCTCTCTCTCTCTCTCTCTCTCTCGTCTGTCTGTCTGTCTGTCTGTCTACTAGTTTCAGTGATTACGTGAGAGATCATGTATGTGTCTAGATGTGAGGGTGTGTGTGGTTGTGTATGAGGCATTGTGTGTGAGGAGATGTATGTGTGGAGGGGTTGTGTGGGGGATGCGTGTGGGTAGATGGGTGATGTGTGGGTGGGCGAAGGGATGTATGGTGGGTGGGGGATGTGTGTGTGTGTGGGTGAGGTAAGTGTGTGTGGGGTGATTGTTTGGGTGGATGGTTGAATGTGTGTGGGCTTTTGGTGGGTTGGGGTTGTGTGGAAGGGGGTTGTGTGGGTGGGGAATGTGTATGTGGGTGGGTGGGTGGATGGGTGAGGAATGTGTGGGTGAATGGATGTGTGGAGATGTGTGTGGGATGGTGGATGGGTGTGTGATTTGTGTGGGGTATGAGTGTCGGGATATGTTTGTGGGTGAGGGTTATATCTATGTTTGTGAGGTGGGGGTGTGGGTGGGGTAAGTGTGGGTGGGTGGAGAATGTGTGTGTGAGTGGCGAGAGTGTTTGTAGGTGGGGGATGTAGGGTTAGGTGGTGAGATGTGTGCGTCTGGCTATGGACGTGTAAGATGTTTGCGTGTGTGGGGATGTGTGGGTGGAGGATGTGTTGGGGTATAGTTTGGGAGTGGAGATTTGTGTCGGTAAGGGATGTATGCGTGGGTGGATGGGGAGGTGTGTTTGGGTGTGGATTGTGCGAATGGGTTAAAGATGTATGTGAGGGTGGTGGTTGTGTGAGTGTGAGCGGGTAGATGGGAGATGTATGTGTTGAATGGTGGGTGGGGGATTTGTGGGTGTGAGTGGTTGAGGGGTGAGTACGTGAGTGCGTGGATGTATGTGAGAGATGAGTGTATGGGTGGGGGATGTGTGTGTGTGGGTGGGAAGATATGTATGGGTGTGGGATGTGTGTGCGTGGTGGGGTGTGTGGGTGGCAGGTGTGGATTTATGGAAGGGGATGTGTTTGTGGGTGGGGATGTGTTTGAGGGGGATTTGTGTATGGGTGGTGAGATGTGTGTGTGCGAGTGTGTGATTCGTGAGGTGTGGGTGAGGGATGTGTGGTTAAGGGTTGTGTAATAAAGGGATGTGTGATTGGGGGATGGTGATCGGGGGGTAGGTGGGGGGGTGGGAGGATGTGTGAGTGTGATGTGTGTGTCTATGGGTGCGGAATGTGTGGGTAAGTGGGGGAGATTGTATGGGTGGGGGTGTGTATAAGTGGGGGATGTGAGGGTGGGTGCGAATATTGTGTGTGTGGGTAGGTGTGAAATGTGTGGGTTGGCAGGGATATGTGTATGTGGGTGCGGGTGTGTTGTTGGGGGATGTATGTTTGGCTGGATGGTTGGGGGTCTGTGGGTATTTGGTGGAGGATATATGGGTGGGTAAGTGTTGGTGGGTTATAGGATGGGTTGAGGATGTGTGTATGTGGGTGGGATAATGTGTGTAGGTGATGGATTGTGGGTGGGTGATGGCAGGGCGGGTGCATGTATGTGTGCTTGGGTGTGTTTGTGGGTGGGGGATGTGTGTGTGGAGATGTGTGTGTCGCGAAAATTCTTGGAGTTGTCGATCGATGAAAGACTGTCGCACCATTCGTCTACAGACAGCCGTCATTCTTTGATGTCCATCGATGAAAGACTGTCGCGCCATTCGTCTACAGGCGATCGTCATTCTTTGATGTTGAAGACAGACTGTCCTGATGGAGTCGGAAGATCTTTTGGTGTGGGGAAAAGATTCTCCAGATTACAGGCCGGCAAGAGTTTTTGGAGTACCTGGACAAGTCCCCAGATTAAAGCGGGACAGCTGGCCAGTTGTTTACTTCTCGACGCCTAGTGTCTAGTCAGATTTGTGACGTTATTCAGACACAGTATTAAAACAGTCTGGATAAACAACTTTGGTTGGAGTCGACCAAATGTTGTGAAGCAACAAGGACGTGTGTGTGATATTCCTGGTTTGATTATGGAGAGAGACTACAGTGTCTTATGGTGATTTACATCGGCGGACATTTATCCATTGTGTGATTTAGTAGTCTCGATTTCAAACAGGAATAAATCTATGGTATTTAATTAAATAGACCCAAATTAGATGATTCTTAGGAGACTAGAGTGGTAATGTGCGTTATGAGAACGTATTATAAGAGCGTCGGCAGCAGTAGGCTATCGCGTTGCTTAAACTAGCTAGTGTGAGATATAAATTAACTCAGTGAGTTAAGAACAATGTAGTGGGATGATATTTAGGGAGATTGAGGATGGTTGGGGGGATGGAAGAAATGTAAAGTGGTAGGATCTTCCAGTAGGGTATCTACTGGGTTTCTGCACTTTTCCTTTAGTCTT
Source organism: Cepaea nemoralis (assembly GCA_014155875.1). Lineage (NCBI taxonomy): Eukaryota > Metazoa > Mollusca > Gastropoda > Stylommatophora > Helicidae > Cepaea > Cepaea nemoralis. The sequence goes on along the minus strand of JACEFZ010028383.1, from coordinate 271,944 downwards.
TCCTTGTCTTACCATGACTCAGACCGATGTGATGAGCTCCTCTGTCTTATGACAGGGTTTAATTCTCTGTTATATATCTGAGTGCGGCCGTCGGGCTACACTGACCTAATAAATGTCGGAATCGGGTTGCTCTCACCAGGAGTGTTCTCTCTTCAACAGGTTCCACTATGTTTTCCAAAAAGCTAGCAAAAAAGTCATAGAAGATGATTATGGCTCGATCATTGGACGGAAGTTTTTACTCAGCGGGCTTTTGCACTGGGCCTATAATTCAGAGGGTCTGCGAGAACCTGGTCTCTGCTGAGCGGGAACCGATGATCATATAAGAGTGATTCCTCAGTGGTAGTTCTCATCATAGTGGAGTGAAGATACTTACAATACCACCAGTAACAGGAACAATAGTAGTTATGTAGAGAACTTGATAATTAACATTGTGTTTTCCAATTGGTGAATTCCGGTGAGAAATTAACTACTAACATTTAGTTTCAAATTGACAATAAATATTATTTTACTGTACAAGTGTTATCAGAGCACAGAACTTTTATTGGCATATTAGTTACGCTGTGTGTGTCAGATTCATGGTCAGTTTGGACTATATCCACTATTGGTGACCAGGCATCCAGACTATCTAAGAGCCACTGAAGGAAGTCGACATCTGGCCGGAGACGCATCATTTGATGAGGTCCTTATGTACTTGATCTATGGTGCTGTTGTGTGGCCAGTACTGTGATGAAGCAGACTTTGATCCTGAGCTGTTCGGTCTGATTCTGCATACACACTAGATTATACGACAGACATTCTACACATACACTTTGCACATCCTGACACTTTTCTTTATTAAATTAATTTGTCATTGTTTTAGACGCTAGAGTTGTGTAGTATGTTTTGGAAAAGAATGAGAGGGGGCATGGTCCAGTGGTAAGAAGAGAGAGAGAGAGAGAGAGAGAGAGAGAGAGAGAGAGAGAGAGAGAGAGAGAGAGAGAGAGAGAGAGAGAGAGCGATCCAAGGACTGACGGGGTGTTGTGGACAGAAATCCAGAAGATCCTCAAGATAATGATATGAGGTTAAAATAATGTGGGTGTTGATTCCCCTCACCCCAAGGACGACACTTATTATGACATTGTGGTGGGTGGGAGATGTATGTGGGTGAGGAGATTTGTGTAGGTGGGGGGAGTTGTGATGTGGGATGTGTGGATGTGGGATGGATGGATGGGCGGGGAAATGTATGCTTGCCTCTCTGTGTGTGTGTCTGTGTGTGCGTGTGTGTGTGTGTGTGTGTTGTTGTTGGGTGGGGGATGTGGGTGGATGGGGGATGGGTGGGTGGTGGATGTGTCTCATAACATGGTAATATGCATTGTTTAATGTTTACAACATTCATTTGACAATGTTTTTGTTTCCTTCTGTGAATGTATTACGCACTACTGATGAGTAATTGGAAGGGCCGAATGTAAAACGCGCCTGAATGCCCAATTTGTTACCCTTTGAAAATAAAGTCCGTCCTTCGTTCTGTCTGTCTGTCTGTCTGTCTGTCTGTCTGTCTGTCTGTCTGTCTGTCTGTCTGTCTGTCTGTCTGTCTGTCCGTCCGTCCGTCCGTCTGTCTGTCTGTCTGTCTGTCTGTCTGTCTGTCTGTCTGTCTGTCTGTCTGTCTGTCTGTCTGTCTGTCTGTCTGTCCGTCCGCCTGTCTGTCTGTCTGTCTGTCTGTCTGTCTGTCTGTCTGTCTGTCTGTCTGTCTGTCTGTCTGTCTGTCTGTCTGTCTGTCCGTCCGTCCGTCCGTCCGTCCGTCCGTCCGTCTGTCTGTCTGTCTGTCTGTCTGTCTGTCTGTCTGTCTGTCTGTCTACCAACAAACGTACCTGTTTACATACCTGCTTACCCGCATACTGACCTACCAACTTACATATTCACTCAGCCATTTATCCATCCATTCTTTCATTCGCCAAGTATTCATTCATCCATCTTTCGATCTATCTATTTGTCGATCAATCAGCCTGTCTATCTGTAGCCAGTGAGACTCCTCGACTGCCTGCACAACCTGCGGGTACCTAGTTATTCAACAACATCCACCCAGTTGACTGTGATAAAGTCAGTCACCCGTATTACCTCTTACTTGTGTTTGATCCTGCATTACACAAAAAGCAAGTGCGTGACGTGGAAACTCGTTGATTATTGATTTCTCCGTGATTTCTCTTTGATTTCTCCATGGGACCCTTGCCAGCGTTCTCGAAACATATTCTTTGATTCGCAGATCTGATGGAATTAGTGCACCATTGCCTAAATATAGCAATCTATTTGCTTTGGTTTTAACGCGGATCAGAAGAAGAGAACTGGCATATAGTTTTCAGAAGAAATATCGCGTCCTTGACAACAGTCGATAAAGATATCCAGTGTAATACATGACGAAGCAGTGAAACTCGAGAGGAGCAAACAATACAGAGCAAGCAAGAACACATGCGAGAAGTCAGCCGTGTTTGCAGTGGTATGGTAAACTTATTGGACCTTTGCATGTAAGAATAAAGGGCCAGATTGGATTTCATAGTACTTAACTTTAAGTGTAAGGAGTGTAAAAGTCAAGAAGGTCATCCCACATGGATCGGTATCTTTCCACAGGGAGACCTGGCGAAAGCGTCTCACAGAGCTCCAGCAACAATCCCCGGGAGACTCCGAGAAAACTGCACTCGTGACCCGAATGACCGAGGCCCGAATCGAACCCACAACCTTCAGAGCGTGAGTTAGGCAGCGTAACCATTTGGCCGCTGAGACTCCTGATAACCTTCAGTATACTGCTGCAAGCCACTGGAAGAAGAGCTCAGAGGGAGACCAGCGAAAACTGGGCACAGGCTAAAAGGCAATAGAGCTATGGTGTAACACTGGCAAACATATTGAAGTAAGAATGTTCAGAATATGCATAATTCCAGTGGCAATATGTGAGTCATGGCCCATTCCACAATTATGAAGTCTGTCTAGGATGTCCCACAGTCTAGTTTCTGTCCAGAATGTCCCTCAATCTAGTTTCTGCCCAGGATATCCCACAGTCTAGTTTCTGTCCAGAATGTCCCTCAATCTAGTTTCTGCCCAGGATATCCCACAGTCTAGTTTCTGCCCAGGATATCCCACAGTCTAGTTTCTGTCCAGGATATCCCACAATCTAGTTTCTGCCCAGGATATCCCACAGTCTAGTTTCTGCCCAGGATATCCCACAGTCTAGTTTCTGCCCAGGATATCCCACAATCTAGTTTCTGCCCAGGATATCCCACAGTCTAGTTTCTGCCCAGGATATAACACAGTCTAGTTTCTGCCCAGGATGTCCCACAGTATAGTTTCTGCCCAGGATGTCCCACAGTTTAGTTTCTGCCCAGGATGTCCCACAGTATAGTTTCTGTCCAGGATGTCCCACAGACTAGTTTCTGTCCAGGATGTCCCACAGACTAGTTTATGTCCAGGATGTCCCACAGACTAGTTTCTGCCCAGGATGTCCCACAGTATAGTTTCTGTCCAGGATGTCCCACAGACTAGTTTCTGTCCAGGATGTCCCACAGACTAGTTTATGTCCAGGATGTCCCACAGACTAGTTTCTGTCCAGGATGTCCCACAGTCTAGTTTCTGCCTAGGATGTCCCACAGTCTAGTTTCTGCCCAGGATGTCCCACAGTATAGTTTCTGTCCAGGATATCCCACAGACTAGTTTCTGAACAGGATGTCCCACAGTATAGTTTCTGTCCAGGATGTCCCACAGACTAGTTTCTGTCCAGGATGTCCCACAGACTAGTTTATGTCCAGGATGTCCCACAGACTAGTTTGTCCAGGATGTCCCACAGTCTAGTTTCTGCCTAGGATGTCCCACAGTCTAGTTTCTGCCTAGGATGTCCCACAGTATAGTTTCTGTCCAGGATATCCCACAGACTACTTTCTGCCCAGGATGTCCCACAGTATAGTTTCTGTCCAGGATGACCCACAGACTAGTTTCTGTCCAGGATGTCCCACAGACTAGTTTTTGTCCAGGATGTCCCACAGACTAGTTTCTGTCCAGGATGTCCCACAGTCTAGTTTCTGCCTAGGATGTCCCACAGTCTAGTTTCTGCCTAGGATGTCCCACAGTATAGTTTCTGCCCAGGATGTCCCACAGTATAGTTTCTGTCCAGGATGACCCACAGACTAGTTTCTGTCCAGGATGTCCCACAGACTAGTTTTTGTCCAGGATGTCCCACAGACTAGTTTCTGTCCAGGATGTCCCACAGTCTAGTTTCTGCCTAGGATGTCCCACAGTCTAGTTTCTGCCTAGGATGTCCCACAGTATAGTTTCTGCCCAGGATGTCCCACAGTATAGTTTCTGTCCAGGATATCCCACAGACTAGTTTCTGAACAGGATGTCCCACAGTATAGTTTCTGTCCAGGATGTCCCACAGACTAGTTTCTGTCCAGGATGTCCCACAGACTAGTTTATGTCCAGGATGTCCCACAGACTAGTTTCTGTCCAGGATGTCCCACAGTCTAGTTTCTGCCTAGGATGTCCCACAGTCTAGTTTCTGCCTAGGATGTCCCACAGTATAGTTTCTATCCAGGATATCCCACAGACTACTTTCTGCCCAGGATGTCCCACAGTATAGTTTCTGTCCAGGATGACCCACAGACTAGTTTCTGTCCAGGATGTCCCACAGACTAGTTTTTGTCCAGGATGTCCCACAGACTAGTTTCTGTCCAGGATGTCCCACAGTCTAGTTTCTGCCTAGGATGTCCCACAGTCTAGTTTCTGCCTAGGATGTCCCACAGTATAGTTTCTGCCCAGGATGTCCCACAGTATAGTTTCTGTCCAGGATGACCCACAGACTAGTTTCTGTCCAGGATGTCCCACAGACTAGTTTTTGTCCAGGATGTCCCACAGACTAGTTTCTGTCCAGGATGTCCCACAGTCTAGTTTCTGCCTAGGATGTCCCACAGTCTAGTTTCTGCCTAGGATGTCCCACAGTATAGTTTCTGCCCAGGATGTCCCACAGTATAGTTTCTGTCCAGGATGACCCACAGACTAGTTTCTGTCCAGGATGTCCCACAGAATAGTTTTTGTCCAGGATGTCCCACAGACTAGTTTCTGTCCAGGATATCCCACAGTCTAGTTTCTGCCCAGGATATCCCACAGTCTAGTTTCTGCCCAGGATATCCCACAGTATAGTTTCTGCCCAGGATGTCCCACAGTTTAGTTTCTGCCAAGGATGTCCCACAGTATAGTTTCTGTCCAGGATGTCCCACAGACTAGTTTCTGTCCATGATGTCCCACAGTATAGTTTCTACCTAGGATGTCCCACAGTCTAGTTTCTGCCTAGGATGTCCCACAGTATAGTTTCTGTCCAGGATATCCCACAGACTAGTTTCTGACCAGGATGTCCCACAGTATAGTTTCTGTCCAGGATGTCCCACAGACTAGTTTCTGTCCAGGATGTCCCACAGACTAGTTTCTGCCCAGGATGTCCCACAGTATAGTTTCTGCCCAGGAAGTTCCACAGACTAGTTTCTACAAAGGATCCTACACACCGAGGAGGAGACATCGTGGCCCTCGAGGGTCCCAACTGTAACACTTTTATAGATATAGTTAGAACTGTTTTCCATGCCCTTTACAAGATGTCGCAGTCTACCCCAGCATTTATTTTATGTTTACATTTTAAAAGACAACTCCACGTTGAGTAATTTGTCATAGTTTTCTGGCTGGTGGTTGGAGGAGATTGGGGGGGGGGGGGTTGCCAACACTAATACCATTGTGAAAATCAACGCTAAGCTGTATGCACCCAAACCTGCTAACTTCGAACCCGTTTCGCCTGTATTGTGAACATGCGATCACTCCGCCTAGCTCACAAACACCGACATAAATAGATATTATGGCAGAAAAAGATACGCTGACAAACTTGAAAATGCAAGAAATAGAACACGAATTGAGAACCGTTAGCAAAAATATAATAATAATAATAATAATAATAATAATAATAGTAGTAGTAGTAGTAGTAGTAGTAGTAGTAGTAGTAGTAGTAGTAGTAGTATAGTAGTAGTAGTAGTGGTAGTAGTAGCAGTAGTAGTAGTATAGTAGTAGTAGTAGTAGTAGTAGTAGTAGTAGTAGTAGGATTAGTGGTGGTGGTAGTGGTGGTGGTGGTGGTAGTGATGGTGGTAGTAGTAGTAGTAGTAGTAGTAGTAGTAGTAGTAGTAGTAGTAGTAGTAGTAGTAGTAGTAGTAGTAGTAGTAGTAGTAGTAGTAGTAGTAGTAGTAATAGTAGTATAGTAGTAGTAGTAATACTATTAACGTACACATCATCGGAAATGATGAAATTACACATTACATACTAATAAGACATAGTAAGTAACATAAAGGGTCGGTTTCCTTGCCTTAAGACGTATTAAAAGTACTGTCCATCCATCCATCCATCTTGTACCATGCCAATAAGCGTGGGCGGTCATGTTCTGCTATCTAACTCGATCACCAGAGTCATGGATCAGCTCCGTGTTCCTGTCTCGACCATGCCATGTGGCCAAGCCATCCAGGTATTTACTTCTCGGTCTTCCCCTTGGTTTCTTCCCTTCGATCTTGCCAGTCGTCACCAAGTTCTCCAATTCATTTCTTCTCATAACATGCCCAAAAAATTTTGATTGTCTACATCTAATGTCTCTAATCAGTTTACGATCTTCATTTGTTTCTTGAAGGACTTGTTCATTGGTTTTTCTGTCTGTCCATGATATTCTTTGCATTTTCCTAAGAAACCACATTTCCACAGCCAGCAGATGTTTTTCAGCTTGCCTGCTCATTGTCCAAGCTTCACATCCACACAAAAGTACAGTTTCTATGTAGCACTTCAATACTCTTTTTCTCGTTTCAATTGACATCTTTTTTATTAGTAAGTATGTTTTTCATCTTGCAAAAGGCTAACTACACGTTAGTTGATTCATCTTCCTCTAAAGGGTGTCGCATTAAATTCACCATTTCGTGGCTGTTTGTGATTTTCTAGGCAGTTTTAGTTTTAAATAGTTTGCCTTTTTTGTTCTGAATGACTAACGCTGATACCATTGTGAAAATTAACGCAAGGCTGTCTATTTCTAAATGGCCTGCAGTTAACTTCGAACCAGGATTGCGAGATTGTGAAACTTTGTTCACTGCTCCTAGGCCACAGGCGCCAGAGGTATATGGTGTTAGCCCAATATGTTTACAATGGGCAATATGGGCAATGGGTTATGTGGTCAAGGTTAAGTCCATTGCTTTTACTGGCAAGAACATTTATGGTGCCCATTTGTGTCTCGGCCGTCCCAGATATTTTGTTTTCTTTATAAACAACAAAGCCAAGTTGGGGGCTGGAACACATACCACATTGCAAGCAGACAAGCGTTCTAGCCTCTGAGCTAATACCATACTGCTCCCACAATAGAAAAGGGTACAAAGCCAAAAACGAGGCAACAAGAAGTCGCGGGCTGCACTGGAAAATATGAATACACCCACATGCATGCATGCATGTATGGAGGCTACATTGTTACGAGTTCTGGAGAAAGGAAAAGACCCGATAGAAGCAAATAGCTATCGATCTGTAGTCCTCTTAGTTCTGTAAGAACATTAAAAGAACGTATTATTAATATCAGTCTAATGTGTTTTATGCAACGAAAACAACTTTCCAGATTCCCAGCAGAGAGAATTCACAGAGTACAGATCCATTGAAGATCAAATAGCCTGTACGGCTCAGGAAGCCGTGCATGTTTTCCTAGATTAAACAAAAATACGCAGACTTAAAGTGAGGAGGTAGATTTAGATACAACAATCGACAAAGTATTCTAGGAAGAATAAAAAGTATAATTACACTAATTGAATGTATGGGGGAAACTGTTCAGATGGTATTGAAGAAAGATATTCACCAGGTGTGGTCGGAGGAGGGAGGGGTGGGTGGGTGGGTGGGTGGGGGGTTTAATTGAAAATGTAAATTTTCGATTATGGGGGATATTGTACAGATGGTATTGAAGATAGTCACCAGGTGTGGTCGGAGGAGGAAGCAGAAAGGGCGGAGGGGGGATTGTTAAGTTAAAATTTAAATGTTTGATTCGGAGTTCGTATTTCATTTTTTTTTCTTGTGCGAATGACTGAGCCAAACTGACGAAAAATATTATATCAAAACAGCAAACAACAGAATGCAGTGTTAGAGAAGTGGGTAAAAACATGGTTAACGAAGATCAGTGAGAAGAAAACAAGATGTATAGTGTTCATCCATCCTGTCAAGCACAGTACAACACAGTCGGGCATCATGCGAGCTGAGTGGACCTCAGCTGGCGTCATCACAGTGAAGACCGTGAGCCTGGGGACAATAAATATAATACGTCTTTACAGAAGACTGGAGAAAACAAATACAATATAATTTAACCAGAAAATGCCTCTCAGATTTATGGCACAATAAATTAAAGCACAGGATATCTGTTGCATTTGAGACAATCCGTGTTCTGCCAGTTGCGAGCACCTTTAGTAACGCTGCTGGAATTGTTCCTCCACAACTATTAGTTCTCTCTCTCTCTCTCTCTCTCTCTTTCTCTCTCTCTCTCTCTCCTTCTGTGTGTGTCTCTCTCTCCCTCTCTCTCTCCCTCTCTCCTTCTCTCTCCCTCTCTCTCTCCTCTCACTCTCTCTCCCTCTGTGTGGGTCTCTCTCTCCCTCTCTCTCTTCCTCTCTCCTTCTCTCTCCCTCTCTCTCCTCTCTCTCTCTCCCTCTGTGTGTGTGTCTCTCTCCCTCTCTCTCTCCCTCTCTCCTTCTCTCTCCCTCTCTCCCCTCTCTCTTACTCTCTCTATATATTCTAACACTTAACATACCCACATCAGGCCCCTGCCACGGGACTTTACAAGACGTGTTTATTGCAACCCTATTGGCGTAGTGGCTAGTGCGGTTATTACCAAGTGGGGGGGGGGGGGTCTGGGATCAATCCAAAGCTGTATTAGGACGAGACAAGCTGGGTTCAATCCCTGCTAATGCCAGAATTGTTGTATTTTCCGACCGCAATCACGTTGTTAGCCGGCTCCCTGGCCGAGGTGTTAGCAGCTTTCCCCATTAACTCTGAATACTCTCGTGGTTGACGTGAGCGCACGAGAATTAGAAGTGGTTCGAGTCGCGCCAGTGACTTATGAGAGTATGGAACAGGTCGCTCAGAAAGTCGTGGCGTGCTGATGAGCGTAATCGAGCCTAGGAATCAATATACAGCTGAAAGATGCTGGTGTTGACCGCAATATCCTGAAACAGGGTGGAATCGCGGGGGAAAAAAATCACGTTGTTTGTTCTCTTTCTTAACATGGTACACTTTCGTTCGAACTATCACGCACGTCACGTGTCCAGCCCACACCAAGGAAACAGTGTAACTTATATATATATATATATATATATATATATATATATATATATATATATATATATATATATATATATATATATATATATATATATATATTGAGCGTTTCGTACACCGGCACCGACCACCGACAATGAAAAGCTGCTTGCTGAAATATAGGAGATCCAGCGTAACATCAAGCAAGAAGTGGAGCATATGGCCGTGATGAAGATGGAAAGCGAAGAAATGCTACGCACCATTATAGCGGAGAGAGAGCAGCTGAAAACTGAAATGAAATCAATTCACAACAAGCCAACAAAAGTCATGCAAGAGACCACTGAGAAGCCGCAAGAAATCCAACAAAAAAACCGAGCCGGAACCGCAAGGTAAAACCAGCAGACGAACCACCACGATGCCTGAGACATTCAAGGGGAAACCAACATCCAGCCAGAGAGCCGAGGAAAGACAAGATGAGTAGTATGACGACTGCTTGAAGTGGGATACCGAGGGACCTATCTTTGAGGAGTGCATAGAAGCAGAAAAGAAACGGGCAAGGCAAGAGGGACTCAGGCACGAGGAATACATAAGGAGACAGGAAGAAAAAGGAAAGATGCCCAAGAAACTCAGGGGAAAACCGATATACCCGGAGATACTCTATGACTATGAGGCCGAACTCGAGTACTATATACATGACGGAGAGGCCGTCCCATTTTTTTCCGAGAAAAATTTGTCTCGGTTTTCGTCGATTGCATCGAATATCGTCGGCGTGCCCACACGACCTCGGTGCTAATTTTGCATAACCAAAGGGTTCCATGGCAAAGAGGTTACGGGAGTAGTTCGTAATCTCGCATACTCGCGTTCGAAATACACCTGTGGGCGATTTGGCAGCATTCCATTGGTTTCTTACGAAATGGAATGTTTTCCGGTCGATCAGAAAGCAATGGCAAACTACTGAACGTAAACTTGACAAGATATCCCAACAGCAAACATTCTGGTGTTTACTGCAACACGTTATTCTGCTCAGTTTGGCGATGGTTTTCGTTGAGTGAGATTCACTTGCTAATAATAAAATACGAGAGCGGAATTAAGATTGCTGAAATCGGTGGCATGTACGGGGAGTTTATATAAATAGTTCACCATAAGTTCCACTGTGTCGAGAAAATGAAGCAATAAAGGAGGCTAATGTAGGCATGAAAAAGGCATGGATGTGCTAACGAAACAGAGATATAAAACAATTGAAGTTATCGAATAGTCATTATTAATTTGGATACTTCAAAACAAGTTAGGTGGCAATTCTGTTTCGAAGTCAATCATATGTGAAAAGGTCAGATTGGTGTATGCCGATCTCATTAAGAAAATGTCTGGGACGAGTGATAGTGTATTTAGTGATTTTAAGGCCAGCAGAGGTTGGAGTGAAAAATCCAAAAGGTGCACTGGCATACACGGTGTTACTAGGCACGGCGAAGCTGCGAGTTCGGACAAGTCTGGGGCCGATAATATAGTATTAAACACCATATTTATTTCTCTATGAAACGTAGTTCTTTTTTTTTTTTTTTTAAATGTCCGAAGGGAGATAAGATTAATGAAAATAAAGTATTCTCTAATGAAATTATCTCCCTTGATATATTTCTACGTTCAATCCCTTCCCACGCCCTCATTAGTAAACACTTCAAGATGGTCGTCAAGAAGTACATATTTGCTAGTCTATTTTCATATCGACATTAACGATAAAATTAATATATGTCATAATTTCAGGTGACGGGGTGTTTGGTTGCGACGATAGATCGATTCCTATTCTGTACAGCATTTGGTCATGGGTAATGTCATGAGAGGTCTTTGAGAATGTGCAAGTGCGCAGAAGCAAACGGCTTAACTGTGATAGTGCAGGGTGCTAATATGTATTGCATCATCGCCCGAGTGATGTGGTGTGAGGTGTTTGTGTAAGTGTGAAAAATCATATGACGTAGTATAGCCAGTGTCTGTGTTCTATTGTGTGTATTTTTAATGACTGGGGTCTTTGAAAATATTGCCGTCCAAGTTTTGAATTCACCCTCTGTGAACTCATGCAACATAAAAGGTAAATACAAAACTTGGAGCGGCAATATTTTCTAAAACCGCACTGTCATTTAAAATACACCATGTATTATTTACTGTTTTATTGTCATGGTTACCAGACATAATCAGTCCTGAGTTTTTATGATTTGCTCCAGTGTCCATAAAATACTTTCTCTTGCCGAAACAATGTCCTGGTTTTAAAATACTCGGCCAGTTGTTCATAAAAAAATACAAATAAGTACAAACTTGGTTTAATTTAGGTTGAAATTATGCATATATATAACCTTCTAAGACAAGTCAGCGCCTTCTTCATTATATCTGAATCCAAAACCTGGCACAACTGTTGTGGGAAATATGTGGCGTTGAGAAGGACAAAGCAAAACATCTTAATTTGGGCAATTTTATGATGGAAGTAAACGTAGATTCACGAGATAAATAAAGAAATAAGACGTAAAGAAATAATTGTGTGAAGGCGAAAGAAAGTTGGTTAAACAAGCAGTGCAAGAAAATTTAAATAAATTCTATTTACGAGACATACAATTTGCACAGACAAATAAGTGAGCTCACAGGAAGGAAAATAAGAATAAATACAGAGTGTTTAACATCACAAACAGGAAAGAATTATTAAAGGAAGATGCTATATTGAAGGGGTGAAATGAGTATATAAAAAATATTTTTGATAGAGAAAGGGCAGAATAAAAGAAGAAAATAACTTAGAAGGTCCAGCTATTTTAAAAGAAGAAGTCTCTGACGCTATAAAACATATGAAGAAAGGATAAAACGTCTAGGCCAGATGAAATCACAATAAAAGAATTAGAAGTATTGGGAGCATTTGGAGTAGATTTATTCACCAAAACGCTAAATGATATTTGCAGCAGTGCATATTTACCTAGCGATATGCTGAAATATATATTCATAGCTATACCAACAAGACCAGGAGCAATTAGAAAGCGAAGATTTTCGTACGATTAACCTCATAAAACATGTCACTAAGCTAAGATCAGAAATGAAGAAATCAGGACTAAAGTATGGGTTATCGCAGCGCTAGATTTTATTAGAAGGAAGCAAGTCAAATGGTTTGGCCATTCAAGTAGGTTACCAACTAACAGCATACCACAACAAGCAATGATGTACAGACCAGAGGGAAGCAGAGGAAGAGGCCGACCATGTAAACGATGGACGGAGGGAATAGCAGAGTCAAAGGGAATATCGATACCATCCATCCATCATGTGCCATGCCGATAAGCGTAGGCGGTGATGTTTTGCCATCTCACTCTATCACCAGAGTCGTAGATCAGCTCCGTGTTTCTGTCTCGACCATGCCATATGGCCAAGACATCCAGGTATTTACTTCTCGGTCTTCCCCGTGGTCTCCTCCCTTCGATCTTGCCAGTTGTCATTAAGTTCTCCAATTCATTTCTTCTCATAACATGCGCAAAAAATTTTGACTGTCTACGTCTAATGACTCTAATCAGTTTATGATCTTCATTTGTTTCTTGAAGGACTTGTTTATTGATTTTTCTGCCTGTCCATGGTATTCTTTGCATTTTCCTCAGAAACCACATTTCCACAGCCATCAGATGTTTTTTTTCAGCTTGCCTGCTCATTGTCCACGCTTCACATCCATATAAAAGTGCAGGTTCTATGTAGCACTTCAACACGCTTTTTCTCATTTCAATTGATATCTATTATTGGTAAGTATGTTTTTATCTTCCAAAAGTCTACCTTCGCCATGGCAATTCTTGTTCTAATCTCTTCAAGGCATCCCTCATCAGATGTTATGACTGTTCCGAGATAAGTGTACCGATTCACTTATTTAAGAACATGCCCATTTACTTGTATATTACACTGTGGTATTTCTTCCCTCCTAGTGACGACAATAATCTGTGTCTTCTTACAATACAATTCTAACCCTAGTTGTTCACTGTGTGCAACAACCGCATCTACTAAATATTGCAGGTCCTGTTCATTGTCTGCAATCAATACTGTATCATCTGCATATCTAATGTTATTGATGTATCGTCTCCCAATGTTGATTCCTTCCATATCTTCTATATTTCTGAAAACATGTTCACTGTACAGGGAAAACAGATCTGCAGACATTACACATCCCTGTCTCACACCTCTCTTAATAGGCTGATATTGGCCTACTTCATTATCAATTCTTATGGCAGCTTGTTGTTTCCAATGTATGTTTTTTACAAGTCTAAGTCTTTTCTATCAATCTGTAGATCTTCAAGCATCCTTATCATGTCGACATGTCTCACTTTATCGAAAGCCTTTGTGTAGTCAATAATGCAGAGGTGTAAATCTTTGTTTACTTCCATAGAACATTCAATTACTGTTCTCAGAATGTACACAGCATATACACATCCTTGCCTTCTACTAACCACCATTGTTCCTCTCCTATTTCAGGTTGTATGTTCTTCCTAACTCTTTGCATGATAATTCTTAGCAAAATCTTTGTGATGTGACTCATTTTACTAATTGTTCGATGTTGCTCCTGATTTCTTTGGGATTGCAATAAATACAGAACTACATAATTCATGAGGTATATCTCCAGTATCATATATGGTATTGAGGAGTCTGGTAACTTTATCTATTCCGTATTCTCCTAAAGGATTAATCATTTCTGCTGTGATGCTGTCTGAACCGGGGGAGGGGTGGGGTCTTGCCAAATTGATGGTCCTTCATTATTATTTTGAATATCATACTGTTCTTCTCTGTTATCATCATAAAGGGATTTCATATAATCTGACCATACATATAAAATCTTATCTTTTTCTATTATGATTTGTCCATCTTTTGTCTTTAGGCAGCCTGCTGATAAATGTGTTCTTTGATTAGTAAGCTCCTGAATTCTTTTGTGCATTAGTTTGGTATTTTGACTGTTGTGTTGTTTTTCAATTTCTATGCAATTTTTCTCGAGCCATGCTACGTTTGCTTCCTTACACAATGTTATGACTTTTCTGTGGATTTCTTTACATTTGGCTGGATTATTTTTGTTATATCTTCTTGTTTCCATTAGCTATAACATTTCTTCAGTCATCCATTTCTGACGATCCACTTTCTTTAATTTTGGAATAGTTTCTTTTCTGCAGCTAAACTGATTGAATTCTTCCACATTTCCCATTGATAATCTACATCTGGAAATAGGATCTCTAGATCAGACAATATCAAATTTGTTTTTTTATTTCTATGTTAAAATTATCTTGTATTTCTTTGTCAGTTTTCAATTTGAACAAATCATATCTAGTGTTTCCTGTTGTATACTTTAACTTTACCCTCAGTGTGCCTGTAGTTAATCTGTGATCACTGTAACAGTCTGCTTTGGGAACTGTTTTTACAACTGTTAGAGCATTTCGAAACCTTTTGCTAATCAGGATGTAATCTATCTGGTTTTTAATCCTGCTGTCTGGACTTCTCCAAGTCCATAATCTTCTAGGATGTTATTTAAACCAGGTGTTTCCTACAACCATTTCTTGTTCTTTTGCCCATTCTACAAGTCTGTATCCTCTTTCGTTTCGCTCTCCCAAACCATGGTTGCCTACACTGCATCCATCGCCTTGATTTCCCACTTTTTCGTTGAAATCACCCATTATAATATTTATTTCTGATTTTTTACATTTCTTCAAAGCACGCTCCATGTAATTATAACATTCATCTATACTTTCTTCACTGCATTCACTTGTTGGAGCATATATTTGAATGACATTTATTGTAAAAGGTCTTTCGTTTAATTTTATTAATAGAACTCTGTCTGAGACAGCCCAATAACCTTTAATAGAATTTGATGTTTTCCGATGCAACGTGATGGCTACACCTCTTTGCCTTTCTCCTCCAGAATAAATGATCTTACAATCGTCTCTTGTCTTGATCCCTGCCCCTCTCCATCCGGTTTCACATATTAATAATATATTAATATTCTCTTTTCCCATTTCTTGTTTGATCTTATGCAATTTTCCATCTGCATTCATTGTTCTGACAATCCAGGTTCCTATCTTTAATGATAATAATCTTTTGCACCCAGTAGCCTGCTCCAATGAAGCACCCATTTACGCGGTTTCTCTAAATATCGATGATATCGCAAAAAAATAATGTTCTTGGCATCTGAGAAGAAGGTAGTTTGCCATTGCTTTCCTTCTTAGGAAATGGTCAATGACCGTAGCCATTGTCTCCTCAAAAATGATACATGAAGCCCATAAGCGGGCACTCTCCCGCTGTTTATACTTCACCTCGACACCGCAAGGTACAAGAGGAACATGATGAGATGAGATGAGGTGAAATGAGAGTTGCATATCCTTTTCAGGACGTCGCAGTCAACCCCAGCATTTTTTTTGGCTGTTTGTGATTTCTTGGCAAGTTTACTTCAGTAGTTTGCCATTGCTTTCTGAACGACCGGCACTCATACCATTTTCATAAAAAACCAACGCAAGGTGGTTTGCTGCCAAATCGCCTGCAGCTGTCTTTCGAACGAGGTTTGCGGGATTACGAACTGCATTCATAAATCCTTCTCCACGGAGCCGGAGGTATATAAGCTTGCCAAATATTTATAAACAAACAGAAATTAATCTTGTGCATCGCATAATCCATTTGATTGTAATTAAATTTTGAATGTAATATTCATCTTGCAGAAATAATGTGAGGAAAATTAATACGCTAGAACAAATAGTGAGTGCTGGCTATGATTGGTTCCTGAATGGGCACATGCCATTTTTGCCGTGCGTCATTGGCTGTTGTGTGCCTCAAGCGTACTTGAGTTTGCATTAGTTTGTGCCATTGCATTTCCTCTGAAATGCTTTTTGATGTTTCTTTCTCTTTACAGTGGGTTCTTTGCTGGCTGCTGACTTCGATGGTTTTATCTCTGCGTAATGTGTCCACAAAGTCCTTGAGCTTTTTTCTTACATGTGAAAAACAAAAATGCTAGCGCAATTTCAACTTCGCTTTGACAATCTCCAGCTCTTTATGATCTTTCCCCCTCCTCCTTCTCCTCGCCCTGGCAGTTTTCCTTCTCGTCGTGCTTTTAGAGTTTTTACTTTTTATATTTGAGACATGTGTTATTCTAAACTCCACATAATAGGTAGGACATCTGTCCCAGGCGGTTGTTACGTAGCAGAAATGTTGATGAGATATGTCCTTCCCTCGCCCCATCATGGGGCATGTTGGAAACATACTAGTTTGGCTAACGATGGTAGATTAGACAATGATCTGCACGTTTCTGACGTGCCTATCACGACCAAGTGTCTAATGGATTGTAACAAACATGTAACCCCAATAATCACATATAAAAGATCTTCAACTGTCCAAAAATGATGTTTAACACAGCAGTTACGGAACAATACCAGGCATTTATTGAACATACATGATGAACCATCAGATGAGTGATGAAGTCCGTATCCGTTCTTCTACTATACAATCGTAGCAATTTATTAATATTGGAGCTCCTCATCAATCAATCAATCATGTGCCATGCCGGAAAGCGTGGGCGGTCATGACTCGCCATTTCACTCGATCACCAGTGTCGTGGATCAGCTCAGTGTTCCTGTCTCGTCCATGCCATGTGGCCAAGCCATCCAGGTATTTTCCTCTCGGTCTTCTTCCTGGTCTTTCCCTTCGATCTTGCCAGTTGTCACCAAGTTCTCCATTCCATTTCTTCTCATAACATGTCCAAAATTTTTTGACTGTCTACGTCTAATTTCTCTAATCAGTTTACGATGTTCATTTGTCTCCTGTAGTACTTTGTCATTGGTTTTTCTGTCTGTCCATGGTATTCTTTGCATTTTCCTCAGAAACCACATTTCAGCAGCCATCAGATGTTTTTCAGATTGACTGCTCATTGTCCGAGTTTCACATCCATACAAAAGAACAGGCTGTATGTATCAACACTCTTTTTCTCGTTTCAATTGACATCTTTTTATTGGTCAGAATGTTTTTCATCTTGCTAAAGGCTACTTTCGCCATGGCGATTCTTGTTCTAATCTCTTCAAGGCATCTCCCATCAGATGTTATGACTGTTCCAAGATAATTGTACCGATCCACTTGTTGGAGAATATTCCCATTTACTTGTATATTACATTGTGGCACTTCTTTCTTCCTAGTGACGACCATAACCTGAGTCTTTTTACAATTTAATTCTAACCCCAGTTGCTCACTGTGTACAACAACTGCATCTACTAATTGTTGCAGGTCCTGCGCATTGTCTGCAATTAATACTGTATCATCTGCATATCTAATGTTATTGATGTTTCGTCCTCCAATGCTGATTCCATTTATATCCTCTACATTTCTGAAAATATTTTCACTGTATAGGGAAAAAAGATCTGGAGACATCACACATCCCTGCCTAACACCTCTCTTAATTGGCTGATACTGTCCCACTTCATTATCAATTCTTATTGTAGCTTTTTGTTTCCAATATATGTTTTTTATAAGTCTAATGTCTTTCCCATCAATTTGTAGATCTGCAAGCATATCCACCATGCTGACATGTCTAACGCTATCAAAAGTCTTTGTATAGTCAATAAAGCAAAGATGTATATCCTTGTTTACTTCTATAGCACGTTCTCAGCATATACACAGCATTTACTGTACCCTTGCCTACTACAAACCCACATTGTTCTTCCCCTATTTCAGGTTGTATTTTCTTCCTCACTCTTTGCATGATAATTCGTAACAAAATCTTTGTGATGTGATGTGACTCATTATACTAATTGTTCTATGTTGATCACATTCCATAAATGATTCTACCATCAATGATGATACCAACCAATTTACCAAACAATATGAGTACATCTACTTACCAACAAATTAGACAACCAACCTACCAAACAATTAATTTATCAAACAGCCAACATACGTACCAACTTATTAATTAATAAAACAACCAATGGGAATGTCGATATACGAAGCCCATAACCGGGCACTCTCACAAAGTTTATACTTCACCTCGACACCGCAAGGTACAAGAGGAACATTATCTCTTGCTTTTACTGCCAGTTCATCAGGTGTCATTTCCTCTTGTACAGACATCAAGACCCCAAAAACGAGTTCTAACTTCTACGTTGTATGCATCTGGTATTTTTGTGAGATCAAAACTAAGTGACCTTGGTCCTCGGGTAAGCTTTTTGAGGTTTACCTTCAGATCTGCTTCTAATAACTGATGATCTGTATCACAATCTGCGCTTCGTAGGGTTTTTGCTGATGTTATCCTTGATCTCCATCTTTTTTGTATTAAAATATAATCTATCTTGTTTTTGGTAGTATACCTTCTATGCATTTCAGATATCCCTATCGGCAATGGATTGGAGCTTCTTGCTACTGGAATAACCAAATCCCGTGAAAGACACAAATATCACCCAGGCCTACTTCCTGCCAATCCCTAATATAGCTTCCCACTGATGTAAAGTTTCAGCAGGGATCCTCAGTGGCCAAGTCTTCAAGCTGTCTGACTTGGACTCCCAACAGTTGTGGGTTCCATTCAGGGCCGTTTCTTTCGGTTCACGAGTGAATTGTTTTCGGAGCCTCCTGGGGGTCGTCGCTGGAACTGCGGAGTTCGTCCTTTGTGCGACGCTTTCGGCTGCCGGCGCTGTGGAAAGAGACTGAACCATATGGGATAAGAACCCGGTGCAATGAAGTCGACCTGTCCATTTTTAAGCGATCTTTTTGAAAGTTTCAGCATCAACCTTGCACACACCGCTAGTTTCTGGGCTTGAAAAGGTGAGGGAGAGCAACAGTTCCCGTGGAGATGACACTTTGGTACCGAGTCGGGAGAAATCACCATGCCTACGTCACTCCGAAAGGTGAAAGACAGAGGTCAGAAGGACCACAACCCAACCGCGATTCCCATGAACTTTGTATGCAAGGGAGTTCTGATCGCTAGGGCTGATGTCTGGGACAAGTACGATATATTTGAAGCGCATACAGATTATTAAAGAGAGAGATAAGAAGGTCAGAATGTTAGTTGAACCTGTGTGCGCAATTCTTACTTCTGTGGAAATTAACTTTGTTCGTTTTGCTCTTAAGTCCTTTTCAAGACTAAGAAAAACTGAACGGCAATACATATTGGCGTATATATTATACAATTTAAGATTTACAATTTCGGTCTTCCGAAATTCACAACCATCCAACCAACGATTTACAACCATGCAGACAACGTTATGGATAATATTTATATTAATCTTGAATCACGAAGTTGTAACAAACGACCTTGGTAAAACATAAATGAAATTCAATGTATTGGTCAAGAAAGACAACTTATTAGATACTGTACACTAGGCCATACTAAGTTATTTCTCTTTATCTATTCACATCAAGCGTATCGGACATTGCGGCAGCAGCTTTGGCGAAGAAACAAATGAAAAGATGAGATGATTAGAGAACGAACAAACTTTATTTTTAAAGGGTTAAGAATAGGGCACGCAGGCCCGTCTGACATTTTGTCCTTCTCTCTTTCGTCTCATACATTTTTTTTCATTCATACATCACGTATGAAGACATTTTGGGATTATGTTTATGTTTATGAGATTATTATATTGAAATTATGAGAAATTTGACGTAGACAGTCGAGATTATTGTGGCACTTTATGATAAGAAATAAACGGGCGAACTTGGTGACAACAGGCAAGACTGGGGGACAAAGAACAAGGGGAATGCAGAGAGATAAATATCTAGACAAAAACACTGAGCTGATCCACAACTCTGGTGATCGTGATGCAAGCTGCTTCCTCCTCCCAAGGCTCACACGAGGAGCATCTCAGCACAGCCGAGTTGAGTTGAGTTGAGTTGAACTGAGTTGAGTTGAATTAAGTTGAGCTGAGTTGAGCTAAGAACCGATATCACTGCACTCGGGCCATTCCTATATGCGTTCCGTCCCCTCGTTCAACAACCATCGAAGAGTCATAGTACTAATCCTTCCCACCGCTATCTGGTTGATAGTTCTTCTTGTCTTCACTCTCAGTTTTGAGATCATTCCACAACCCCCGCCGATCTCCCACAATAGCATTATTTCCACATACGGGTTCTAGATCTGTTCCCCCACCTTCTCCACCTGGTAAAGGGTTTCTAACTCAAGCGTAGTCCACTGACGTGCTACTACTGCTACTAGTAGTTGCTATAGCTAGTAAGTGCACGGGACCGATTTTGCGTCAGAGTTAGCTTGTCCTTTTACCAGTGTCCCTTTCTGTCAGGTGAACACTTCTCCAACTTCAGGTTTACTTGTAATTTACATTCCCAAGTCAAGGACGAGAAGTCAACATTTTAGTTCGAATGACCGACGGTTGAAACAAACCCACCATACCGATGCCAGAAAAGAAAGTTTTAGTGCGTTAAACCTCTCGTTCACGCCGACCTCCGTACTATTCCATGATTAGAGGGGAGGGACCTACCGATATATCTTCCTTTAGTTATTTGTAAAGATTCATACAACTGACGCCGTAAATTTAAGCGGGTATGCGCAATCGAGAGGCGGACATCGTAACATCATAGCTATTCCGCCCTGTTACAAAGACTTAGTATGCATGCTAAAAGGCCATTTTGTTTTACACACTTGTTTGTGAGGAATTGTCGGGTTATGATTGGTCATGGTAATCTGAAGATGACTGTCCCTGACAGATTTACAAATGTAAAATCCACCACATGTCAACACACAGATCACCAGAAGTGACTTGTAGAAATACCAGAATAAAATATAGAGTCCAAATGGAATCAGAAGAAGTGGCCTACCATGTAAGCGATGGATAGAGGGAATAACAGAGTCCATGGGAATCTCCATATATGAAGCCGATTGATGGGCAACTCCCGTTGGTTATGCTTCAACTCGACACCGCATGGTACAAGAGGAACAAGATTGGATGATGAAAGGATTAGATGATGAGATGATGAGATGAGATGATGAGATGAAATGATGAGATGAGATGAGATGATGGGATGAGATGATGAGATGAAATGATGAGATGAGATGATGAGATGAGATGATGAGATGAGATGATGAGATGAGATGATTAGATAATAAGATGAGATGATGCGATGAGATGACGAAATGAGGTAATATAATGAGATGAGATGATTAAATGATGAGATGAGATGATTAGATCCGGGAAGGTTAACCCGGTCAACAAATGAACGCAGAAGTCGGATGTGTCGGCCTAACGGCGCAAGAACGC
This sequence comes from Cepaea nemoralis, assembly GCA_014155875.1. Lineage (NCBI taxonomy): Eukaryota > Metazoa > Mollusca > Gastropoda > Stylommatophora > Helicidae > Cepaea > Cepaea nemoralis. Next base: position 250,420 of record JACEFZ010028383.1, on the reverse strand, counting down.
AGGTATGCTGTAAACAGGCACAACGCAATTACGTCCGAAAAAGAAAAAAAAACTCCGGATGAACGCAGAAGAAGAAGAAGAAGATGATTAGATGATGAGATGAGATGAGAATATAGACCCCACTTTTGACTTCACCTGGAGTGTTATAGTCTCAACTGCACTATGTCAAGGTTGGCAAATCTGGATCGAATTTTGAGCCCATTCAAGTGTACAAGGTATAAACAAAACTAAGTGACCCTTGTCCATAAACTGAGGTGTACTGGGTACATGGTGCTAGCCCCATATTGTTAGACCAATCAGCAAGCGACGTGTGATGTGGTCGGTATCGCACCGGCCGCCTTTACTTCGCAGAATATTTTTGGTACCAATGTTAGCTGAGTAGACCTGTGAGGGTGGATCAGTGAAAACAAAATCCCCGCCTGGCAGTGGGTTTAAACACTTGACCACCGGGCTGACAGGCAAGCGTGTCAGCAGCTGCACCACCGCTGCTGCCTTTAAACATTATAAATGGCAAACCGAGTTGAGAAGAAATAAATTGGAGAACTTGATGACAACTGGCAATATTGATGGGAAGAAAGCATGGGGAAGACAGAGAAGTAAATATTTGGATGGCTTGGCCATGTGGTATGGTCGAGACAAGAACACTGAGCCGATCCACGACTCTGGTGATCGAGTTAGAACAGAGGTTCCCAAACCACGCCCCGCGGGCCACTTCTGGTCCGCCAGCTGTCAGAAAGTGGCAATCGAGGCCTCGAGTAGTCATATTCCGCAATAAACGTTATAAAAAAAGAAGCAACGTTCCAGACTCACTGACAGTAACCTAGCTGCGCTTATGACTTTGCGCACGACAGATTTGTGCCCACACGTTCATCAATTGACATCTGAGCTTAAGTAACTGGTTATGAAGAACAGGTACAATTGTAAGTTAATACATTAATAGCGATTTTCCAAACTGAATTAAAATTTATGTTAAGAAAGGTAAGAATGATATTGCACGACTTTTATAATTTTATAATGTTGTGGCCAGATTAACTACCGAAAATAGTAGAAATGGCCCATTGCTTGAAAAGCTTGGGAACTACTGAGTTAGAATCATGACCGCCCACGTTTATCGGCATGACAAATGATTGTGATGATATCGAGTTGGATATAATAGACAATTTAAACACAGTAGCAACAAAGAGTAGATTATACAATTTATTGCCTGGCATATGTCGCAGCATCTCGTCAGGTGAATACTGTTGAGTTATATATTGTAGGAAGTGAATACATGAATTATACATTGGCTGAAATACTTAAATCATATAATCATAGGTATTGTTTAAGTACTGAGCGTTTGTTATCGCCCAAGGGTAATCACAAATTAAAATGACATCTTTCTGTCTACACAACATTGGTTACAACCGCCTAATTGTTGAAACAAGAGCTGAACAGGCAAGAGACAACATTGCACAGGGTTTGATCTCATATGTCTCGTTCTCTTTCCGCAGGGCGCCCTGCCGAAAGCGTTGCACAAAGCACGAACTCCGGCGCACCAGCAACGACCCCCTAGAGAAAACTGCACTCGTGAACCGAATAACGTAACCCGGCATGAATCCACGACTTAATTGCTACTCTGCACATTTGAGCAATCATTCATTGCATAAAAGAGAAGCTACCTTTAACAGAACAATGTTCTCATACGCGATCAACATTTTCACAGTAATCTCCCTGCCACGTGATATCAATACACGACTGCGCCCGCGTGTGCTGTCGAAGAGAGGTGCAACTTGGAGTGAGATACAAGCCGTGTTTCCTGGAGGTAAGCGATGTCTTTCAAATGCTGTACAAATAAATGCATGTGTATCCTGCAAACGTATCGAATTCTAATCATGGCTCCATATAATCAGTGTTTGTGCGTAGTATACATTGGAGCTTCTAATCTTTCTTCTAACTAAACGGTTATTGTTTTACGAGTGGTGTGATTTATGAAAGCTGTTAGCTGCAGTGTTGCCGTTACAATATTATAGAAACTTGTATAAAGCCTGATGTGATTGTTTTACAATGTTTATACGATGACTGAAGAGGGCAAGGTATACAGTATACAGTAAGGCGTTGACAGTCAATTTTTCACACCAACTACACACCTATCATTATTATCTTAGTATTAGGATAGGTGTGTGGTTAGTACACACCTATTATCTCTTTATTAGAAGTCAGGTGACCGAAAGGATAAGAGCGCTAGTTGTTAAACTTCACTGCGCTGATGATGAAGTAGGGGTTCAACCCCTACAGTGGTCAGTTGGACTAAATGTTTGCTTCTCGAACTTGACGTGGGGACGTAAATTACAAGTACCTTAAAAGTCGGAGTGTGTTCATCTTATGGCGGGGGAACCCTTGTAACAGGGAAGGCTGGTCCACACACAATAATCAGCCAAGTGTGGACTACACATGAATTCAAAGCGAGCAAAAAAAAAAAAAAAAATAAAACGGTATTGTGCACACCACGTTCATTATTCAGTTCATTCATATATTTATTCTTCGGAGTGTATTATGTTTACTTTGTGGCTTAGATGCGTTCATTTTCATGGAAATACTTATTTCTGCGTTATCCCGTCCCAGTAGATAATATAGTATAGCTGTCTACTGAAGGTTTACCGTTGAGTACAAATTGATGATTGTTAAGTTAATTCTACATCCGAAATCATTTCTTATCGGAATATTATCAGAAGCACAGTAACATTAGGTATGTGTTTGATGTAACCTACCAAATCTTGATTTACCAATTAGCCCGCTATGTTGTAGTATGTAGGTCACACATAACATTACAGCTCTCGTCACAGTGCTCGTATTTTGAACGTTTGAAATTGGGATTATTTTCAAACTTACTGAAACTTGGAGTCGTTTCAGATTAGCGCATTGCATTACCGTTTGTATATAATAAAAGAAGTTATTTAGCAATATCTTAAGGTAACAACTAGACCATGAAGTGCACATTTAAGGAGGCTGTGAAATCAGTCAAAGAAAACGGCAATTTATAGTTACAGTTATTGAAGCAGTGAAAGACGGCTGGCAAAGTAACAGAACTTCGACCTTGAAACAACTTTGGGTTAAAATCAGCAGACAGTTTCTGGTGACTAGTTAACTTAGATGACATAAATTTATGTTAACATGGGGGTATAAGTATATGTGGAGTTATAGTAACAGAGAGTGGTAGTGGTGGCGGAGTGGTTTGTACGCGCGCTTGCGACCCGGCGGTCATCTGCTCAGATCTCTATGACATCTGAATTGTTTTAATTGATCTGGGTTTCTAGATTGACGTAGTCAAATATTGGTACCAAAAGATGTCCTGGGTATTAAAGGCAGTCGGCTTGATATTGAATGCATCGCTCATCGAGATTTGTCTATGAAAGTAGGGCGTTAGCATAATAAACTTGTACGTTTCAGGGTATTAAAGGGGGTCATTTACCTCTACTTTTATAGTAGCAGTGACACACACACACACACACACACACACACACACACACACACACACACACACACACACACACACACACACGCACACACATATACACACACATGTGTATGTATGGGGTGTGTGTGTAGAACTATAGTAGCTCTGCAGACATGTATATAGAGCTATAATAGGTTTGACAGTCATGTATATAGATCTATAGTAACAATGACAGATATGTAGATAGATCTATAGTAACAATGACATACATGTATATAGAGCTATAATAGGTTTGACAGTCATGTATATAGAGCTATAGTAACAATGACAGATATGTAGATAGATCTATAGTAACAATGACAGACATGTATATAGAGCTATAATAGGTTTGACAGTCATGTATATAGAGCTATAGTAACAATGACAGACATGTAGATAGAGCTACAGTAACAATGATAGACATGTAGATAGGGCTATAGTAACAATGATAGACATGTAGATAGAGCTATAGTAACAATGACAGACATGTATATAGAGCCATAGTAATAAATGACAGACATGGTAGATAGATCTATAGTAACAATGATAGACATGTAGATAGAGCTATAGTAATAATGACTAGACTGTATTAGAGCTATAGTAACAATGATAGACATGTATATAGATCTATAGTAACAATGATAGACATGTAGATAGATCTATAGTAACAATGACAAACATGTAGATAGATCTATAGTAACAATGATAGACATGTAGATAGATCTATAGTAACAATGACAGACATGTATATAGAGCTATAGTAATAATGACAGACATGTAGATAGATCTATAGTAACAATGATAGACATGTATATAGATCTATAGTAACAATGATAGACATGTAGATAGAGCTATAGTAACAATGACAGATATGTATATAGATCTATAGTAACAATGACTTACATGCATATAGAGCTATAGTAACAATGATAGACATGTAGATAAATCTATAGTAACAATGACAAACATGTAGATAGATCTATAGTAACAATGATAGACATGTAGATAGATCTATAGTAACAATGACAGACATGTATATAGAGCTATAGTAATAATGACAGACATGTAGATAGAGCTATGTAACAATGATAGACATGTAGATAGAGCCTATAGTAACAATGATAGACATGTAGATAAGCTATAGGTAACAATGACTAGACATGTATAAGAGCTATAGTAACAATGATAGACATTTAGATAGAGCTATAGTTAACAATGCCATACATGTAGATATAGCTATAGTAACAATGATAGACATGTAGATAGAGCTATAGTAACAATGATAGACATGTAGATAGAGCTATAGTAACAATGATAGACTGTAGATAGAGCTATAGTAACAAGATAGACATGTAGATAGAGCTATAGTAACAATGATAGACATGTAGATAGAGCTATAGTAACAATGACATACATGCATATAGAGCTATAGTAACAATGATAGACATGTAGATAGAGCTACAGTACCAATGATAGACATGTAGATAGAGCTATAGTAACAATGATAGACAGTAGATAAAGCTATAGTAACAATGATAGACATGTAGATAGAGCTATAGTAACAATAATAGACATGTAGATAGAGCTATAGTAACAATGATAGACATGTAGATAAAGCTATAGTAACAATGATAGACATGTAGATAGAGCTATAGTAACAATGATAGACATGTAGATAGAGCTATAGTAACAAGTGACTAGACATGTAGATAGAGCTATAGTAACAATGATAGACATGTAGATAGAGCTATAGTAACAATGATAGACATGTAGATAGAGCTATAGTAACAATGATAGACATGTAGATAGAGCTATAGTAACAATGATAGACATGTAGATAGAGCTATAGTAACAATGATAGACATGTAGATAGAGCTATAGTAACAATGATAGACATGTAGATAGAGCTATAGTAACAATGATAGACATGTAGATAGAGCTATAGTAACAATGATAGACATGTAGATAGAGCTATAGTAACAATGATAGACATGTAGATAGAGCTATAGTAACAATGATAGACATGTAGATAGAGCTATAGTAACAATGATAGACATGTAGATAGAGCTATAGTAACAATGATAGACATGTAGATAGAGCTATAGTAACAATGATAGACATGTAGATAGAGCTATAGTAACAATGATAGACATGTAGATAGAGCTATAGTAACAATGATAGACATGTAGATAGAGCTATAGTAACAATGACTAGACATGTAGATAGAGCTATAGTAACAATGATAGACAGTAGATAGAGCTATAGTAACAATGATAGACATGTAGATAGAGCTATAGTAACAATGATAGACATGTAGATAGAGCTATAGTAACAATGATAGACATGTAGATAGAGCTATAGTAACAATGATAGACATGTAGATAGAGCTATAGTAACAATGATAGACATGTAGATAGAGCTATAGTAACAATGATAGACATGTAGATAGAGCTATAGTAACAATGATAGACATGTAGATAGAGCTATAGTAACAATGATAGACATGTAGATAGAGCTATAGTAACAATGATAGACATGTATATAGAGCTATAGTAACAATGATAGACATGTAGATAGAGCTATAGTAACAATGATAGACACTGTAGATAGAGCTATAGTAACAATGATAGACATGTAGATAGAGCTATGGTAACAATGATCAGACATGTAGATAGAGCTATAGTAACAATGATCAGACATGTAGATAAAGCTATAGTAACAATGATAGACATGTAGATAGAGCTATAGTAACAATGACAGACATGTAGATAGAGCTATAGTAACAATGACATACATGTAGATAGAGCTATAGTAACAATGACAGACATGTATATAGAGCTATAGTAACAATGACATACATGCATATAGAGCTATAGTAACAATGACATACATGCATATAGAGCTATAGTAACAATGACAGACATGTATATAGAGCTATAGTAACAATGACATACATGCATATAGAGCTATAGTAACAATGACAGACATGTATATAGAGCTATAGTATCAATGACATGCATGCATATAGAGCTGTAGTAACAATGACATACATGCATATAGAGCTATAGTAACAATGACATACATGTATATAGAGCTATAGTAACAATGACATACATGCATATAGAGCTATAGTAACAATGACAGACATGTATATAGAGCTATAGTAACAATGACATTCATGCATATAGAGCTATAGTAACAATGACATACATGTAGATGAGCTACAGTAACAGTGACAGAAATGAAGATAGAGCTATAGTAACAATGACATACATGCATATAGAGCTATAATAACAATGACAGACATGTAGATAGAGCTATAGTAACAATGACATACATGCATATAGAGCTATAGTAACAATGACAGACATGTATATAGAGCTATAGTAATAATGACAGACATGTATATAGAGCTATAGTAACAGTGACATACATGCATATAGAGCTATAGTAATAATGACAGACATGCATATAGAGCTATAGTAACAATGACAGACATTCATATAGAGCTATAGTAACAATGACATACATGCATATAGAGCTATAGTAATAATGACAGATATGTAGATAGAGCTATAGTAACAATGACAGATATGTAGATAGAGCTATAGTAACAATGACAGATATGTAGATAGAGCTATAGTAACAATGACATACATGCATATAGAGCTATCGTAACAATGACAGACATGTAGATAGAGCTATAGTAACAATGACATACATGCATATAGAGCTATCGTAACAATGACAGACATGTAGATAGAGCTATAGTAACAATGACATACATGCATATAGAGCTATAGTAATAATGACAGATATGTAGATAGAGCTATAGTAACAATGACAGATATGTAGATAGAGCTATAGTAACAATGACAGACATGTATATAGAGCTATAGTAACAATGACAGATATGTAGATAGAGCTATAGTAACAATGACAGATATGTAGATAGAGCTATAGTAACAATGACAGATATGTAGATAGAGCTATAGTAACAATGACAGATATGTAGATAGAGCTATAGTAACAATGACAGATATGTAGATAGAGCTATAGTAACAATGACAGATATGTAGATAGAGCTATAGTAACAATGACAGATATGTAGATAGAGCTATAGTAACAATGACAGATATGTAGATAGAGCTATAGTAACAATGACAGATATGTAGATAGAGCTATAGTAACAATGACAGACATGTATATAGAGCTATAGTAATAATGACAGACATGTATATAGAGCTATAGTAACAGTGACATACATGCATATAGAGCTATAGTAACAATGACATACATGCATATAGAGCTATAGTAACAATGACATACATGCATATAGAGCTATAGTAATAATGACAGACATGTAGATAGAGCTATAGTAATAATGACAGACATGCATATAGAGCTATAGTAATAATGACAGACATGTATATAGAGCTATAGTAATAATGACAGACATGTATATAGAGCTATAGTAATAATGACAGACATGCATATAGAGCTATAGTAATAATGACAGACATGCATATAGAGCTATAGTAATAATGACAGACATGTATATAGAGCTATAGTAATAATGACAGACATGCATATAGAGCTATAGTAATAATGACAGACATGTATATAGAGCTATAGTAATCATGACAGACATGCATATAGAGCTATAGTAATAATGACATACATGCATATAGATCTACATTAACAGGGACAGAAATGTATATAGACCTACAGTAACAGTGACAGGAATGTATATAGACCTACAGTAACAGTGACAGACATTTATATCCATCCATCATGTGCCACGCCGGTAAGCATAGGTGGTCATGATTCGCCATTTCACTCGATCACTAGAGTCGTGGATCAGCTCAGTGTTCTTGTCTTGACCATGCCACGCGGCCAAGCCATCCAGATATTTACTTCTCTGCCTTGCCCTTGTTCTCTTACCCTCGATCTTGCCAGTTCTCACCAAGTTCTCCAATTTTTTTTTCATAACGTGCCCTAAAAATTTTGACTGACTACGTCTAATTTCTCTAATCCGTGTACGATTTTCATTTGTTTCTTGTAGGACTTGGTCATTGGTTGTATTGTCTGTCCTTGGTATTCTTAGCATTTTCCTCAGAAACCACATCTCCACAGCCAAGAGATGTTTTTCAGCTTGTCTGCTCATTGTCCACGCTTCACATCCAGTCACAAGTACAGGTTCTATGTAGCACCTCAACATCGTTTTGCTCGCTGTAATTGACATCATTTTATTGGTCAATATGTTCTTCATCTTGCAAAAGGTTAGCTTCGCCGTGGTGATTCTTGTTCTAATCTCTTCAAGGCATCTCCCATCAGATATTATGACTGTTCCGAGATAATTGTACCAACTTCACTTGTTTAAGAATATTCATATTCAGGTGTATATTACATTGTGGTATTTCCGTCTTGCTCTCTTAAGAAACAAGGAAAGAACAACGTGTAACACTCTCAGTGAGCTGAAGCAAGCTAGGAAGCATGTGCAAAAGGCTGCCAGGCAGTGTGCAAATGACTAATGGATCAAGTTATGTGAGTCTATTCAAAATGCAAGTGATAAGGGAAACATCAGAAGCATGTATGAAGTGATAAAGAAACCTGCCTATGGTCCAATAATCAAAAGAAGTGCACAATTAAAGATCTTGACTGAAGAAATCATCACTGATAAGAAACAGCAGATGGATAGATGGGTAGAACACTATGTGGAGCTTTACCCAAGTGAGACCAAACTAGCGTATGATGCCCTCATCACCATTGAGGCCCTATCAACTCTTGACCACCTGTACACACTTCCCACCACAACAGAAGTTAAGTGTGGCTATAAATGAACTTGCACATGGCAAGGCCCCAGGTAAGGATCGGATGCCAATAGAGGTTATCAGGAGTGGGCAAGACACTCTCACTCTAAAGATCCACCAGCTAATAGAGCTATGCTGGCGAGAAGGACAAGTCCCAAAGGATTTCAAAGACTCAAGCATCATATCACTGTACAAGAACAAGGGCGATCTGAGCGACTGTAACAACTATAGGGGTACTCACGTCTGTGTATTGTTGGAAAAGTATTTGCCAGAATTGTTCTGCGCAGACTTCAAGTCCTAGGAGATCAAGTCTACCCCGAATCACAGTGTGGCTTTCCGACAGAACCGGCCTACCATTGATATGATATTCTCAAGAAAAATGCCTTGAATGGAATCAACCATTGTTTATTGCCTTCATCGATCTCACCAAGGCATTTGATTTGGTCAGTCGTGTGGGTCTGTTCAAGGCACTAAAGAAGAATGGCTGCCCACCAATTCTTCTGTCCATTGTGGAATCGTTCCACACAGGCATGAAGGGTATAATCAAGTTTGATGTGCAACTTCAGAAGAGTTTGAAATCAAGATTGGAGTTAAGCAAGGTTGTGTACTAGCTCCCACCCTCTTTGGAATATACTTTTCACTTCTACTGAAATATGCCTTTCGTGACCAGGATGCCGGTGTATATTCACTCACGCTCAGATGGCGGCCTCTACAATGCTAAGAGATTGAAGGCCAAGACCAAAATTAAGAGGGTACTGATCAGAGAGTTACTTTTTGCAGACGAAGCTGCAATTACGACCCACTCTGAGGAAGAATTACAATGTCTATTAACTGCTTGTTCTGAATTTGGTTTAACAATTAACAAAAAGAAGACAGATTACGTCACAAGGTGCACAGGGGGTACCTTCAATCTTTATTGGCGACGCCAAACTAGAGATAGTAGACTATTTTACATATCTAGGATCAGAGGTAAATATCAAATTATCCCTAGATCAGGAAATCAACATAAGGATTGGTAAGGCAGCAACAACAATGAACAGGTTAAGAAAAAGAGTCTGGGAGAACAGGAAGCTTACTGCCGAAACAAAAGTCCTTGCCTATCAAGCCTGTGTCCTTAGTACTCTTCTTTATGGCAGTGAAGCTTGGACAACTTACTCACACCAAGAGAAACGTTTAAACAGCTTTCATATGCGGTGTCTGCGAAGAATTCTTGGTATTAAGTGGCAAGACAAAATCACAAATACTGAAGTATTGGAAAGATCAGGTGTATATCAGGTGACGGTGTATTCCATGCTCAGTCTTCGTAGATAGAATAGGACACTTTATGGGGATGGATTATGGTAGAATACCAAAGGACATCTTTTTTGTGTGAATTACAGATGGATAAGAGATCTCAGGGTCGGCCTCTACTACGATACAAAGATATGTGTAAGCGGGACATGATTGATACAGGCATTGATAATGCACAGGAGCAAGTCGCCGCTGAACGTGTTGCATGGAGGGCAAATATCAGAAATGGAACACAGACAAAAGAAAAAAAACATTATTGCAAATAAGTCACACACCGAGAGATGGTGCATGATGGTGAAAATGAAAATGGCCATGTGTTCACAAGCATCCACTATTGACGAACATTTACAGAGCGAATTGGCCTTATCAGTTACATTCGCCACCACCATGGGTTGTAGATATTAAGCCTTTTTGAAGCACAATGTAACAAACTATCGTCTGTCAAGACGGCAAGATGCCAATGATGAATACATGCTTTCCTTCTTTCTGGTGACGATCATAATCTGTGTCTAGTTACAATTTAATTCTAACCTTAGTTTTCACTGTGTGCTACAACTGCATCTACTAAAGGTTGCAGATCCTGCTCATTGTCTGCAATCAATATTGTATCATCCGCATATCTAATGTTATTGATGTTACGTCCCCCATATTGAATTTTTTCATATCTTCTACTTTTCTGAAAGACATTACACATCCCTGTCTAACACCTCTCTTAATAGGCTGATATTGGCCTACTTCATTATCAATTCTTATGGCAGCTTGTTGTTTCAAATATATGGTTTTTACAAGTGTAAGGTCTTTCCCATCAATCTGTAGGTCTGCAAGCATCTTTATCATGTTGACATGTCTTACTTTATCGAAAGCGTTTGTGTAGCCAATAAAGCAAAGATGTAGGTCTTTGTTTACTACTATAGAACGTTCAATTACTGTTCTCAGCATATACACAGGTCACGCATTAGCAGACAAGTGCAGTAATTAAACTCCTCATGTATGAGGCATCTGTCTAGGTCACTCACTCATGTTACAACCATAGCCGTCATTCGTCAGCCATAAAGCAGCAAAGGTGAAGATCTCGGCAGTTATACAAAACCGCCATGTTTCTGAGACAATCTCAGTTCGTCAGCCTGTATCTATCTGCCTGAATATGCACAGGTTATACATATTCTGCTGGAGGTTAATAGTTTGCATATCCTTTAAAGGACGTCGCAGTCAACCCCAGCAATGTTTAGCTGTTTGTGATTTCTTGGCAAGTTTACATTCATTAGTTTGCTTTTGCTGTCTGAACGACAAGCACTCATACAATTGTATGAAAAATCAACGCAAGGCAGTCTGCTGCCAGACTGTCCACATTTGTGTTTCGAACGCGGTATGCGGGATTATAATTTGCGTCCGTAACTCCTTCACCACAGAGCCTGCGACATGTTGCCAGTTAAAATCCTGCATGTCCTAAATTTTTCGATTACCAAATGCTTAGGGATTTTAAATATCTACAGTGCTCACATGCAAGCATTCACCACTGTAAATGTGTGGCCCAACCAATATAACTGCTGAACATGTTCTGCGGGATTTCCCGTTGCACAGCATAATAATCAGATGTAATACTGGCCCAGTGAATCAACAATAATCTACAAGCTGTTTGGAAAGTAAGAAGTGATTCAAACTCTGATTGAGTTCATCACGATAACTCGCCTGATGCTATAGTGATCAAATACAGCAATCACAAGAAAAAGGACAAGTGAAGATGTTCATTAAATTTACTTTGCTTGTCAAACAAACACTTTTATCTTGGGAATAGCACCAATGGAGTTTACCCTGCTTTTGGAAAAGAGAAGCAACACTATATTTTAAAAGCGCAAATTCTGAAGCAGGAAGCTGCTATAGAGACAGGTATGTGATGTACTTGGACGATCCCATTTTAAAGGCCTGAATGCATGGAGGAAGAGGTGGCCGAAGACTATATATCCAAGTTATAAACTAAACATCTTATACAGGAAATGAACTATCTTTCTATAAATAGCGAAGTTGAAAATACCACTTGCAGTCAAAATTAATAGCCTAAGTGTTTAGAAACAGGTAAGTGGCACAAAGGTAACTTATTACAAACACCAGAAAGAGGCTGTTGACAATTCCCAGAACTAGAAAGTGTGATGTCGCATAGAAAGAACAGATGGTTCAATCACAAATGTCAAGAAGCAGTCATTAGGAAGAAGAATGCCAGACGTGTATGGTTAAATGACATCAATAACATCCAAAAGGAAGAGCATTATAGAAGTGAATGTAAAGAGGCTACAAAAATAGTCAGACAGCAGAAGCGAGAATATATGAGTAATATAATCAAAGATATGGAAACTAATCACCAGAAAAATGAATCCAGAAATTTTTTTAAAGAACTGAAGTCAATGAAACGAGGGCACCAACAAAACACATATGGTTTAAAAGACAAACATGGGAATATGATAAATACCAATGAGGAAATGTGCAACACATGGAAAGAATATTTTATTGAATTACTAAATTGTGAAGCTCCAAGTAACATTTTTCCCACAGGAAGAGGCTTCTAACATGCGAACGACAAATTGAAGAACCTACATTTGAAGAAATCCTATATGTAATCACACGACTTAAAAACAATAAGGCAACTGGGACTGATGGAATCGCTGCTGAATTTATAAAGGCAGGTGGCCATGCATTACATCTAAAGCTATACGAACTAATAATAAAAATCTGGAGGACAGAAGAATTACCCCATGACTGGAAAGAGTCATTATTGATACCTATCTTTAAGAAAGGAGACAAGTTCCAATGTGGAAATTATAGAGGAATATCACTACTGTCCACAAGCTATAAGATACTATCCGCAGTATTACTAAATAGGCTAAAACCATATTCAGAAGATATATTAGGTGACTACCAGGCGGGTTTTAAACAAAACAGATCAACCATCCATCCATCATGTGCCATGCCGGTAAGCGTGGGCGGTCATGTTCTGCCATCTCACTCGATCACCAGATTCGTGGATCAGCTCAACAGATCAACAATAGATCAGATATGTATCTTACGACAAATAGCCGAGAAACATTGGGAATATAAAAGAGATCTCCATAACATTTTTGTGGATTTCAAAAAGGCTTATGATAGTGTCCATAGGAATAGTCTATGGAATGCTATGCAGGAATTTGGAATACCAAGGAAGTTAATCAACATGACCAGACTATGCATGGAAGATACTTATAATATAGTAACATATAAAGGCAGGAAATCAGACCCCTTCCAAATAACATCTGGCTTGAAACAGGGTGATGCACTATCGCCGCTACTCTTCAATCTGGCTCTAGAGAAAGTTGTAAGGAAGATAAAGGAGGAATGTGATATTGGAGGAACATCCAAGCTGCTTGGTTATGCAGATGATATAGATATTATAGGGCAAAGTGAACAAAAGACATTGGAAATATTGACTCACTTAAAGGAAAAAGCCCAACAGAATGAGGCTGGTTATCAACCAAGATAAGACAGAATATATGGTAATTTCAAGAGACGGAATGGCTAAAAACTCTGGCCACATAAAAATAGATAATATGACCATTAAAAGAACGGAAACATACAAATACCTGGGTACAGTCTTCAACTTCTCCAACATAATAAGGGAAGAAATACAAACTAGAATCAATTCTGGAAATAAGATATACTATGCACTACAACATCTACTAAAATCAAATGCGCTATCTCGTAACACCAAGATCACAATATGCAAAACACTGATCAGACCAGTTGTGCTGTATGGCTCTGAAACCTGGAGTACAACGAAAGGAGACGAAGCCTTGTTACAAGCCTTTGAGAACAAAATTTTAAGACGCATCTTTGGACCCATTAGGGATACACAAAGTGGAGAGTGGAAAAGAAGAAGTAACAAAGACATTTATGATCTGTTTAAGTCCCCGCTAATCACTGGTATCATGAAGGCTAATAGACTACAATGGCTGGGGCATATAGAAAGAATGGAAGATAATAGGGAAACAAAACTCGCTTACACTCAGGAAATAAATGACCGCAGACCCCGAGGTAGATCAAGAAGACGGTGGAGAGATAATACATGTACAGACCTACAAGCACTTGGAATCAACGACTGGCAAGAGAAGGTCCACCAGAGAGACGAATGGAGACGGATTGTATTTGCAGCAAAGAACCTCAATGGCTCGGAAAGCTGAAGAAGAAGAAGAAAGTGTGAAGTAAATCAACTAACACGGAAACTGGAATTGGTCAGCTTTACAAGAGCACAATCATAAGTCATATAATGGGTGTTGCAGCTTGAAGACCTTCATGAGCGCACTTAGACAAAGACAGACGTTCACTTAGCTTATGTCATGGAGACTACTAAATCCTGGGGTATAAATATCACACTAGAGCAATTAGAATCTTTTTTACAGAGAGACAGACAAAGAAAGCAAGAGAAGAGTTTTGACAGCCTTTATAATGGCATTGAAACATGTCATAATGTGAACTGATATAATCTGTTGGAGATGACAAGATGTGATGACGCATGGTCACCCATGCCAGGTCACACTTTATGACGATCATATTTGTGTATGATCAGACGAGAGAGGCAGAGGAACACAGAGAAAGCTGTATGTGGACAACTGAAATAGCTGGACAACAAATAATAATGTCAGCAACCCCAGCCTCATCACTACAGCAGCATCTGCGATCAAATGCCAGAGAGTGAGGATTGGAGAGTCATTGTTGCTGATGTCTCTCCAGGTCAGAAAAGTGAAAGAATAACAGATCACAGGTCAGAAAAGTGAAAGACTTAACAGAACACAGGTCAGAAAAGTGAAAGAATAACATAACACAGGTCAGAAAAGATAAAGACTAACAAAATACCCAGCACAGACACGCACATACCAGTGGCAACCAGTTAATTACATGTCTTTTCACAGGATGTTGCAGTCAACCTCAGCATTTTGTTGTGGTTAACAATTTGTGATTTTCAAACAAATTTTACATTTAGAATTTTGCCATTAATTTTTGAAAAGCTGATCTCATTCCATTGTGAAAATAAATACAAGGCAATTTGCTTCCAAATCATCTGTGACTGACTTAGAACTTGGTATGCAGGATTATGAAATTGCGTTCTCTATCCCCAAGCCATATTCCCCGACCATACTAGCGTAAATAACCCAAATATGCAGGAATGGTTCATTAATATAATAATGGCGTTCGTATTTGTGACTCACACATCAAATAATGACTTATGTTCATATGAATGCCTAATGTTTATGTGAACAGATCATGAATATATATGAACAAGTTCCACGATGTGTCACATTTATCAGTTAAGGAATAGTGGGCATCTGTGTGTTTGTCCTACAGGCAGTGAACTTAATTCTTGAAACATGTTCATGTTAACACACTTACTTGTACATGTGTGTGTGTGGAGGAGTATTCATTGTTCCGAAACTTCACTTTCGCACATCAGGAATAAGATACAGCAGAATGTCTTGTGAAGGTAATTCAAGTGCAGATAAAACAACGCCAGAATCAGATTCAGAGAGTGTAGAAAACAATGTTGCCCACAAAAAGAGGCAGAAAGAGTCAGTTCATCATGCCCACTTTGTAGTGCCTCAGGAGGAAGGTATGTTATCACGCAGTGTATTACTTCTGTCCTTCATTCATTTTTGTAATACCAAAGTCACCTCTCAGATAATCTGTATTTCGTTTTTTTTTAAAAACTGGAAATTAGTTCACATATATCTAGTAATCTCTTACAATTTTTCTTTTAATTGAAAAGCCAGATTATAATATATATATATATATACATATATATATAATATATATAGTATATATATATATATATATATATATATCTATATATATATATATATATATATACTATATATATATATATATATATATATCTATAATCATGTAAGATTTCTTTTAATGTTAAAAGTCACATCCCATATATTTTGTAAAATGGTTCCAATTGAAAAGTAATATCCAATATATCTTGTAAAAGTTCTTCTAATTAAAAATTCAAAAACTTCATACCTTTAAACCTTCTTCTAATTGAAATCTTGTACTTTTCTTGGCTACGTGAAAACTCTTGTAATTTTTCCTCTAATTCTCTTATTAGCAATCACAACTCACACATGACATCTTTTCCTGAATTAGCTAGTCAGATCTCAAACATATTCCTGTAAGTGCACTTCTGTATGTGTAATGTAACAGCTTTTATTTTCTTTCAGTGGTTCAACAGCTTAAAGTAATATTAAAAACAACAAAACAAGAAATACAAAATCATATACTGTTCTTGCAAAGACATCATGTCACGTTAATATTGTCTTTTTAAGATATGACATATGGTTTTGTATTTGTTGTTTCATAAGAACTTAACATACCATTCTTATTGTTTTTATTTTGTATTGCCTTATTTTGCAATCAAAATCTTCCTTAACACAACATTTCCCCATTGATGATTACCACACTCTCAACTGGCAGGAACAGATTACCATTCTTCACTTCAGGGAAAGGCATAAGAGCCAGAATAAACATATGAATAAGCTTCTTCTTTCTGCTTCATCACTGTGTATTCCTCCGAAGTCGGAGAGTGTCTGCCTGCACGGCGAGGAACCACCAGTCTGCACATCAATAAGCCAGATATGGGACAACGGATACTCACGCAAGCCTCAGGTCCTGTATGACATCCCACTGATGTTGGACAACAGGATGTCTTCATCCGACATACAGGACTTCGCGCTGGAGATCACTGCCAGCGAACACAAGCAAGCAAGCATCACTTTGTATGTGTAGGAACACACAGATTGATGTATGCCATAGGAGATCGTAGTAAGATGTGGAGAAGCTAATCACTCACACCAGTCGGCAAGGCACTTGATGATGATGATATATATATATATATATAATATATTATATAATTATATATATATATATATATATATATATATATATATATATATATATATATATTATATATATATAGATTAATATATATATATATAACTTAGAAGCAACAAAGATGGGGTTATTGAGGACTAATGCTGCGAATTCATTGGACTGCCAGAGTAATTAACAACGATTGCCTGAAAGAGGCTAATTAAACTAGAACACTATATACAACAATAAGAAAGAGACACACAGATTTCTCTGGTCATGTAATGAAAAGAGAGACATTGGAGACCATCGTGACAGCTGGAAAGATCGAGGGGAAAAGAGGCAGAGGCAGACCAAGAGAAATTATGCTGGATGGATTGAGACGGTGGCATGGAGGAATACCATCAGCAGAGTTGATCCAGAACACCAAAGACCGAGATCTGTGGAGAGCCATGAACGCCTACGCCAGCTGGCAGGACAATTGATGATGATGATGATGATGATGATGATGATGATGATGATGATGATGATGATGATGATGATGATATATGAAGGTTCCTTTCACATTTATGTCATGCAAATTGACCAACTTTCTGTAGTGTTGACTAGTTGGTTTTGAAACTTGTCCATGACATTGGTTTGGTCCCTTGTTTCTTGCAGATGACCTGGAAGCACATGACTCCAAAATCCTAATAGAACCTCTAGGGGAAAACACCCTGAATGTCAGACTGGGGTTCTTGCAAGTCATGCATGTCTACGATGTTCAGTTCAGTATTGAAGATGATCTTGGAGAGGATGTCACATTTGATCCTTTACAGAATGTCCTTGCAAAAATTGAGTCCATTAGACCTTCACAAGATGGTAAGTGACATGCTGTTGTTTATGCTTTTGGATTTTGTTTTAGTGTTTGCTCTATTTGAACTCAAGCATAGTCCATGCGCCGGCTTCCTGGCTTAGAGGTTAGCGACTTTTCTCCGTAATCTCGTATACTCTCGTTAGTAACGTGATGACGGTGAGAATCAGCAGTGGTTTGAATCGTGTCGGTAACTTACGGGGTATGTGAGCCGGCTGCTCAGAAAGCAATGGCAAACTACTGAGCGTAATCTTGCCAAGAAATCAACAATCAGCTGAAAGATTCTGATGTTGACAGCAATGTCCTGTAAAGGATACGCAAACAATAGTCCATGCACGTGCTACTAATTTTTGTTCACTGGACTCATTTTTGCATGTTGATTAACTTTCCCTATTACCAGTTTCCCTCGCCATCAGGCAAACTATGACTTCAGAGGTACTTGTAATTTATGTCACTAAGTCAAGAGGAGAAATCAACAT
Source organism: Cepaea nemoralis (assembly GCA_014155875.1). Taxonomy (NCBI): domain Eukaryota; kingdom Metazoa; phylum Mollusca; class Gastropoda; order Stylommatophora; family Helicidae; genus Cepaea; species Cepaea nemoralis. The sequence goes on along the minus strand of JACEFZ010028383.1, from coordinate 231,625 downwards.
TTCAGTCCAATTAATCAGTGTAGGGGTTGAACCCGCTACCTTAGCATCAGAAATATCAGTTGGCGAACCATGTGAGGTCACTAAGACAGTTCACAAATAACCACACATGTATTGTTTGACATTCCAGAAGTAGAAGAATGACACATGTTTAGGGGTGTCTAGTTGGTCAAGGGTCGAAGTACACTTGTTCCTGCAGCGTGGTATAGAAGTTATTTGGAGGTGACAGGTTCACAACACGGTCGATAACTATATCAATAGCTTTCAATTGTTACGTTGTCTAGTGCACCCTCTTGTCTCTACTTCTGTGAGCGCTAAGCAATACATGTGTGTTTATTTATGAACTACCTCAGCATCATTACACCGAATATTTAAGTATATTACAAACAATCTTATCTATTCGGCCACTCTGACTTCCTCTGTTGCATATGTTTGGTTACATTTAACATGAATAAATGGATGGGAATGAAAATGTTTAGTGCCACCATGGCAGCAGACAGAAAATATGGGGATCCATCATTGCTGACCATTCATGCATCTTTTCTCCAATTTCCTCTGTGATTCATGAGCATGTTTTCTAGTATGAAGTACATTCCCTACCAGTCTGCTATACCGGTTATACCTATTTTGTTTACCCAATGTTTGTTTCTCTCAGAACAATATTTTGGTTATTTTTTATTCCACATCAGGAGAAAACAACCACATTATCCTCCTGAGAACATGTTTATGATTATGTTGAAAATATGCTACATGAGGTTGATTGATTGCCTGATCTAAATTTTTAGTTTATATTTCCATGTATTTCAACTTTTTCAGACCCAGATTGGTTGGGACTAAATGGATAAAGTAACAGAAATATTTAAATTATCAAAAGCATGTAATCTAACAAAACATTTATAGTAACACTTAGAATCCATTCATCATGTGCTATTCTTTGCGTCTTGTCATAACACCACGTCCCAATAGCCTCCTTTAATCTCGCCATTTCACTCGAGCACCACAGTCGTGGATCACCTCAATGTTCTTGTCTCTACCGGGCCACGTGGTCAAGCCAACTATAGTGTGTTTACTTTTGTCTGCCCCAATATAAAATTCCTTATCTCAACTGAAGGAAAATGATGAGATTTAGCATATAACCTTATAATTATGTCCACCAACAAAAACATTTTTGTTCTGGAGATTTTACAGCAGATTTCAAGTTTGTTTATAATTTACGGGTCAGAGATAAAGTTCATAATTTTAAATGTGTTACAGCGTAGCCAGACAATCAGCGTTCAATGTTGAATATTTTACGTGTTTCTTATGCCAAGAACCCCGCGTTGTTTAAACTGGGACTGTTCAGAGGTGTCTCAAAATGTGGGTTATTTCATGAAACCTGATTAATGTGTTTTTTTTTTGGTTTTTTTTTTAAAAAAGTCTTACCACTTATCGCTAACATTGAAATGTGTGAATATTTTTCAATGGGATTGAATGCGAAATTGTGTATACACTTCAAAGCATCGCTATGAAGTTTTACACATATTTTTGTTGTCAAGAAGCTGATCGCAGGAAACTGTTTCATACTATTACAAATTCCGAAAAAGGAACAGTGCACGCATTGGGTTTGAGTAAACGGTCATTTCGTCGAAGGGTGCAAGAATCTGGAATTAAACCACCACGCAATAACCAAACGGTAGGTAGAAAGGTTATTGTAGACAGCTTTGACAAAGATGTCATAAGGCGAGCTATTATAAAAAATGCGTTAAAAAGTCGCTTAAAAGTCGACAGGGTCGATTTCATTGCACTGGGTTCTATCCCATATGGCTTGGTCTCTTTCCGCAGCGCGGAAAGCATCGCACAAAGCTCGAACTCCGCAGCTCTAGCGACGACCCACAGAAGTCTCCGAAAAATTTAACTCGTGAACCGAAGGAAGTCAGTCAGTCGCAGTTCCAACTTCATAGCAACAGGTCGTCCCCATTATGCTCCGTTCCTGTGCCAGTGAATATCACACAAAATGCTCCCCACTGCCCAATGTGAAAAGTGAAAAAGTAGGAGTCTCGACAAACAACAGCCCGCACAGATACACTGTGCATAATGCCGAAGCCAGAATGTCAACACAATAGTCCCCCACAAAACACACATTCAATCTCTGATGGAATCGGCAGTCATTTTCCCATCTGGATGTTTCCTAGATGTTCAACCCACACAGTCCACGAAATACAGTTCATCGTCGATGGCAGTGGCAGTCAACCAGAAGCCCAGCAGCCACGCATTTCTGCATAAGGCATAAACCGGTCAACTCTGGGACATAGCCATCTGCCATCGCTCCGAACATGCAGTCACGTCCCAAAAATCTCGGGCAGATTCAAAAGCATTTCACACGAAACTCACAGCTCACAGTGTCGCGCCACGCACTCACTCAGTAGCAGGGCGACGGAACCATCAAGCCTCCTTAGTCGCCTCTTACGACATGCGTGGTAAGCTGCAGAGTTGCTATTCTTTGCTTCCCTTATGGGCCCCGGCAACACACGGGAGGAGCCGAAGGAAGCGGCCCGGAATCGAACCCACAACCTTTGGAGCCCGAGTCAAAAGGCTTAACCACTTCGCCACGGGGACTCTAAAAATTTATAATAAAATTGTATTTAATATCCAGGATTATCCAGCATTATAAAAATGCTGGATGCCAAAGAAACAGTGACTGTAAGAAAACTTAGGGTTTGGTTGAGAAAGAACAATAACATAGAGCCATCCAAAACAATTTTGTGGAAAATTATAAGGACATTATCTTACTTTTAGAAAGTACAAGGGCGGTAGAAATATTCTTTGCGAGCAACCGCATTTAGGAGCCATGAGAAGCAGATACCTAAGTGAAATAAGGGAAATGCGCAAGAGCAAATTATGGCATAGTGTGTTTGGATGAATTGGATCAATGCGCACCACACAAGTGATAAGAATGGCAATCAGTGGGTAGACAGATAAAGCGATATGGGCCCAGTAGTATAGGACAGTTTTGTCATGGGCCATGCTGGTAATAACGCATAATGGCTTACAACAGAATGCTGGGCTCGTGTTCGTATCAAAGCATACAGACAATAGGATGATCATAATAAGATGGAATTGTAATGTATTTAGAGATTGGCTCGAGAATACTGTGCTTCCATCCCTAGGATAGACCGTCCGTGTCCAATTAGGGAACAATGTATGATGATCAATGTTGTTGCACAATGAAGACAAAAATACCATACAGCATCGAGCACAAAGGGAGCAATAAAAGATATGGCTCCGAATGGAAAACATACCATTTCCAGAAACGTATTTCTAGCTAGAATTGTTGTCCCTTGTAAAACAGACTCCTAAAAAGCAAGAAATATCAAATCGACAAGTTGATAGAAGAGCATCGGCATGGGTGCTTGAGACTTCCGCCGGTTAACCATTCTCATTTTAACCCTATAGAACTTGTGTTGGCTAAAATTAAAGGACAGGTGGCAGCTGACATACTATATTAAATTGTCTGGACGTCAAGATACTATCCAGTCCGCGCTATTAAATATTGATAAAAGTTACGTGGAAAAATGTGAAGGACCATGTGTTGAAAGAGGAAGAGGACTTATTGGAGAAAGGATGGATTGAATTTTTGCAACCGAGAGCAGTCATCAACCTATTGGAATCATGCCGACACAGATTAAGGTCTGAGCAGATCGCAGACCTTAATCCACGTGCACATCAACTGGGATATTTTGCTACAAATATTCAGAAGAATTGCAGGCCCTAAACATTACAGCATCGGCATAAACAATACAACTTGTTAATGGCAACAGTTTGTATTCCACAGTGATGAATTTTCAATTCCGTGAGCCCTCAACGGTGACAACAACTGACATTAAAAAAAACAAAAAGCTCTAGACTCATCGAATACCAACCGAAGAGTAATATTGCGGTGGGAACTGACATATTGTTGCATAACAAGAAACGTGAGAAAAACACTTTGTCAAATGAGGGGACAACACACGAACATACAAATCAATTCTATAACTTCAATGTAAAAGAGGACCAGCATCTTGACCGTTAAGAAGAAAGCCTACTACAGAGACATTCACAGTTATAGTCGCTCGGTGCAAAACATGTAATCATGTTCCGTCTCAGCAGAGCAGACAATGCACCCACTCCCATACGAATCTGGATACACTTGTGTGGTCATCCGAACTGGCGGGGGAATTGTATACTGTAAAACAAGTTTTGTTAGCGATAAATCACAGTTTTTCATCAAACATTCAAAGAAATGTCGCCGCTTTTAATGATTTAAGTTGCTTTTGGACCTATCAAAGACATATTCCTTGGGTGGGGGAAAATATAAGACGGCAGGAAAAATTGCATAATGATGCAACAGACAGTTTTCAAAATAATTGATCGTGAATGACGGCATTCATTTCTGGACATACTATAGGTATTTACTTCTCTGTCTTCCTTTGTTTCTCTCCCCTCTCTCTCTCTCTCTCTCTCTCTCTCTCTCTCTATCTCTCTCTCTCTCCTCTCTCTCTCTCTCTCTCTCTCTCTCCTCTCCCCCCCCCCCCTTTCGATCTTGCCAGCTGTCACCAAGTTCTCCAATTATTATTCTAATAACATGTCCAAAAATGTTGACTGTCTATGTCTAATTTCTCTAATCAGTTTACGATTTTCATTTGTTTTTTGTAGTACTTGGTCATTGGTTTTTCTGTCTGTCTATGGTATTCTTTGCATTGTTCTCAAAAATCACATTTCCACAGCCATCAGATGTTTTTCAGCCAACCTGCTCATTGTCCAAGCTTCACATCTAAGTACAGGCTCAATGTAGCACCTCGACACTCTTTTTCTCGTTTCCATTGACATCTTTTTATTGGTCAGTATATTTTTAATCTTGCTAAAGGCTACTTTCGCCATGGCGATTCTTGTTCTAATCACGTCAAGGCACCTCCCATCACATGTTATGACTGTTCCAAGATAATTGTATCTATTCGCTTGTTGAAGACTATTCCCATTTACTTGTATATTATTTTGTGGTATTTCGTTCTTCCTAGTAACGACCATAATCTGTGTTGTTTACTATTCAATTCTAACCCTAGTTGTTCACTGTGTGCAACAACCGCATCTACTAAATGTTGCAGATCCTGCTCATTGTCTGCTATCAAACTGTATTATCTGCCTATCTAATCATGATTCCTTCCATATCTTCTACTTTCTGAAAATATTTTCACTGTATAGGGAAAACAGATCTGCAGACATTACACATTCCTGTTTCACACCTCTTTTAATAGGCTTATATTGTCCCACTTTATTATCAATCCTTATGGCAGCTTGTTGTTTCCAATATATGTTTTTTATAAGTATAATGTCTTTCCCATACATTTGTAGATTTGCAAGCGTCTCTACCATGTTGACATGCCTTACTCTTTCAAAATCTTTTGTGTAGTCAATAAAGCAAAGATGTATATCTTTGTTTACTTCTGTAGAACGTTCAATTACTGATCGCAGCTATACACAGCATTCACTGTACCCTTTCCTTCTACAAGCCCATGTAGAATACCCTAAATAAAAGCAGTTAATGTCTAGGAATGAAGAAACAAAGAAATCTGAAAGTGTTGTGGTCCTATAAGCAGTTTGCAGTTATTTATGAATCCTTTAGGAATCCTTATTAAAGCATATGCATCGGCATTTAGATCGTCTGAGTCCTAATAAGTACTTGCATCTATTGGAATGACGTTGGTATACATGTCCTATTTTTCTCTTGCCTTGGAAGTATCCCTGCGAACCTGTTTCATTAAACAATGTGAACCTATGTCATTATATACCGTCAACCTGCTCCATTAAACTCTATGAACAGTTGTGATTAAACACTGTTAATCATTTTCATTTTCTGTTCATGGTTTATTTTTGTAGCACCAGAAATAGTTTAAACCATACCTCTGCTGTTTGCTTTCCTTCTGACAAGGTCATCTGAAAATAAATATTGATTTCATCACGGTTAATGGTGCAGTTAGCACACAGTTTATATCAAATTACATGCTGACGTAACAACATGACAGTAACGTGGGTAATCACACGCACACAAATAAGTTGTGCTAAAAACAAAAACAGAGTTAAATATTGTAAGGCTTGAACCTCTGAAATCACAGACATAAAAGGAATGTTATTTGCTTTTCATTCTCTAGAAATTATGCGTCATGACTTTTCTAGAATTTCTCATTAATCTTTGAACAAGTGATTCCTTTCAGTCTACTTGATCTGCTTCACAATGTGCTGTTGTTGCCGGCTTTGCTAAATAATATCACTGCTTTTTTTGTTTGTCTATTCCTCATGTCAATGCCTAGACATTTACTACTTTACCTCCTTATTCCCAGACATTTACTAAATTAACTTCTTCTCCCCTAGACATTTACTAAATTAACTTCTTCTCCCCATACATTTATAACTTTAACTCCTTTTCCCCTAGGCATGTATTATTTTAACTCCTCCTTCAGACATTTATTACTTTAACTTTTTCTGTCCCAGACATTTAGTACTTTAACGTCTTCTGTACCAGATATTTATTACTTTAACTTCTTCAGTCCCAGGCATGTATTACTTTAACTTCTTCTGCCCCAGACATTTAGTACTTTAACGTCTTATGTACCAGATATTTATTACTTCAACTTCTTCGGTCCCAGACATTTACTACTTTAACTCTTTCTACAACATAAATTTACTACTGTAAATTACTTCTGTGCTAGGCATTTATTAATTTTACTACTTCTGTCCCAGACATGTCCCTCTACCGCAGATGTTTACTAATTTTTCTGCCCAAGACATGTTTTTAATATTACTAAGGAGTTTTTTCTTTTGAATGTCAAAGTCCTCAGCTGCGTACAGGTCATTCTTCTGTTGCAGGAAAAGGTCACGACATAGTTCTCACATTCAGAGCCTTGAAGGAGAAGATCATGCAGGAAGCCGTCACAATCACCAGCAGCAGTAGCCCATCCAGGTCACTGGTCTTGGAGCTGCATGCTAGAGTTTTAGGTATGCGATCCTCTCCTGTAGTTCTGTTTCTTCCAAGTTAGTTAGTTAGTTAGTTAGTTAGTTAGTTGGTTAGTTAGTTAGTTATGTAGGTAGGTAGGTACGTAGGTAGGTAGTTAGTTAGTTATTTAGTTAGTCAGTCAGTCAGTCAGTCAGTCAGTCAGTGAGTGAGTTAGTTAGTTAGTTAGTTAGTTAGTGAATGAGTGAGTGAGTTAGTTTAGATTAGTTAGTTAGTTAGTTAGTTAGTCAGTCAGTCAGTCAGTCAGTTAGTTAGTTAGTTAGTTAGTTAGTTAGTTAGTTAGTTAGTTAGTTAGTTAGTTAGTGAGTGAGTGGGTGAGTAGGTGTCAGGTCTTAGTCAGATATGACTGAGCTACCGTATAACAATAGACGGTACTACCTGGTTTCTGTTAGCGCCGAACGTTGGGCGGCGCTTACCAAACCCGACACCCCACATTGTGCCAACGGCTTCGGGCGGAAGAGCGCAATTGGGAGGGTACAAGCCTTACCCTGGTGCGAGGAAATGCAAGCTAAAGACAATTGTCATGGCAGGGCAGACCAGGCCCTAAGCCTTGGTTGGCGACTGGTCTAGGATCGAAGCTCCGACAGGCGGACAGTTAGAGCATTGCTTTGCTGATCCGGCAGCTTCTGCAGCTTGTCTTGTTCCAGATGTAGGGGTGTTACCTTTCCTCTGGAGTGAACTAGGCAGGTCGAGAGAGGGATCATGCTGCATGGGCAACACATGATCTCTATATTTTAGCCCAGGCTTTGTGCTATGGAGAGGCAATAACCCCATCCCTGGTCTTAACTGGTCTCGGAATCAAAGCGAGAGGCAACTGTTTCCGGTTTATAAGTCCTTGTCAGTTGGCGTAGACATGGGGCGCCACGCGTTGCCTCTGACGGTGGGAGACACCTATAGGTGTCACTGATCAGCTACCGCCCGCCTCAAGCTGGGCAGCCCCCAGCCAATTGGGTGCTGATCCGCCACAGCCTGCCTGCTTCAATGGGTGCTTGGGGCTAGGACAAAATCTGAATCGCAGGCTGTAAAAACCAATGCACCAGGTACAAACAAAAATAAAATAGAAACCTCAAGCTACGGCTTGCAACCTGGAACGTGGAGAACCATGTGTCCAGGATTTTCCACTGACTTGACCAATATTGACGATGTGAGAAAAACGGCTGTGATTGATGCCGAACTCAATCGTCTTAACATTGATATTGCTGGCCTGCAGGAGACTCGCCTCGCTGAGGAAGGGTCACTCAGGGAAAACAACTACACCTTTTTCTGGAAGGGTAGAGGGCAGGCAGAAAAAAGGCACACGGTGTGGGCTTTGCAGTGAAGAATTCGCTACTGGGAATGATTGAAATTCCAGCAGGAGGAAATGAAAGACTATTATCCCTGCGCGTGGCAACCTTTTGTGGGTTTGCCACCATTATTACTGCATATGCACCGACACTCGATTCCTCTGATGATGTGAAGGATTTGTTCTATGAGGAGTTAGACTCCGTGATCAAGGCAGTTCCAAAATCTGACTACATTTATATGCTCGGTGATTTCAATGCTCGTGTGGGCAAGGACTCGAGTTCATGGCCAGTGTGCCTTGGAAAATACAACATCAGTCGCATGAATGAAATGGGCAAAGGCTGCTGGAGCATTGCACCAGTAATGACCTATGTATTACAAACTCTTTTTTTAAAACAAAAAAGATACATAAGGTCACATGAAACATCCAAGATCCGGCCATTGGCACCAGCTGGACTTCATCATCACACGGAGACAACATCTGAACCATATATCATTGACTCGTAGTTACCACAGTGCTGACTGTGATACGGATCATTCTTTGGTTGTTGCAAGGGTTAGACTGAGACCAAAGAGAATCTACACAGCTAAACACAAATCTAGCCCCAGGATTAATATTATTAACACTCATGATCCTGAAAAGTGCTTTCAGTTTCAACAGCAACTTGAAGACGCTTTCACTGATGCACCAGAAAATTGTACAGTAAATGAAAAGTGGGTCAAATTAAGGAAACTCTTTATAAAACTGCCGTAGGGGTTTACGGCACTGTGGATCATAAGAGGCAGGACTGGTTTGCGGCCAACAGCGAGACTCTGCAGCCCTTGATTGATAAGAAGAAGAAAGCTCTCTTAAGAAACAAGGAAAGACCAACGCGTAACACTCTGAGTGAGCTAAGGCAAGCTAGGAAGGATGTGCAAAAGGCTGCCAGGCAGTGTGCAAATGATTATTGGATCAAGTTATGTGAGTCCATTCAAATCGCAAGTGATAAGGGAGACATAAGAAGCATGTATGAAGGAATAAAGAAAGCCTGTGGTCCAGTGATCAAAAGAAGTGCACCATTGAAAACCTTGACTGGAGAAGTCATCACTGATAAGAAACAGCAGATGGACAGATGGGTAGAGCACTATTTGGAGCTTTACTCAAGTGAGACCAAACTAGCGGATGATGCCCTCAACGCCATAGAGGCTCTACCAACTCTTGACCACCTGGACACACTTCCCACCATAACAGAAGTTAAGTGTGCTATAAATGAACTTGCATCTGGCAAGGCTCCAGGTAAGGATGGGATTCCAATAGAGGTTATCAGGAGTGGGCAAGACACACTCACTATACAGATCCACCAGCTAATAGAGCTATGCTGGCGTGAAGGACAAGTCCCACAGGATTTCAAAGATTCAAGCATCATAACACTGTACAAGAACAAGGGTGATCGGAGCGACTGCAACAAACTATAGGGGTATCTCACTTCTGTGTATTGTTGGAAAAGTATTTGCCAGAATTGTTCTGCGCAGACTTCAAGTCCTAGGAGATCAAGTCTACCCCGAATCACAGTGTGGCTTTCGACAGAACCGGTCTACCACTGATATGATATTCTCATTGCGACAAATGCAAGAAAAATGCCGTGAACAGAATCAACCACTGTTTATTGCCTTCATCGACCTCACAAAGGCATTTGATTTGGTCAGTCGTGAGGGTCTGTTCAAGGCACTAAAGAAGATTGGCTGCCCACCAACTCTTCTGTCCATTGTGGAATCGTTCCACACAGGCATGAAGGGTATAATCAAGTTTGATGGTGCAACTTCTGAAGAATTTGAAATCAAGAGTGGAGTTAAGCAAGGTTGTGTACTAGCTCCCACCCTCTTTGGAATATACTTTTCACTTCTACTGAAATATGCATTTCGTGATCAGGATGGTGGTATATACATTCACTCACGCTCAGATGGCGGCCTCTACAATGCTCAGAGATTGAAGGCTAAGACCAAAATTAGGAGGGTACTGATCAGAGAGTTGCTTTTTGCAGATGATGCTGCAGTTACGACCCACTCTGAGGAAGAATTGCAATGTCTAATATCTGCATTCTCCAATGCTTGTTCTGAATTTGGTTTAACAATTAGCAAAAAGAAGACACAGATTATGTCACAAGGTGCACATGGGGTACCATCAATCTTTATTGACGACGCCGAACTAGAGATAGTAGACCATTTTACATATCTAGGATCAGTGGTAAATAGCAAATTATCCCTAGATCAGGAAATCAACATCCGGATTGGTAAGGCAGCAACAACAATGAACAGGTTAAGAAAAAGAGTCTGGGAGAACAGGAAGCTTACTGCCAAAACAAAAGTCCTTGTCTATCAAGCCTGTGTCCTTAGTACTCTTCTCTATGGCAGTGAAACCTGGACAACTTACTCACACCAAGAGAACAATTTAAACAGCTTTCATATGCGGTGTCTGCGAAGAATTCTTGGTATTAAGTGGCAAGACAAAATCACAAATACTGAAGTATTGGAAAGATCAGGTTGTGTGACAGTTTATTCCATGCTCAGTCTTCGTAGACTTAGATGGATAGGACATCTTAGGAGGATGGATGATGGTAGAATACCAAAGGATATCTTTTTTGGTGAATTACAGATGGGTAAGAGATCTCAGGGTCGGCCTCTACTACGATACAAAGATGTGTGTAAGCGGGACATGATTGATACAGGCATTGATAATGCACATTGGGAGCAAGTCGCCGCTGAACGTGTTGCATGGAGGGCAAATATCAGAAATGGAATAAAGTCAAAGGAGAAAATTATTGCAGAAAAGTCACACACCAAGCGTTTGAGACGTAAGATGGTGCATGATGGTAGAAATGACCACGTGTTCACATGCACCCACTGTGAACGGACATTTACAGCGCAAATTGGCCTTATCAGTCACACTCGCTACCGCCATAGTTAAAAGTTATTATGCCTTTTTAAAGCACAAACTATCGTCTGTCAAGACGGCAAGGTGCCAATGTGAGTGGGTGAGTTAGTTAGTTGATTGGTTAGTTAGTTATGTAGGTAGTTAGTTAGTTAGGTAGTTAGTTAGTTGGTTAGTCAGTGAGTGAGTGAGTGAGTTAGTTAGTTAGTTAGTGAGTAAGTGAGTGAGTGGGTGAGTTAGTTAGTTAGTTAGTTAGTTACTTACTTAGTTAGTTAGTTGCGGTTCCAACTTCACACAACTTCACAGCAAAGGGTTGCCCCATAATGTTCCATTCCTATGCCAGTGAATATCACACAAAATGCTGCTCACTGCCCAAAGTGAGAACTGGAAGCGACAGGAGTCCAAGTTTGAAACAGAAAGAGAGTAATGAAATATTATTTATATAAAACCTGTTCTGCCATAACCATTCATGTATATAATGTATAATTTCAGTTGCATTTAGCTATAATCTTTCCTTGTTTATTAATCTGTAGAGATGTCAATATTTACCTGAAATCTTCTTATGCTTATATGGATTACAAATTAATAACCATTTATTATTTATTGTCTCCAATCTTAATTCTTTATATATCAGTAATCTGTAAGTATGTATTTGTTTGTAATGTGTAATTCTTTATTTTTCCAGTAATCTATAATTATTTATTTTCCTATAATCTGTAAGTCTTTATTTGACTGCAGTACGTAGTTCTTTATTTGTCTGCAATTTCTGTGTACGTGCAACCTGCCATTGTTTATTGACCTGTATTCTCTCCTGTGTTGTGATGACAGGTAAAGGAAAAGGTACTCCTCTCCTTAAAAAAGGCATTCACTGTGTGAGAATAGAATGGGAGGAAGAAACAGACGGCAGTGACTGGCAGGGATAGGCTGTGAGTCTGTCTTTAGCCCCATAACTCATGCTTCATTTTTTAACAGAATCAGCCATGTAAATGTGTGGACCCTTTCACATTTACCTGAATGTACATTGCTGTACAGATGTGTTTTTCTTAACATTTGTTTACATTATTTATTCTGGAACATGCTGCAGGGAAAACAGAATGTAAATCCATAAATCCCGTGTGTAAATCTCTTAAGTTTAGTTGAACATATAGATGTTCACTGGTGGTTGAAATGTTCAACGAGTGAATAACTGATTGCTGGAACATTCTTGTGTTTTATACATTTGTTCCTCAGCTAAATAATTGAGGGTTGAAGTTTTATGGGTTTCAATGATTGGAGATTAAAGTTTTTATGGGTTTAAATAAATGGAGATTGAAGTGTTCACGAGTTGAAATAAATGGTAGTTAAAGTGTTAATGAGTTTACATAAATGGCAATTAAAGTGCTCAAAAGGTTTAAATAAATGAAGATTAAAGTGCTCTTGATTTTATATAAGAGGAGAATAAAGTGTTAAAGGGTTGAAATAGAGGGTCAAAGTGTTCATGAGTTTATATAAATGAATATCAAGGTGATCATGAGTTTATATAAATGACAGTTAAAGTGCTCAAAAGTTTACATAAATGAAGATTAAGTTTTCATGAGTTGAAATAACTGAAGATTAAAGTGTTCATGAGTTTACATAAATGACAGTTAAAGTGTTTTAAAAGGTTAAATAATGGAGATTAAATTGTTCATGAGTATACATAAATGGAGGTGAAAGTGTTCATGAGTTCAAATTAAATGGAGATGAAAGTGTTAATGAGTTTACATAAATGACAGTTAAAGTGTTTAAAAGGTTAAATAGATGTAGATTAAATTGTTCATAGAGTATCCTTAAATGGAGGTGAAAATGTTAATGAGTTCAAATAAATGCAGATGAAAGTGTTCATGGGCTCAAATACTGAAGATTAAATAGGTCGTGAGTTTACATAAATGAAGATTTAAGTGTTCATGAGTTTATATAAATGACATTTAAAGTGTTCATGAGTTTGCATAAATGACAGTTTAAATGTGTTCACAATTTTAAATAAATGAAGATTAAAGTGTTCATGAGTTTACATAAATGACATTTAAAGTGTTAATGAGTTTACATAAATGACATTTAAAGTGTTAATGAGTTTGAATAAATGACACTTACAGTTTTCAAAAGGTTAAATAAATAGAGATTAAATTGTTCATGAGTCTCCATACATGGAGGTGAACGATTTTATGAATTCAAATAAATGGAGATGAAAATGTTCATGAGCTTATATCAATGATAGTTTAAGTGTTCATGATTTTTATATAAATGATAGTTAAAGTGTTCATGACTGTACATAAATGTAGGCGAAAGTGCTATATGTTTAAATAAATGCAGGTTAAAGTGTTCATGAATTAATTATTGGAAGTAGGAATGTTCAAAATATATATAAATGAGAGTTAAACTATTTACGAGTTAAATAATTGGTGGTTACGGTGTTATTCAGTTATATAAATGGTTGTTGAAGTGTTCATCACACAGAATGTGGATTATGGAGATGAAAAGTGTTAATGAGTTTATATTAATGACAGTTGAAGTGTTCATGTGATCATATAAATGATAGTTAAAGTTTTCATGAATTAATTACTGGAAGCTGGAATATTCAGAAGCTATATAAATGGGTGTTAAACTGTTCATGAGTTAAATAATTGGTTGTTACAGTGTTCTTCAGTTATACAAATGGCGGTTGTAGTTGTTCATCATGAAGAACTTGGATTATGTGTCTATATCAATATTCATTAAATGAAAGCTATGATAATTAGCAATGGAAAGTTGATCCTAGCAGTGAACATCAGTGTAAATTGGGAAATATCTGAACAGGAACAAGGTTCTTCTATCTTGCGCATGTAATAAAACACAATGGCAGAAGTGAAACAAAGATCAATAAGAGAACAGAAATGGTAAATAATACGAGGGTAAGTTAATAAGTAAGTCGCAAATGGCTGTAGAAAAATAACAAAAGATGCTTACAACTTGAAACCAGCTTATTTTTATAGATACACTGTCCCTTTATTTCTTAACATAATTTCCACCAACATTGATGCAGTTATCCCATCGTTTTATCAGTCCTCCCAAACCGGCTGCATAGAACTACGTACTCTGTTTTCTAAACCACGTTTTCACTTCACATTCAACTTCGGCGTCATTCGCGAAATGTCTCCCGCCAAGGTGGGTTTCCTGTTTATGCTGACAAATGTTTGTCCCGTAAAGCAGTGCATAGCTGGGTAGAAAACGTTACGAGGGTGAGTCAATAAGTAAGTCACACCGTTCTGCGGATGGTAGGTCAATGAAAACAAAGTACTCAGTTCTATGCAGCCGGTTTGGGAGGACTGATAAAACGATGGGATAAGTGCATCAATGTTGGTGGAAATTATGTTAAGAAATAAAGGGACAATGGATGTACAAAAATAAACTGGTTTCAAGTTGTTATCATCTTTAGTTATTTCTCTACAGCCATTTGTGACTTACGTATTAACTTACCCTCGTATTTTCAACAACATGAAAGAAATATTAACATCTAGAGAGATAGATAACACATTCACAATAACAATTGTAAAATGTTGTTTATATTCAACATTGCTGTATAGTGCAGAAGCCTGGACAATGAACAAGAAATTAGATAATTGAATTGAAGTCCTGGAGATATAGTAGAATAGGCCATGTTTCACAGAAACAAAAACAATAAAATACAGAGGTTCCAGAGAGGCTAGGAATGAAAACAGAGTTCATGAAAGAAAGAAAACCATAGGCAAGTGAAATATGTTGGCGACATTTAAAATATTTTTTTTTTTAAAGTCACATGCACATTCTTTACAGGAAGTCGCAGTCAACCCCAGCATTATTTGGCTGTTTGAGATTTCTTGACAACTTTACTGCTAGTAATTTGCCGTTGCTTTCTGAACGACACATACCACCGATGAAAACCAACACAAGTCTGTCTGCTGCCAAATCGCCCACAGCTGTGTTTCGAAAGTGGTAAGCGGGATTATGAATTGCATCCTCCCGGGAAGGTTAACCCGGTCAACAAATGCCCGCAGAAGTCGGATGTGTCGGCCTAACGGCGCAAGAACGCAATCACGTCCGAAAAAGAAAAAAAAAAAACTCCGGATGAACGCAGAAGAAGAAGAAGAATTGCATCCATAACCTCTTTCGCCACAGAGCATTGAAAACATAGCACTCTTGTGAAAACAATACTGGTGGGAAGAATTGAAGGAACTTGAGCAAGAAGTAGACAATGATACAAGTGGGGAGATAACACCAAGAGATAGATGAACAGCAGTCTGTCACAGTGTAAATCCTGAACGAGAGAGCGAAGAGAGAGAGAGAGAGAGAGAGAGAGAAGAGAGAGAGAGAGAGAGAGAGAGAGAGAGAGAGAGAGAGAATGTTGAAGAGCCATGGTTGTCTACCTTCATTGTGGAGGTAGGGCCTGGCTGATTGAAAGCAGTTTTGTGATAAATAAATGATGATTGAGCCACATGAAATATGAATTGTCCAATGTTTTTAATCTATAAAGAACATTGATTTAGATTGTATCTGAAGAGGCTACAGGTTGTGTTTGTTATTATTACCACGTGAAATATTATGCTTGTAATAACTCTGGCTCCATTTACCTGGTTTTTATTTTCAATCTGCATAATTATAGCGTTCTCTGTTTGTCATAAATGAACCGTCTAGGCTTTTGTGTTGTCCTTGTTTCTTATCAGATATTGTCAGTGTTACAGATAAATTACAGGTTAAGGTTCCAGTGTCATTCATACATGGTCTTGTTTTGCCTCAGGTAATTACATGTTTTGTTATGTAGAACATTGTACATAGTGCACTATGTAAATTTTACAGTACTGTAGAACATTTTATTTACAGATCTATATAAACTGACAAGATTGTAGAACATTTTATTTAATGTTGTATGTAAATGTGATAGTAATGTAGAACATTATATTTAGTAAGTAAAAGAATTTTTTCCCTGCCTTGAGGCTATTGGGTGTGTGGTGCTAGCCCATGTGATATAGAACATCTGGCACAAGATGGCTGATCTAGTCAGTATCACACGGGTCGCCTTTACTTGCCACTACATTTCCTGGTTCCTATTTTAGGCTGGGCTGACCTGAGTGCACAAAACTAACCCCTGACTTGAATGGGGTTTGAACACATAAATATTGGGCTGATAGGCAAGCAGGCTAGCCACTACACCACCACCGCCGCCCACTAAATACACTGGCTGTCAAGGAAGCAGATATAAGCATCTCCATTTACGAAAGAAGAAGCACAAGATACACAATAAGGGCCCCTGACTGTAACGAAATCAATAAGTCGACGGTTGAACGGGGCCATTCGTCTCAAGAACTGAACTGAACTGAACTGAACTGAACCAGGATGTGTTTTGGTCACTGTTATAAGGTGGGGAGGAGGTCAACTTAGCTGAAATGATAAGTGCTCTCGTTCATTAACTCCAGATGTGCTGATGCTGTGGTAGGGGGTTCAGCCTCTACACTGGTTAGTTGGGCTAAAGTGTTGACCTCTCGTCTTTAACTTGAGGAGTTAAATTACATGTACCTCTGAAATCAGAGTGGGTTACCCTGATGGCGAGGGACACTTGTATTAGGGAAAGCTAATCCACACGCAAAAATTAGTCCAGTGCACTAGAAGTAGTAGTACGTGTGTGAACTACGCTTGAGTTCAAAGCGAGAGAAGGTATACAAATATTAAATAAGGTATGGTGCCCACCTCTCTTCTTCACTACCTTTCTTTACCAGAAAGCAACCGCCGGTGACAACCACATGTGGCCACATAGAAATATCCCTCTTCAACTGGGGGATAGAACTAGGACCTCAGAATTGCTAACCCAGCACACAATCCACTATGGTTCTGTAAACTCCGGTATGTGTGAATGTTTCAGATATAAACCCATAGCTATGAACACACCTCTGACAGGCATAGGGACAGTTTGTAAGTGTTAGTTCATGTGTCAACCTGGACGTCATACTGTCTATGTTTATATTTCAATACGTGGATTGTAACCTAGTTTTCACCCTTATCTTCCAGTTATTAAATTGACCTCTCACTTGATTTCAAAACCAGATACAAGAGATTATGTATCTGTTACGAAACAATTTCTATTTTTTTATCGTGCATTCACTGTTCACCCTCATTTTCTGTGGTTTAAATTTTAAAGATAGCTACCAATTAATATGGCATTTTGTTTTATTGTTGGCATCTGGTGGGATATCATGTTTTGAAGACTTAGAAAGCAAGTTGCTTGCCAGGGCAGTCACATAGTAGGTTTTATATTTAATCTCTGATAGATAAAAAAAACCATTGATCTAATGTAGATTATAACTTGTTCCTCCAGACATGGAAGGTTAGTACTGTAAGAGATAAATAATGTGGCGTCTCCTATGTCTTAACTCTTTCAGTCAGAAGCAATGCACCAAGAATGATCATATATTACCTCTGTGTATCGAACAAAACATTATGTTTGGCATTATAATATTACAGAAATCTGCCCAGATTTAATCACAACATGCTGTTCCTGCACTGGAGTCATCTGGTCCGATGCCATTTTGAAAAACAACGCGCGGGAAAACTGTTGACATGTGCCCATTCCACCACCAAGCGTCAAATGTACACTTTTGACTTTGGGACAGTTACCAAACTTAATAATCTTCGTCTCTGGATACTAACTGGACGATCCCCGTATTAGGGAGCCATGACATCATAGTGATTAGTTCCCTTGTTTACCTTTGGTGGTCTCTGGGTTCAGTCCCCTTGTGGTTTAGCAACAGAATGTTCTAAATGGGCATTTGAGAATGTTCATAAAGTTAGAGGAAGGAAAACCAGGTAGAAATATCATCACCGTGTTTTGCCATGTCCTACTAAAATAAGTTAAATGTAATCCCAAGGCAGGTAATGCTTTAGGAGTGTCAGGCGTTGGATGTTCACATTTTCTCAGCCATGTCATAACCAGGTGGGGACGTCAGATCCATTCCTCTCTCCACATTTCTTTCCTAGATAATTTCCAGATATTCAAAACAATATAATCCCTTAGTAAATTTACACACATAAACCACAAACAATATGCTGCACGAATTATTGCCTGGCATATTTCGCGGTATTTCGTCAGGTGCATTCTTCAGAGTTACACATTATATGAAGTGAATTATTGAATTATACTTTAGCTGAAACATTACAAACACACAGTCACAAGTATTGCTCGAATGTGGAGTATTTGTTATCCCCACAGTAATTTCAAATTTAATATAAACCCTTTCTGCTTGCATAATACCGCCTTGAACCGTCCATTTACTAACGCCTCTATATATGAGCAATCGTTTGTTGTTTATCGAATACACTATTTTTTCACGATATGGCTATAGTTTATGAGATGTTGCGAAATCGACGAGGAGGTAGTTTTATAGGCTTGTGACTGCACAAGGATTCGTGAAGATCGATTAACTCCCAGATTAATTCCCGGATTAACTCCCAGATAATGTTGTATTCAGTATCCGTTTTATGTGGCTGGATGGACCTGCGAGCTAGACTGGCCAGAGACGTGAATCCTACACTGCTGGAGATTAAACCCGGACCATTTGTTTGGTTAGCTAGCATACAAGACACTGTCCTGCCTCACGGTACCAGCACATCTTATTATAAGGGCTAAAACTTCTCAACCAGATGGAAGTATCTGATTTGTAAATAAGTAAAGCAAGTAAAGGATCAATTTACACGCCTTGAGGTAAATTGGGTATATGTTGCTAGCCCCTGTTGTTGTATATATTAATCAACACTCAATGTGATATGGTCATTATCACACTGGACGTATTTACTACCCAGGCCATTTGTTGGTACAAACCCTAGGATGCGTTGACCTATGAGAATAGCTACATTTTTAAAATAAGCCTTACCAACAGACAGAATACACTGACTCCAGGAAGCGAAACTGTAGCCTATCTACGCAAGCAGAAGTAGAAACACCATAAGGGCTCCATTTGTAACCGGCCGAAAGCACGACGGTTGAACGGAACCGAAAGCACGACGGTTGAACGGGACCGAAACATCTTTTCTCAAAATTGGACTGGATTGGATATCCTAGCTTTGGCGAAGGCGTTATGAAAGCAGTTTACAATCCCGCATACTGCGTTAAAAAAACAGCTGATTCAGAAGCAGACCGCCTTGCGCTAGTTTTCATAAAATGGTATTAGTGCCAGCCATTCAGAAAAACTTTGGCAAATTACTGAACGTAAACCTTCCAAGAAATAACGAAAAAGGACCAAAAAATGCCGCGACGTTCTGTAACGGATATGCATCTAAATTGTTGGTTCCATGATTATTTTCTTGTCAGAAAGAATATATCAACCACTTGATTAGACATATATTTAATGTAAGTTACAGGTATAGTTTACGACTGTGCCAAATTATACTTTAATTTGCCTTATCACTCTTGCCCGAGAACCCGATGATCACGTGTGTGAATCCACATCATATCTCGCAAGTCGAACCAGTCTAAGATGAGTACCAAGAAATGTTGTGGAAAGTAAATGTGGCAGGCGTGATGTTGACTCTATGACCTTTAGAAATATAAAGCTAGCAACATATAACCAGTACACATCAAGGGCGAAAGGAAAATGAAAGAAGTATATCAATTATTTTTTTTTATGATACCATACACAGTTTATGTGATTCCCTAAACAACATATACTCAAAGATTGTTGACTTATTGTTATTAATGTATTAATGCTGTGTTATACGTTGATGGAAATTGAAAAAGTGAGCATATCAAGTTCATTTAAATGTTAAAAAATCTTGTTCATTTAACCATTCTTGTTTATTACTTTTATTTGTGGTTTGTTTTATGTCTAGAGTTGTGCCGTTTGTTTATCTCATTTCCTGTTATCACTTGACGATAAAAATCAAACACCCAAATATTAGAATTTGCAAATATGAGGGAAAATTGACAACACACGAACGAATACATGAAAGTTCTGATATGGAGTGGTGTTGGTCAGTGAGAAAAGGCTAAACATCGAATGGGTTTTATATTAAATCCTGAAAAGGCGCAAGGCATTATCAACATTGAATTTAAATTAGAAAGAACAACATTAATACAGATTAAAGAAGGCAGTAAAACAATACATTTTGAACACACACACGCCCCATGTAACAACATTTACAGCGATACGGACAGAAACGGATACTTCGATAACCTAGCATCACTTGGAACAATGCCAATGAGAAAGATGAACTAAGTGTGATGGGTGACTTCAGCAGACTAATAGATACAAGAAGAACACAGTGGGATGAATGCGTGCTGCCATTCAGGGACACAGACTCTAAATACAACAGCAATGGTGAACATCTATTTAACATGTGTTCCTAAACAAGGGATTATAATAACAAATAGTTCTTTTCCAACATCGTCGTATTTACGCCAAAACCCTGGTATAAATGGAACAACATAGATCTGGCAGCTCAAATTGATTTTATTCTACATAGGAAAACAGACAGAAGACTACTAATAGATGCTTGATCACTTCTAAACGCAGCCATTGATACTGGTTTTTAAAAATACAGCCACAGGCGAATTCAAACAGGAAATAAAATTAAAAAAAACTACATAAGACACCCACCCCCCGTCAGTGAAGCTTCCTGAGTTCATGCTTTGTGCGACGCTTTCTGCTGGCCACCTTGTGGAAAGAGACCTAGCCATACGGAACTAATGCAATGAAGTCGAGCTTTTTGCCTTTGAAACCCTTTTAAAATCTTCTTGAGTATAAAGTAATGTATCATTATTTATCAGAAGTGGTTCATAAAAGCAGACATACAGGTAGGCGTGTAGCTTGTTGGTTATTTAATACTGATTACCAAGTCATTTAGATTGCGTGCTTATAGCAGTGCTATAGACAGAAGGCATAATGGAGCTTACAGTTACATTCCGACTTTCCCTCTACCATAGACTAGAAGGAAGGTCATTGGGACAACATTGACTGCTGACCTGAATTTTCACGTGGATAGGAACTGTGTCCTTACCAGTTAGTTTCTCATTTAAATGTAAACGGTTCATGTCAGTGTGAACGAGTCCTGTACTTTTGCGTGACCCGGTATATGTGAATGGGTGACGTAGATATGAATGATATTTATAAGTGTAACTCATACACGCATAATCACACGCACAATGTATACACTCACACATCAGGTTCAGTCAGTCAGAAAGTAACAGATAAGGGAGAAATAACGGCTGCAGCAGGATATAACAATACAAAATACAAACAGTTTGGTACGTGTGAACTGCTGCAAAACAGTGAGAGACAAGAAAGGCACAGTGTACACACCTTACATCGAATGCAATAACGTAATAAAATAAGTTGCCCCACAACACAATGAGTCGACGTCTCAATCTTAGTGATCTTTATAAAAAACAACAACAC